>CM039132.1:4956758-5401177 GCA_022036555.1 Microstegium vimineum
TAAAGGTTCTTTAGCCCTGGTTGGTAATACCAACCGCGGCTAAAGGTGGCTTCCTATATAAGCCTCGGACCCCTCTTCCTCCCTCATAGTACTGTGTTTTCCTTCAACCGCGCGCACCGAGACGTCGTCGATCGAGCTCTCCATCGCCGTCGCCAACCTCTGCGCCACCGCCGGCCGCCACCTCGATACGTCTTTGCACCGGCCTCCGCACCGGCCCCGCACCCGCCCCGCGCACTCCTCGCCGCCTCGCGACGCCTAGGCTCGCGCCGCCGCCGTACGTCTCGGCAACCGCGCTGTAACACCCTAAAATTTGCTTTATGGAAAATAGAAATAAAATGAGTTATTTTTGAATTTTGGTGCTCATGAAATCATAGCAAATAAAAACTTTTTATGAAATTAAAAGTTCCTTTTGGTAGAAACATGTTTGATCATTCATGCCTCGCATTTTGAAATTTGTGTTTGTTTGTCACCTTTCAAAATCCAAATGGAGTTTCAAATTTTATTTGGAAAATGGGTTTGCAAATAGCTTTTCAATAAAAGAAAAATGAAAAACAAAACCCCTCCCTTCCCTCCCTCTGTTCTGGCCCGAAGGCCTGCTCACCCAGCCCACCCCTCTCCTCTCTCCCTCGGCCTGCTCCCTTCCCACCGGCCCAGCCGCAGCAGGCCTGCACCAGCCCCCTCCCTCTCTTCCCACCCCTCCGCGGCCCACCCAACGCGCAGGCCCAGCAGCCGGCCTGCCATCGAGTGGACGCACGCACGCGCGCCACTGGCCCGCTGACAAGGTGACCCCGCCCGCCCGCCCGCCAGCCAAGTTAAAGAAGTTGCAACATGGAGTTGCATTGATGTTAGTGTCTTGCTTGAAAGAATTGCTCATCACCATGATTGAGTTTTGTTTGGATTCCTATACTATGCCTTGACATCATATGAAGCTGCATGTAAGGAAGCCTTGAATAACCCAATTCTAATGCAATTGTGTTCCAAACAGATGGATGCTACACGGAAAGACACTTCACAGGATGGAAAAAGGAATGTTCCCAATCCTGATCCTCCATCTAGAGGACAAGCTTTGATGACACAAACTGAACCGCTGCAGTTTCTTGCTCAAACCTCCTTGCATCATACACCACCTATGGATAAACAAGGTGAACTTATGAACGGTGATCCACCAACTTTCTCTCATGACACTGACCCACTAGAAGTAGATGCCTGGCTTAGAGCTATAGAGCAACATCTTGACATACCTCAGTGTAAAGACAATGAAAAGGTGCTTTATGCTTTCAGTCAACTCCAAGGACTAGCGTTAGACTGGTGGGAATTAGAATTTGGTCAACGGGATGTAAATCAGATCGATTGGAAAGAGTTCAAAGATGCTTTTCGATCTTATCATGTCCTAGCTGGTTCGGTAGCAACCAATAGTGAGGAGTTCCACAATCTGAAGCAAGGTTCCATGTCAGTGTGCGAGTATAGTGATCGGTTCACTCAGTTGTCGCGTTATGCCCCAAGAGAAGTGGATAGTGATGCTAAGAAGCAAAAAGGCTTTATGAAAGGATTAAACGATAGTTTGCAACAACATTTGATGACTATGGAGTATGGTGACTTTCATGCAATGATGCACAGAGCAATTGCAATTGAGAAGAAGCAACAAAAGAAGAGAAAGAAGAAGAGAAAGTGTGATCTTCAACGCCAACTAAGATACACCCGTCCCCGTCTTGCTACGCAAATCATATGTCAGTCACAGTCGATGAATCTGCTAGAGAGTACAGATCAAGATCAACAATCCCATGATGAAGTATCACCATCCAATCAATGCCAAAACCCACAACGACAGAAATCAGAATCGAGTCACCAAAAGAAGCAGGATGAGAGAATAAAAGAGAAGGGAAAATACATCCAAGGAATGTTGAGAAGTGTGTCCGATGGAGTTGTGTATGGTTACATCTCAGTAAACTCATCTCCTGCCTTAGTAAGGATTGATCCTAAGACTACACATTCTTTTATCGCTAAAGCATTTGTGCAAGAACAAAAGATGACAATGCTCCCAATGAGGAAACCAGTGCTGGTTAATACCTTTGCAGGTGAAGAAAAGGCAACCCGCATATGCCCAAAAGTTAGTCTTCACATAAAGGAAAGAAACTTTAAGGTAAACCTGATTGTTTTGGACCTCATGGCAGAGGATGTTGTCCTTGGAAGAGGATGGTTTGATGCTTGTAAGGGAGTTATTAATCCTACCAAGGTTTGGTGTTTGTAACAACTCCGACGGGAGAAAGGATTGAGTATCAAGGAATGCCACCTGGACCTGATGAACGTGAAGAGAACCTACTCGACAGTGGGAACACAAAGGATAGTGAAGTGGAACATGAGTTCTCAGATGTCTATGTTGAGGAACAGATGCCTTTGGAAGAGCTCAATACAATAGATGGTCATGGTTATGAAGATTACCCATCTGAGCAAGGTCAGAATACTCAAGAGGACCTATGAAGTACAGATGTGTTCCCTAGATCAAAGTTTTGTTTCCAAGAACAGATGTACTTTTTGTATCCTAAAGAAGAGTTATGCTCTCATGAAAAAGTCTCAGGTCCGAAGCAGTTTTAATCTGGAGGATATCCTTATCTCTTTATCTCTTTATCACCATCTTCCAAATCTCGGGATGAGATTCATCTTAAGGGGGGTAGAATTGTAACACCCTAAAATTTTCTTTATGGAAAATAGAAATAAAATGAGTTATTTTTGAATTTTGGTGCTCATGAAATCATAGCAAATAAAAACTTTTTATGAAATTAAAAGTTCCTTTTGGTAGAAACATGTTTGATCATTCATGCCTCGCATTTTGGAATTTGTGTTTGTTTGTCACCTTTCAAAATCCAAATGAAGTTTCAAATTTTATTTGGAAAATGGGTTTGCAAATAGCTTTTCAATAAAAGAAAAATGAAAAACAAAACCCCTCCCTTCCCTCCCTCTGTTCTGGCCCGAAGGCCTGCTCACCCAGCCCACCCCTCTCCTCTCTCCCTCGGCCTGCTCCCTTCCCACCGGCCCAGCCGCAGCAGGCCCGCACCAGCCCCCTCCCTCTCTTCCCACCCCTCCGCGGCCCACCCAACGCGCAGGCCCAGCAGCCGGCCTGCCACCGAGTGGACGCACGCACGCGCGCCACTGGCCCGCTGACAAGGTGACCCGCCCGCCAGCGACCTCTCTCTCTATGCTGACAGTGGACCCCACCTGTCAGTTCTATCTCCTTCCCTTCCTTCTTTCCTTCCCTCCCTTTTCTTCCTCTGTGCCGGCGGTTTGCATATCCGCCGAGCGCAATCCGAGCGGGATTCTCCACCCCACTCCTTCGCTGACACCAACCTGTGCCTGGTGAAGCTGAGCACGTCCACCGACCGCCTTCCCTTTTCTTGTCCCCCTCTTTTTTCCTTTCTCCGGCCGCCGCTTTCCCCTTTCTGCCGATCGCTAATCCGCGGCGGAGTGCTCCCTTACCATCGCGACTGCGCTCTCGGGCTATATAAAGCCGATGCCGCACCTCCTCCACCTCCACCCGAGCCGCCAGAGCCATCGCCTCGCCCTGTCCTAGCCCAGAACGCTGCCGCCGCCGCCGCAGAACATCACCGCCGTCGCCGAGCCGTTCCATCGCTCCACGACCTCCTTCGGGCTTCGGGTTTGGGTAAGGATAGCCCTGAAGCTCTCTCTCCCTCTCTTCTCCCTCTGTTCGCTTGCGTAGTTTCTCTCTGCGTCCGCCATCCTACCCCGTGCTGCCCCGTCACGCGCGCTGATGTCTCTGCGATGAAATCGGATCAACCGATGTCGCAATCGAACCCGCGTCGTCCCCATCGATCTCACGGTGCCGTTCTTCTTCTTTCTCTCGCTCTCTGCACCTCTGTGCATGATCATCGAGCCGTCGAGCCGCACAATTGCGGGCACCGCCGCGTTCATCGACCAATCGGCCCAACCGACAGCACCAACGTGCTCGCCATCACCTTTTCTCTCTCTCTGATCTATCCGCGTCGTTTTTAGCGCACTGAGGCGGCGGATTGGCTAGCGCCGCCGCGTCCCGGCCATGGCGCCGCCGCGGGAGCGCCGCCCCGGTGACCATCCCCGCCCGAGCCCTCTCTGCGCCGTTAGATCTCGCGCCGACAACTTAGATTAGAAGAACCGAATGGGTACGCCCTCGGTCCACTGTGGACCCGTAGACCGAGCTTCTGTGCGCGGTCCACGGCCACGTGTTGCACCTGCCCTGTCCCGTGGTGACATGTGGCGCCACGTCGACCCCACACCACTGCACTGCAGATCCCTTGGCGCCTTCCTTCTTTGCGCTTTCTCGTTCTGAAAACGTAAACCCCCTCTATTTAACCCAAATACGCTTTCTCTCTATTTACAGAACTGCCACCCTCATTCAAATGCTTGTAATTTCCCCGTTTTAATTCCATTTTGACCCAAACGAGTTGCGTTAGTTCCATAATTTCATGATCTATCTAATGGTACAGTTTTCATCTATGTTAATTACTTTTGAAAATCAAAGATAATTAATTTGTTAATGCTTTAACCTGCTCTTTTCAAAATCTTGTTTAATCTATATCTCCTCCGTTTTAAATCCGTTTCGATCCGTTCAAGTTGCGTTGGCTTCGTATCGGCGTAACCTTTTCTTTAGTGATCTTTAATACCATGTTAATAGCTCTGTATTTTCATGATGTAAAACCCTAACTTGATTAACCACTTTGCAACTTGTTTTACACATAAAATGTCGATGTTTTCTCTTTCGTTTTCGAAATCCAAATACAATTTTGACCTAATCTAATCAAGGTGTTTCTTTGAAATACTTTGTACACTCTTTTATATAGTTATAAAATTGATAAGTCCGTAGTTCTCTTTTATAAAAGTAAATCTTCCGTTAGTTGTATCTCGATCATCGTAGCTCCGTTTAGTGTGATCTTCACGTCTGTGTGATCGTAGAGATGCATAGATTTCTTTTAAAATATTTTCATTGATTGGTGTATTGTTCTAATTTAGCCATGTTTGTATGTTTTGTATGATTAGAATGCTTGTGTGGTGCTTATAATCTTGTCCAATCGGTGAGTTTTGCGTTGGTGATCAAGAAGAAGACGTCTGAAGTTGAGAAGCAGTTGAGCAAAGGATCTAAGCTCTTAAGGCAAGTATTACATGGGATTATCCTTGTTGTCCTATTCATGATAATCACACAATAATCATATGCATGTGTTTCCTTGTTACCCTATAAGGTTTATCCTAGTTTTGTACCTTATACCTTGTTACCCTGAGAATTTATGCATTTGGGTAGATCAAGCTAGTGCTCTTTAAGAATAACTATGATCAGGTAAACTTGATTAATGAATATATGAAATGACAATAAAAGATGACTTTTTAGCAACGTGGACCATAGGTGGAACATCAGGAACTCACACCTGTGTTCTCACTCATAGGGATATTTCTGTAAGAGATTACCCCGAGAAAACAGTACTACCATAAGCTAATGGGCTCTGGCTTGACTCAGTATTATGATTTTGCTAGTTTGTGGCAACTTACCTGAGAGGGCGCAAGAAGTGCTCAGAGATACTTGGAAGGTGTGCTGCGGTGACTTCTGGGATCTCGTTGAGGGAACATGTAGCGGGTTGTTACCTACTAGTGGAACTTGTGAAAGGTCTCGTAGTGAACCCTGCCGGCCCACCTTGGAAGTGGGTAAGAGACTAGCTACCTCAGGAGAAAGGGCAATTCACGTCTTATGGGTAAAGATGTACACCTCTGCGCAGAGTTAAAAACTATCATGATAGCCGTGCTCACGGTTACGAGTGGCTTGGGCTCCTTGCTATGTGATGTTCTTATGTCATGGCTCATCAGTTGTTATCGGTGATTTATTATTGTTACTTGTTCATATAAGCATTACATCATGTTAACTTGATCATATGGTTATTGGGCTATTAATAACATTGATGCTACTATAATGCTAAAATTGAGACAACATAAAAGCTGATGCAGTTAAACCAGTGGCATACCTTTTTGGGCCTCATGAACCCCATGTATACTTGTTGAGTACGAAAGTACTTACGCTTGTTTTACCTTTTCAATATTTGGATAAAAATCCCGGATGGGTACCAGTTTGCAAGAGTCTCGAGCAGTTAGGCTTGTGATCAACCAGTCAGTTGGTCCCTGTGGAGTGGAGTCTTCACCTGAAGATCGGAGTGACTTTCCGTTGTTTGCTCTCTTAAGGTTATTGCTTTAACCATATATGTTATATACTTAAGTATTGTCTTTTGATATTACCTTGTTCTGTGGCTATATGTGAGATTTGACTTCCTGGGCTCACATATAGGGTATATCTGGTTTTGTTCTTGAAACCGGGTGTGACACGCGTCGCCCGAGAGTTCGTCGTCGGCCGGCCCGCCTCCGTCGCGCCCACGTGCCCTTGACGTCCGCCGCCACGCCCGAGCCCGCCGCCAGCCGCCGCCATTTGAAGAAGAAAAGAAGAAAGAAAGAAGAAATTAGAAAGATCAGAAAAAGAAAGAAGGAAGAAGGAAGAAGGAAGAACAGGAAAGAAAGAAGGAGAAGAGAGAAGAGAGGAAAAGAAGAGGAAAGGAAAAAAGTAAAAGGAAAAAGGTTAAATGATTTTCTAGTTTATTAATGGATTTCTCAAATGAAAAAGAAAAAGATAAAGGAAAAGGAAATTTCTAAATGCATTTGTGAGAAAAAAAGGAAAATTGATAACTATACATATGTTATTAGTTGCTTGTTTTCACACACACTAACATTTTATACATGTTTTCTAGGCGGAGAGGAGATCGAGGAGAAGAAGTAGAAGAAAACACTAGTACAGAACAAACCTTTAGTCTCGGTTGGGAAACCCCTTTAGTCCCGGTTTCCCAACCGGAACACGAATGCGGGACTAAAGGTGGCACCCTTTAGTCCCGGTTCTGGAGCCGGGACTAAAGGAGGCCCTTTAGTCCTGGTTCGTAATACGAACCAGGAGTAAAGGGTGCTTCCCCACGTGCAGCCATGCTGCCACCTTTAGTCCCGGTTCTTATTACGAACCGGGACTAAAGGTCCGTCTCCTTTTTGTCCTGTTTTTCTTTTTCCTTTTTGGTTTCTTTTCATTTCATATTAGCTAGGGTTTTAGAATATGTTTTCGAAGGCGCATTCTATGCTGCTATATATATATACGCATATATATTTTGAGCATATATAAAGGACATAATTATAGTACGAAACTATTATATATATATATACTAGAGAGGTAAGTATTACACAATTTATATACACGAGATATGTCTTTGATATTGGATAACATCTAATACAAATTAGATTTCATCTTGGTTAGGCAAGATTTTTTCTTTTGGGTCGTAGTAGTGCTCTCCATTGGGTTTTATGACTTCGTCCACAAGAAATCCTGCAATCGTCTCGACAATTGCATTGATCTTGTCCGATTGTAGAACCTTTGCCGCCAACCAATCAGACTTCAGTTTGAATCAAAGTAAAGAAAATGTATTAGTATATATATATATATATATGACTAACTACGAATAGGTACCAACAATAGTAAGAAATCAATTGTGAAACATACCTTAAGCTTCTCTAGTTTAGGTCTACTCGTGCACGCCCTGATGAACTCGCAAACATAGTATCCGCACAAATTGTTCCCCGGTTCCTGCCGCAAACACCACTTTATGAGAAAAAAGAAACCTCTCGTTATCTAGTGAAGACACACTCACATTATCAAGTTCATGAAAACTGTATATATATAGCTAGTAGTACTTACTTGGGTTAACACTACGTTCAGTGGCGCTTTACGATCAGTGCGGTGATCTTGAATGAATTTTGCCCAAACACTAGCAACAAAATTTTGAAAAAATAGATTGTTAATTAACCTTCAAGATTTAAGAGAGCAATAAATAATTTGGTTCGTGACCGATATTAAATTACCTTTGGATAATGTCTATCATGTCTTCATAATCGGCTCGATCTTTTCTCAACGAGTCTAATATTATTAACCGATTATTGTCTAGATAGATGACCATCAAGATCCAGTGAAAGCTGCATGTTTATAGCATATGAAGTCATATAATTCAATAACTATATATGGGTCAAGTAATTAAGGGAAATAAAATGTGCACACTCACTTGAAGTTATACGGGAAGAGTATCGTTTTCTTGTCCTTTTGGTGAACTAAGAACCTCATGAGATTCTTCTCTACTTGAGGTCGCCAATTAGACTGGGGAGTAACTTGGTCTTTGAATACAATGTATGGATCAACAAAACTAATACTATTGTCCTTTATTTTTCTGAGCCTATTCATCTCATGTCTACATACATACATATATAGTGTAAGGATGACTATATATACAACACATGCAAAAGTTACTTTAGTAATAATAGAAACAATGCAAATCACTTACAAACAAAAGCAGCTGAGGAGAGATTTGTCGAGGGCATCATGGTGGCATAGTTGGTGTAGTTCTGAGAAGTTAATATGTATGATGTCATCGCCACGGAAGAAGTGTCGTTGTCTGACTCTGAGAAGAAGCCATTGCTCGTTCCTTTTACACGCCTCTAAGTACCACTTGTTCAACAGGTACATTTGTGTGCCGTGATCTCTTTGTGCGGCATCAGGGTTGAAAAGACTCTTACCATATTTATAAATCTTCCAAGGATCAACTTCTGGGGCAGATTCGATTTCGCCACCATAGAGAATTTGGTTTATGTTAAGACCAGTTTCGATGTAGAAATTAGCAAGTTGCTGCAAGTTGACCTCTCCAGCTTGGTTCATAAATGTTCCATACTCATCACGAACAACTAGTTGAGGAATTGGTTGTGCCTGTTCTCCGAGTTGTTGAACATCTTTCCCTGCTACCTTCTTACTTGTCGTCGCCGCCTTCATGAGAGTGCGGTCATAGTCTGTTGCTGGCGGTGCCTTACGAGAATCACGCAACTCTTTCTGCTTTTGGTCCACCCTCTTTCTTAGTTCTTTCTGATTTAGGAAGAAGTATGGCTTTGGAGGGTTTCGCCTAGCTTCTGCATCCTTTTTCAATGTTGAAAAGAACTCTGCCAGTTGTTCTTTACAAGTAGCCATATTTTCTTCATCCGTCTTTTCATAAGATAGTTTTTGGGGAATAGGCTTTGTTTTACTCCCGGAGGCTGCCCTCTTCGCCGATTGGGATGAAGACTTCATCGATTGTGACGGGGCAGACCTCTTAGCGGTAGACTTCTTTCCCAACTCAGGCTTAGGTGGCGGAGGCGGTGTTGGAGATCGCCTTGGAGACGACTGCTGCTGTGGCGGTGTTGGAGACCTCCTTGCCGGTGTCGGAGATCGCCTTGGAGATGGCTGCTGCGGCGGCGGCATTGGAGACCTCCTTGCTGGTGTTGGAGATCGTCGCCTTGGAGACGGCTGCTGCGGCGTTGGAGACCTCCTCGGAGCACTATGCTGATCCGAGGACCTGCTGCTATATGTGACAAAAGAAAATTAGTTGAGTACATGAGTGTAAACTTGTTTAGTCAGTATATAAAATTGCTCACAACACTATCATACGTACCTATGGTGGGGTAGTTTAGGAGGCGATGCCCCGGGAATAACAATGTATCTCTTGCGCCATAGAACAAATGCATGCTCCGCTTCTCCGAGAGTCTTCTCCCCATCAACTCCTGGAATGTCAAGAGCCACTCTGTTGAATCCTTTAAGAACTCTATCCACGGAGACGCTAGCATATCCAGGTGGTATTATTTGACAATGCATTCTTGGTGTTCTAGTAGGGTCAATAGGGGAAACAACACCGGCAGCAACCATGATGCTGCCATTATCCCTTGGAATGTGCAGCTCACATGCGGTAAGAGGTAGAGTAATGTCCTCCACAGGGAAGCGCAAGCCTACATCATCTGGTAGCTCTATGGAAGCACAACTACTTAGAATCTGGTTAGTAGGGCTACCTCCCGGCTATGATGCTGACTGTCATTGGGAATTACTCAACGCTATTTGCACTTGTCGTTTAATTTCTTCCTGCATCCTCGACTCATTAGCTTTTTCTCGGTCTTGAGCTTCAAGGACCACCACCTCCAACCTTCGCAACCGCTCGTTCTCCTCATCCTTCTTTCTCTGGCGGTTTCTGTATGTGGTTCTGTCCTCAGGAAAGCCATGCCGCCAAGAGATGGCCCCTTTGCCTCTGGTTCTTCCACCGTGTTCAGCTGTTTGGAGGGCATATGTTAGTTCATCCTTTTCTCTATTGGGCTTGAACGCACCACTAGCAGAAGCCATTATAGCCTGACAAAGTCTTTCTACTGCCTCTCGAATCCTTTCACCATACACTAACTCCCCGGTTTCTAGGTCAAGTGATCCACCATGCGCAAAGAACCAATTTTTACAGCGTTCAGGCCAATCAAGTGAAGCTGGTATGATCTGCTTTTCAATTAGCATTGATTCTACCTTTTCCCACTTTCCCTTGGCAGTCTTGTAGCCACCTGGCTCCAAGTGATGGTGGTATTCCTTTTGTTGGGCGTTCTGTCGGTTCCTTCGTATCTGCTCTGTACCCTCTTCTGATGTCTTGTATTGCACAAATTCATCCCAATAAGGCCTCAACTTTGATATCGGACCCCTACTGTTGAAATTTGGTGTCACATTCTTCTTAACATAATCATTGTATAGCTTTTTCTTCTAAGACTGGAACTGGGTGGCCATCTTCTTCATAACCCACTTCTTAACTAAATCCTTCATCTCAGCATCATCTGTTTCAAGCATGAAATGTTGGAAAAATCATCCCAAATAAGGGACTTGTCTAGATCACAGACAAAACTAATATGAGGAGTATTTGTCTTCTCTTTCCATTCCCGGGCATTGATCGGCAGTCTGTCCCTTACTAGGTAACCACAGTGATTAACAAATTTCTTCGCATGTTCTCCAAGTGGTTCTCCCGTAGTTTCATTGAATTGGGTTATGACGTAATGGCCCTCCACCGGCTTTGCCGGGCCTCGTACATTTCGACTCGTCGTCGATCCAGAGGGCTACACACACAATGCACATCACATATATACATCAATATATAAGCTAGAGAGAAGATGGATTAATTAGTTAATCAAGTGTATATATATATATATACCTCGCTAGTGATGTCATCTTGCAAGATATTTTCTGGTTCATTTCCAAGATTTAAGTATTGACTCCCGTCAGCCGCCTCAGCATTATCATCGTCCGCGGTGGTGGAGTTGATAGGATCCATCATGGCATCCTCCATCGTGTCGTCATTAGGGTCGGCCATATCTAAAGTATACATGAAGAAATTTAAATTCTAATAATGAAGGATGATATCTAGCTAATTAATATACATGAAATGAAGACATTTTACATGAAGGCATTTACATTTCTTAAAAATGAAGGCATTTACCTAATAGATATCCTTAAAAATGAAGGATATCTAATATAAATTCTAGTTATAAAGACATTTATATGAAGAAATTTAAATTTATAAAGGTATTAGCAAAAAACATGAAGGAATTTACATTTATATATGCATATATATACATCTAATAACACAAAAACATACACACATAAACAATATATATATATATATATAAAGATTTAAGAATATATACATGCATCTAATAACATATATATAATATATTTATGAGTCTATTTATATATTTACATTAAGGATCACACACACACATTTGCACATTTGCATATCTATATTATATATATATTTATGCATCTAATATATTTATGAGTCTATCTATATATATATTTATGCATCTAATATACAGCTAGGCATTAACAAAAACATGAACACACACATTTGCATATCTATTTTTATATATAATATATATATACAGACACACACTGCATCACCATCAGAGCCGGCGGCGAGGAGGAGGGCCGGGGCCGGCGTGGCTACGCGCAGAGGGGCGGCCGGATTGGAGATGTCGCGCAGAGAAGCGCGCTGGCGCGCGGCGTGTGTGGCGCCGCCGGCAAACAGAGGCCGGGCGCGCGCGGCGGCCGGCCTGGAGACGAGAGGGCGGTGGTATACGGTGGCCGGCGCGAGAGGGCGCACGCGGCCGGATCGGAGACACGGCGCTGCGCGTCGAAGACGCCGGAGGCTGTGGAGAAGCGGGTGGCGCGGTAGCGCCACTGGCAGTCGACGGAGCAGGGGCGCGCGCGTGACGGCGACGAGGCGCGCGGTGGCCGGCGCGAGGCCGCGGACGAGCTGGGCGGCGGCGGTGGTATACGGCGCAGCGGCGGCGGCACGCACAGAGCTTGCTCGGGCGGGCGTCCAAGAGGCGGAGGGCCGAAGGAGGGCGCGCGGGGGCGCCGCCGGCAGACAAGACGATGATGGCGGCGGAGGAGGGCGCGACGTAGTGTGATGAGCCGAGGACTTAGCGGATCGAGTTGGGGGCACATGGACGGGGGCTTTATAGTCCGAGACCTTTAGTCCCGGCTGCTAACCCTAACCGCGACTAAAGAACCTTTGGTCCCGGTTGGTGTTACCACCAACCGGGACTAAAGGTCCCTACCTTTTTGGCGGCAATTGAAATACAGGGACCTTTAGTCCCGGTTGGTGTTACCAGCCGGGACTAAAGGTCCCTTTCTGTTCACTTCCCGCTGGCTTTAAAAGCAAATTTTTGGTTTTCGGATATATTTCATTGTTATTTGATATTTACACTTGTTAATTGAATAATAAATCAAGTATTATGCATAATATTATTTTGAAAAAACCATTATTTGTTTTTTGCTTTATTCTTTGAAGGAAAAGCCTTAAACTCTAAAATTCTTTTGTTTTCCTTTTATTTTGGTCATCGTAATATAACAATTAATCACTGATTGCTTAATGCAAAAATATTTTTTTGAATATAAATCTTTTAAACCATATATTTTGGAAAGGATATTAGTTTTCGCATTAACGTGCCGTTAAAAATCTGGTTTTTTTACCAATAAATTACCAACTAGGGAATAAAACATGAACGAGACAAAAAAATAATTAAGATAATAATGAGAACAACCTAGGATCTTAAATGGGGAAATTATTTGTGATACATATTCTTGCCACAAATAATTTAGGCAGTTTTGATAAAAAAAAAGATTACACATATTGAGCCACATATTGAGCAAATCATACAATATATTAAGTGATGGCAACAGCAACAAACTTCTTCCTAATCTATGTCCCTTGGTTGTGATCACTGCGTAACCATGGAGTGTCCTCATTATTTAACATGATGCTTGGGTCTTTGTTTACTACAAACGGTTGGATTTGGTCGTCCTTTTCATAATCCCCTGACAAGTCTGACCTGTCCTCGATTCCCATGATGTTTCTCTTCCCTGAAAGAATAATGTGGCGTTTTGGTTCACTTTTTGAGTTGTCGTTTCTCCCTCTATTTGGTTTCGTACACATATCCTTTACGTAGAACACCTGATTCACATCCTTGGCTAAGACAAATGGTTCGTCTCTGTACCCAAGATTGTTGAGATCCACAGTTGTCATTCCATAGTCATTGTCAACTGTTACCATATCTCTATTATGCGGCCATAATATGTTTGCTTAAAAGTGGGTCCGTAGTCTAGTTACCATATCTCTATTACCTGATTCACCCATTCACACCGAAACAAAGCGACCTTAAAAGTGGGTTCGTAGTCTAGTTACCATATCTCTATTATGCGGCCATAATATGTTTTCTTATTCCCATTCGGGTCCATGGCATCAATGCGGACATCACTGTATAAAATGTATTCTCATTTATGTTGTACCCTTTGTATGTGACGATATGCCACGATGGTTCCCTTGCCAACAAGTACAATTGCTCATCAAGACTCTCATCACCTTGACATTTTTTCCGTAGCCAACCACCAAAAGTTTGCATGTGCTCATGAGTAATCCAATGTTCAGTTCTCCCTGGAAATTGGGATCTTAGGATGCCCTTGTGTTCCTCGATATACGGATCAACCAAGGAGGAGTTTTGCAGAACGGTGTAGTGTGCTTTATTGAAACAATCGTCCTCCGCACCGACATATGATTTTTTTCCCTAGTGTTCCCTTTCCACTTAGTCTCCCCTCGTGTCGCGATTCAAGAACACCAATTGGGTCAAGGTCTGGAATAAAATCAACACAAAACTCAATAACCTCCTCTGTCCCGTACCCCTTGGCAATGCTTCCTTCTGGACGAGCACGATTGTGAACGTATTTCTTCAGGTCTCCCATGAACCTCTCAAAGGGGACCATATTGTGTAGAAAGACGGGCCCAAGAATACTAATCTCCTTGACCAGGTGAACTAGGAGGTGCGTCATGAAATTATAGAAGGATGGAGGGAACACCAACTCAAAGCTGACAAGACACTGAACCACATCGTTTTGTAGCTTTGCCAGATCTCCTGGATTGATTGCCTTCTGAGAATTTGCATTGAGGAATGCACATAGCTTGACAATGGCTAAACGTACATTTGGAGGTAGAATTCCTCTTCATGCAACTGGAAGCAATTGTGTCATAAGCACGTGGCAGTCATGAGACTTTAAGTTTAGAAATTTCTTCTCTGGCATACTTATTATACCCTTTATATTTGAGGAGAATCCAGATGGGACCTTAATGCTACCTAGACATTCGAACATGCTTTCCTTCTCTTTCTTGCTAAGACTGTAGCTTGCTGGTCTTAAGTATTGGCGTCCATCAACAGCCTTCTCTGGATGCAGTTTTTCTCGTTCATTTAAACATCGCAGGTCTTGTCGTGCTTCAATTGTGTCCTTAGACTTCCCATACACACCCATGAATCCTAGTAGATTGACACACAGATTCTTCGTTAGGTGCATTACGTCAATCGCGCTGCGGACCTCTAGCACTTGCCAATAAGGTAGCTCCCAAAATATTGACTTCTTCTTCCACATAGGTGCGCGTCCGTTAGCATCCTTTGGAATAGGTTCGCTCCCTGGTCCCTTTCCGAAGACTACTTTCACATCCTTCACCATATCAAATACATCCTCACCAGTTTGGTTGGGAGGCTTGGTCCGATTGTCTGCCTTACCTTTAAAATGCTTCCCTTTCTTTCTAAGGGGGTGATTCGCAGGAAGGAACCGATGATGCCCGAGGTAAACGACTTTTTGACATTTTTTCAAATATATACTTTCAATGTCCTCAAAACAGTGTATGCAGGCATTATATCCCTTATTTGTTTGTCCTGAAATATTACTAAGAGCCGGCCAATCATTGATTGTTACGAACAACATTGCTCGCAGGTCAAAGTATTCCTGTTTGAACTCATCCCACACACGTACACCCGGTTTATTCCACAAAAGCATAAGTTCGTCAACTAAGGGCCTCAGGTACACATCGATGTCGTTTTCAGGCTGCTTGGGTCCTTGGATGAGCACTGGCATCATTATGAACTTTCGCTTCATGCACAACCATGGAGGTAGATTGTAGATACATAGAGTAACGGGCCATCTGCTCCCCAAAAGGGTTCATGCCATCTGTACTTAAAGAGAACCTTAAGTTCATTGCGTCCTCCACAAACTCTGGGAATTCTCTATTGATTGTTCGCCATTGGGACCTATCGGCAGGGTGTCTCAACATATTGTCTACCTTACGGTCTTCACTGTGCCATCGCAACAACTTGGCATGCTCTTTGTTTCTAAAGAGACGCTTCAGGCGTGGTATTATTGGAGCATACCACATAACCTTGGCAGGTATTCTCTTCCTCGGACGTTCGCCATCAACATCACCAGGGTCATCTCGTCTAATCTTGTACCGCGATGCGTGGCATACCGGACATTCATCCAAATCCGTATAGACCTCCCCGCGATAGAGGATACGGTCATTGGGACATGCATGTATCTTCTGGATTTCTAATCCCAAAGGACAGACGACCTGTTTTGCTTCATACGTAGTTGTTGGCAATTCGTTTCCCTTTGGAAGCATCTTTTTCTGAACAGTCAATAATTGTCTAAATCCCTTGTCAGATATACCATTCTTTGCCTTCCATTGCAACAATTCCAGTACGGTACCCAGCTTTTTTTGCTCCTCTGTGGCTGTCGGGTACAATAATTTCTTGTGATCCTCTAGCATGCGAGTGAACTTGATCTTCTCCTTTTCACTTTCGCATTCTCTCTGAGCATCACGAATGACCTGACCAAGATCATCAATAACGGGCACATCTTCTCCCTCTTGCTCTTCTTCATCTTCCCCCATTGCAATATCATTTAGTGCAGCATATTCAGCAAAAATATCTTCATCGTGCCCTGGTTCTTTGTCTTCGCCTTCTTCCATTATAACCCCGATTTCTCCGTGCTTGGTCCAACAAATATAGTTTGATATGAAACTAGACTTAAACAAGTGTGCATGAATATTCCTCGCGCTAGCATATTCCTTCAAATTCTTACATAATGCACATGGACAATGTATAAAACCATCTCGCTTGTTTGCCTCTGCCACAGTTAAGAAATAATGCATGCCATCAATAAATTCTTTGGAGCGGCGATCAGTGTTGTACATCCAATGTCGGCTCATCGATTTGCACAATTACACGTGACATACTATATCAAAATCTCAAACTTTTGACATTCTATGTCGGCGTGGTTCAATTTATAAATTATTAAGATACAAAATAGCCATGTCAGTTACATCACATCAATATTAACTTATGTAAGCATAACCATAATATAGACAATTCCAAGTACCACTAAATAAACTAGACATAAAATGCACTTCAACAGGATAACAATTTCGCGGCCAATTCCAACTAAAACAAATGACACATCATTCGTCTGTTCAACATTCCTGGGCTTCGTCTACTGGCTCACTGCTTCATCAGCCGCTTCTTCTGGAAGAGATTTTTGCACGTGTGTCACATATTCTTCCTCCCAGTACCATCATTTGCATCCAGTACCGTCCCACTGAAAATAGAACAACAAATTAAGAACTATAATTAAAATCACTTAGCAAAATGAGACAACCTGAAAAAAATCGTCAAACACGATAAAATAGCTCACATTGCGATCCGGACACTTGTAGAAGATACGACCCTTATTGGGACCCGCCTTGGACACTCGGTACTCCATCACAATCTTCGGCTCACACTTGCCGCACAGAATGAGAGGGAGCTCCGGCCTCAGTCGTCCATTTCCAACCCATGAGAGGCCGAGGAACCATAAGTCGTTGCCATCTACTCACTAGCTAGATTAAAACTATAAGTAGTTGCCATGTACTTAGTAGCTAGATTAATTTCTTTAAACTAAATTAAAAAATTTATTTTCTAAACAAACTCAAATAAAATGAGCTATCAAATACTACTATACCTCTAAAATAAACTATTTATATACATTTCTCTAAGTCACTAGTGTCTCATTGAAATTACAACGACAATTAAAACTATAAGTAGTTGCTAAGTAAAACTATTCCTCTAAATCACTGTCGTCTCAATGCAATTACAACAACAATTAAAACTATGAAGTCATTTGTAGGCCAATAAGAGAGAAAATGACATGCAAAATTTAAAATACACAATAAAAACAACAATTTGTAAGCATGAAATGAAATGGTGATGAAACAAGAGAGGATGAGATTGGTATAACCTTCCTTAGGAGTGAAGTACGAGTGAAGAAAAATCTTTTGTATATGCCAGAAGAAGCAAGATCACCAAGAATAGCTTTCTTTCTCCTCTCTTGCTAAAGAACACTCTCTGTTTTCTCAAGAACACTGATGTGTCCTCTCTGGCTCGGGCAGGGGAGGAAGAAGGCTATTTATACAGGGTCTTTTTAGTCCCGGCTGGAGTTACCAACCGGGACTAAAGGCTCATCTCTAGTCCCGGCTGGTACCTCACCGGGATTGAACCTTTAGTCCCGGCTGGAGTTACCAACCTAGTCCCGGTTGGTAACTCCAGCCGGGACTAAAGATCCCTGCCTGCAAAAGGCTACTGCACGCTTGGCGTACTAGCCGTTGGGCAACACCCTTTAGTCCCGAACTAAAGGTCTCTTTAGTCCCGACCGCAAAAAAAGCCGAGACTAAAGCCAAATTGGCATATTGTTCAAAGGCATGTTCTCTACTAGTGAAAAGAAGAAGAAGAAGAAGAGGAAAAAAGGTGAATTGTTAGAGATGGATTAATTTGTTAGAGAAATATTAAGCTTCCATTATTGCTAGTAAACATGTATATATATATGATTTGATAGATGGATTTGTTAAGAGAAATATTGACCTTCCATTATTGCTAGTAAACATGTATATATATGATTTGATATATAGATGGATTTGTTAGAGAAATATTGACCTTCCATTATTGCTAGCTAGTAAACATGTATATATATGATTTGATAGATGGATTGTTAGAGAAATATTGACCTTCCATTATTATTGCTAGTAAACTTGTATATATTTCTACCATAACCCGCAACACTATTGTTTAGGGTTTACACACACACTAAGTGTCTACCCTAAACCTAAACCCTTTTATTACACACACTAAGTGTCTACCCTAAACCCTTTTATAACATGTATATATTTCAAGTAGTAGATGGCACCAATCAAGTAGATGATATGTATATATAATACATTCATTTTATTTATTTGTTGCTATTACCTAAATCTTATGTATATTAACACTTGTTTCTTTATAATGCAAATTGAAGACGCAATGGTTGCAGCAACAAGTGTTGCAAGAAGTCCGCCTCAAAGGAATTCAAGAGACAATTGCTAGATTTCTTCTTGATAAAGTGGTCAACCCTAAAGGCGATTACTATTACGACCCAGCCGAACCACTCAAGCCAAATCAAGACGAACATTTGTATAAGATTTAAGTGGCGAGAGCGGTTGTGTCTTAAGTCAAGTAACAATGGATAATGATGTAAATTTTATGTGCATATATATATATATTATACTTATGTATATATATATATATATATATATATTTATATATAGTTTAATAGTTTATTTGTGTTTAATGCTTGAAACTAACTTATAAATGCGTGAATACATGTATTAGCAGCGAATACATGTATTAGAAGCGAAGAATACGCACATTTGAATACCTAATCTAATTGTAAAACCAAAATAAGAAATACCAAAATCAGAAGAAAAAAAAAAGTTGCCACGCGTGGCCCGCCTGCGCCACCTGGCGCACCCTTTAGCCCCGGGCCTGCGAACCGGGGCTAAAGGGGGGACATTTAGTCCCGAATCCTTAGCCCCCGGGGCTAAAGGCCCTTACAGACCGGGGTTAAAAGCCGGTTCTGTACTAGTGCCTCCCGCGTGGCTTCTCCTTGCCGGTCTTCTTTTCCCGTGACGACCATGCCGCCGCGCTGCCTTGCCGGACGAGCTTGCACGCAACAGCCATGCTCGCTCGCGCCAGTCGCAGACGCTCGCCTCGACGCACTCCACCCATGGTTTTCAATTTCGGTTTCGGAAAAAATATCGGAGGGGGCCGGTAAAACCGGTAGACCGGTTTTCGGCCGGTTTTCGGGTCAAAATACTTCAAAATTTGGCTAAATTTCAATTAAATTTTTTAAAAAATTACGAAACCGGTCAATACCTGTCCGATACCGGTCAATATCGGTCATGACCAGTAGGACCGGTTTTCGCCGGTTTTGAAATCCCTGACTCCACCCCGTCCACGCTCGCTCGTAGCTCCAGAGCGACGACCTCCCGTGTGCACTTGGCCACACCGCCGCGCTCCCTTTGCTAGACGTGCTCGCCCATGACGGCCATGCTCGCTCGCAATTGTCTCACACACACACGGCCGGCCACCTCCCACACACGCATGCTATGGATCTTGTGCTTTGGCTTGTAGAGAGAGCATCGGATTCCTGTGCTTGGGTTGACTGAGAGAACTAGAGGAGAGAGCATCGGAGGAAGAAACAAGGGAGAGAGAGAAAGAAAAAAGACATCGTTTTACCGTTGATGGCAGGCCGCGGTTGTTTCCTGCTGGGTGGTGCTGTCGTCTGCTACTGATTGGGACGTGCTGGCTGGCTTGCTGCGAGGAGGCCACGGCCAGGTATGCGTGAGCACAAAGCCCTTCACGCGAAAAAAGATTAAGTGAAATATTAGATACTATTGGAGATGATTTTTCCCCCTCCTAATACCTTTTTAGGAGTTAAGAAACATGGAGTTTTTAGGGGGGAAATTTAAAAAACTCTTACGATTAATAAAAATGCTTATAAATCATACTCCTTCGTTCATCAATTAGAATCTTTATTAGGAAACCAAATGTAGAAGTTTGTGTATATCTACAATTAATAAAAAAGCTTATAAATATTTACTTGGTCGGTGATATGAATTCAGGGTACCTCACCGCTCTGATATAAGAAAGGAGGGACGTGAGAAGACATATTAACTTTGATGCACTGCACCGAGGAGGGTCTGTGGTTTAGGGTCTGTCCAGCTAGCTCCTGGCGTGGGTCCAACAAGAGCTTGTAGCACTCATGATCATATCGTTCCCTATCTTTAAAAGGCATGTGATGTGATGCAATTGGGTACCTGTAAATGTCATGTGTGCTAAGTGTCCTATACACTAAATCTCGTTATTGTCATTCGTGCAAATATTATGCGGTTGTTCTCTTTTCTTGGAGTATTCAAGAAGAAACAAAAGCAGAAGAATAAAAGACAGCACGTGTCATGTTCGGCATGTTGTTGGTGCAAAAGATAATTAAGCGTGGTTGATTCAGAGAGGCGGGCGGCAAGGGCCGGCGCGGCAGGGTCTGGCACGGACAGCTCCTGCCCACGGCAAATGTCGACCAGGAAAGCTAGAGCATAGAGCATAGAGCAAATAAAAGGAGATGCCTTTCCTTTTTTCTAATAATGTTATTTTTTCCAAATTATTATGGGTAGTGGCAGAGCCAAAAGATTTTATAAGCCCGAGTGATTCTGATTATGCAAAAATATTTAGCTATAAAATTACAAAATTCTATTTAAATATAAAATAAATTCCTTTTGAATATTGATCGGGAGCCCAGCCGACTGCTCGGGGTCGCCGGGTGGTGGCTCCGCCACTGATTATGGGTACATGGGCACCCACAAACTAGAACGTAGCTTCGCCCCTAGTTCTAAGGTGGCATCCTGGCGGTGCGGACGCCTGACTGGCGCAGCCTCTTGGCCGGCGAGGGTGTGTTTTCTCGTTTTGACTCCTGATATGTTTTTTTATAAATACATGTGTCAATTTTAAAGTTACAGCTGTATCAAATGATTTGGTAGGAGCTCAGCTCCATCATAGAGCTGCTCTATGGTAAAACACCTAATTTGAAACTATGTTTTCAGAGCAAGAGTCCTGCTCAACAGGCTCTAAGATGTCATCTCTAAAAAATATATACACACAACACACTTAAATGTTTTCCTCTGTGTTAATTTGATCGGCCCTCCTTACTCCCTGAGCTCGCCCACTCAAATAAGGTGTTACATTGCCGAGTGGAGGGTGCTCTAAGAGCCTTGAAAAATAGTTCTTTTTAGTGAGAAGATTTTAATCTTCATCTTCATTTTTTGAGAAGTTGGATCCGAGATGTTAGTTTATGCCCCTCCCATGCCGCTTTTTAATTTGTTTATTTCACAATTTTTGGCCTATTTGAAGGATTTTGCAGTATCTGCTTCGTGAACCGGAGAAAAGGTTGACATGCCGTCTGTCTACGATTTTTTGGTTAATTTTTCTGCTTCCATCTTTTTTTTCCGAATTCTTGAACAATCTAAAAACTTGATCGGCCAAACAAGAAAAATGCAAGCATGAGGAGAGATGTCTGCCTCCTTAGTCATTGCTGATCTAGCTGCTGTAAGCCTTACAGTAGGTCCTTTTTTTTTGAGCTCAGTTGATCAATTGTCTTTGTTGACTAAAGCAAATATCTAACCAAGTTAAGAAATACATGAGGTTAAATTTAGGCCTATATCCATGTGCTGCAAAAAATATTATTTTGAGGAAAATATTATTTTGGCAATATAAAAAAGGGTTTCCTTAGGTTTTTGACCCCTTTTCTCGAACTTGCTTATTTGGTCCTAAAACAAGTTTTTCTTTGACCCCTTTTTCTTGAACTTGCATATTTTGGCCAAGGGACCAAAGAAAATTTGTTTTAGGGCCAAATAGGCAAGTTCAAGAGAAAAAAGACCAAGAAACCAAGTAGCATTTTTTAGGGACAATGAAATAATTTCCTCTATAATTGTTGTTCTATGACTTCTATCCATTCTGCCAAAACTTTTTTTTTGAGAGTACACAGTACAACGCAGACACACTCAACACGCACGCACACTCGCCCCTACGAACACACGCACGCAAACCCTAACCCTATGAGCACCTTCGAATGACGGAGTCGACAAATCTTGAAGTTCACGAAGTCACCACCTGAAATAAATATAGAATAAGGTGTCGCACCCAGGATTTGAACCCTAGGTGGGAGCCCCCCAACCAATGGTCTTTGTCATTGCGCCGTGAACCCCTTGACCATTCTGCCAAAACTTTGAGAGTGCTAAGGCTGGTTTTCGGGTTCGGCCCGTGAACTTACCAGCCTGGATTGTTGGAGATGTCGATGTACTGGTCTAGGCCCTCAAATTGGGCCAACATGTCGTGGGCCTGAACATGGCCTGGCCCGTATCCCCCTGCGGCTGCAACTATCAGCTCAAGTTGCATTTTCTCACCCCTAAAAAAACATTTTCTCAAAGAAAAAAACAGCTCAAGTTGCATTTTCTCAGAAAAAAAAATCAGCTCAAGTTGCATTTGCAGTTAGCACTTCTTCTAGTACTCCAGTAGTGTGACACTAAACAAATCGGGTATAACGTTGTAACAACCCGTGTTTTTCTAACAACCAAAAATCCGAACTTTCAAAAACTTTTCCTGCAAATTGTGAAACATGTAGTTGCTAGGTAAAAACCAAAGCTAACCCTAGGAGTTTACCATCAAATCGTTGCATACATATAGAATCGCTTGTAAGCATGTGCCCGTGTTCTCGTGTTGGTTTCGAGTTTCGATTCTAGTTTTGTGTCGGACTGCACATAACCATAGCTTTTCTATCCTTGAATCTCCTAGCAGATTCTTTGTCAAATCTCTTTTGAACCTCTCTAAATTCCTTGGATCAAGATCCCGCTTTGAATCCAATTCAATCCGTAGGAATTCCTTTTCCAAATCCATATCAAAGTTCCTTTGGAATTTCTCTCAAGATCTATTGGGGTTTCTCCCGAAACCTCCCTGACTCGTTGAAGGGAAATTCCTTTCCTTTTCTTACAAAACCCATTTTGGGCATATATATATATAAACATTTATATATAAAAATTCCTTTTGAAAATACAATGGGAAAGGCCTCTCCCTAATCTCATGCAACCGACCCAGCTCGCCATCCCTCCCTCGTCGCTGGCCCAAACCCGCCGCAGCCTAGAGTGGCAGCAGGCCCACCCTTTTCCCGCTCTAGCCCAGTCCGCCACCGCTTTGCCCAGGCCCCGCCGGCCACCATCATCCTCCCTGCCCCTCTCCCTCCCAGCCCGCCCAGCAGCAGTCGCAGCCCAGCCTGCTCCCGCCTTGGCTCAAGGCCCAGCCCAGCCCAGCCCCCCTGGCTCCCAAACCCTAAGGGGAGGGACTCGTCCCTCCCAGCAGCCGCCTGTGGCCACGCACGCGCGCGCGCCTGCGGACCCGAGCCACCCCAGACACGCACCCGCGTCCCTGCCTCGCGTGCACGCGCACGCCGCTCGCACGCGACTCCGCGCCTGCCGACCGAGCCGCGACCTCGGCCTCTGCACCTCGCCATCCGATGCGTGCCGCGTGCCCTCCCTTTGCACGGACGCCGAGGATCGCCGTCCACGCTCCGAACCCTAGCCGGCCGCTCCTATAAGAACAGCAGCCGCCACGCCCTCTCCTGTGATTCCTCATCCGCGCCGCCACTGCCTCAGCTGCACCCCGCAATGTTCAAGTTGAGCCGGCCGCCGCGCCATTCCAAGACGTCGCCGACCGACCTCCTAGCGCCTGCTCCTCCGCTCGCCAGCCATGGCGACCACGTCGCGCCGCGATGTCGCCACCACCATCAACGAGCCGTCTGCCTCGCGACGCCGACACCCGCTGCATCGTCTCCCCGCGAGTCACCTCGGCCGAGCCTCCACCAGCCACCGCCTGCCTCCCTCGCCACCTCCTCGCCGTGCCGGCACGTGACCTGCGTCCTCGCCGACGACACCACCAGTCCCTGCCGCGTCGAGCTCTCACCTCGGCCGGTCACCGGTGGATGCAGCCGACCGTGACCACTGCCAACCGTGGACCCCGACGGCGTTGTCGGGCAGTAGCACACCGAACCGGATACACCTCTGCCCCGCCTCTTAGGCGTCGATGGTGAGTCGCCAAGACCGAAAAGCTTCCCCTTTCTCCTTCCTGTTGATGTATGTGCTTGAGTCCGGCCTTCGTGTCGTTGTGTTACACTGCCGCAGGGTGGTGACAACCTTGGCGAGCCATCGGTTGGAGCTCCAACGACCTTTTCGTCCACCTGCTCCTCTGTCCGGCCTTCGTGCCGGCCTTCGTGTCGTGGTTTTCTCTGTTGCAGGGGGTGTGTCCGTGACGGTCCCGGACGCTCCGTCGACCCTTGCAG
This sequence comes from Microstegium vimineum, assembly GCA_022036555.1. Taxonomy (NCBI): domain Eukaryota; kingdom Viridiplantae; phylum Streptophyta; class Magnoliopsida; order Poales; family Poaceae; genus Microstegium; species Microstegium vimineum. Next base: position 4,981,237 of record CM039132.1, read on the forward strand.
CGAAGCCGCGGTCCTTGTCGAGCTGTCCAGCGAGTCCTAACACCTCTCGGCCACTTTCTGCATATTTCGGCCAGCTACCAGCCAGCCCGAGCAAGCCACCGCTGGCCATAGGAAGCTACAGCCGGCCACAGCCATCCTGGAGTGGCTGCAGCCGGCCCGTGCTGCCCTGGATGCTTCGTCGATCCACCACAGCAAGCTCCGCCCTCTTCGTCGCTTCAAGGTCGAGCCTTTTGAAACCCGCGGACGTCATCCTTGACGTCCGCAAAGCTCCTCTTTTATGTCATATTGTTCATACATGTTACATTTGTCATCTACACTCGATATGTATATATGCCTGTGTCGTGCCTTCGCGCCGACCTACCTCTATTGCTATGGATGTGTGTTACTCCATTTTGATGCCTTTGTGCTTGTGTTATTGTGTTTAGTTTGTCTGTGGACCGTGCCTTCGAGCCGACTGTGAGAGCGAGTGCTTGCACATTGCGATCGCAAGTTCGTCTTGCCATGGTCGTAACGCCTAGCATGCTCCTTTCTCTAGGTTTTAGTTGTCCCCGTGGGGCTACGGTCGTTAGCTCCTAACCTCGTCCCTAAGATTCGGTCATTGTGGGCTCGATGTCGATATCAACGCGGTTCTCACCCGCACATTTCGAGCCCTCCATGACCTAGTCTAGCGGGAGGTGAGTGTGACGGAATCGTCCAAATTATAAGAGATCAAGTACCAAAGTAGCTGATTTAACTGCCACTTAAAACACTTGAGCCCATATAACTCCGGTAGTCCGGAAATCTCGAAGGATTTCTAACAATCGAGGATCGCGCAAACTCAGGTATGCACATTCGAACGAGCCACAAATAAACCGAAAATACTTGAAGTACGAATAAAGTTATTACAAAACTTTGTTCCAAATAAAAGTAGTACTTACGCCACAGCACCTGTGGCCAAATAAAACATTGTTTGAAACTTTGAACCCGAAGTTGTAAAAGATAAGGGTGCCCACGATGTCATGTCCGACAACAGCAAAAGATGAGCTCGTAGAAGACCTTGCCCAAGGCCTACTCTTCTCCTTCGAAAGGATAGAGACAGTGCTTACAATAGCCGAAGTATACTTGGCCATCTGCAACAAACGGGATAAACCCTGAGTACAGGAATGTACTCAGCTAGACTTACCCGTCTAACTGAAAATAAAGACTCCAAGGGTATGCAAGGCTATTTATGTGGATCTGGTAAACTTGCTTTTGCAAAAAAGCGCACAAGATGAAACTAAAGATTAGAGAACAGCCATTTTCCATCCTATCATTATTATTTCTAGGTTTGCACCTGTACTAGAGCACTCACTTGAACTACTCAAACAATATAATAACATATATCCAATTCCTTCATCAATATTTTAGTAGAACCATTACGATGTCACATGGAGTTGTACCGTGGTGAAGCTCAGCATAATCCCCCATATCCAGTGGGGGCGGCAATTCGAATCGATATACACCAGCTGGTAAGATTACCTTTAACACACGCCCACACTTTCCCCGTCGGGTCCATGCATTGGGTTACCGCTCAACAAAGTCCAGGTGGTAACCGTCGCGGGCTCGCATTGGTCCACCCAATTGTAGAAATCAGTTGGCCACCATGGGGCAGATCGTATCTACAAACTAGAGGGTGCTCACAGCAGATTGAGCGCCGGCCCGGACAGTGTTTACTCGGCTTCGGGGTCGATACTCACAACGGCCCCTATGTGAAAGGGCGCATTCAAAGATGTAAGAGGGCCACCATCGTGTACAAACCTATACGATCCAACGGACGGACTGCCCCCAAGTCTAAACCACTTGGTGCCTCTTCCTTCCAGTTGACCGCATTTCATTACTACCATTGGTTCTTTCCACGATAGCAAATATAGCCAACCGTGATAATATTACCCCCAAGGGATAATACGAAACATAAAAAAAATATAAGTAACCATTTATTCTAAGCAGGCGAAGCGGTTGTTTTTACTTTTATTAACAGGGTAACAAGGTAGGTAAAACAATAATCAAGGAAGGTAATGCATCAATTTGGGATTCAAACAACTCCTGTCACCTAATGCATCACAGTATAAAATACTCAAGTAGATTAATTTGTAAATACTGGGAGGCTTATGAATGCTCCGGGGCTTGCCTTGAGTGAAGGTGGAGGGCTGGTGGTCAGGGCACTCAGGGAGGTTAGTGTCGAGCTCGTGGTACTCCTCGTTTAGCTCCGGCACCTCCTGGACTTCTGTCTCTGTTGGCTCCTGGGGTTCCTCCACGGATCCTAAATGATTGCAATGCATAAATAAATAACTGAATGATGCAGGGATGATGCTTGAACAAGATTTAGCACACTGAAAGAGATTCTAAGCATTTAACAACTTAAATTACCACAAAGCCACTTAGAACTAGAGCTACTAGCTAACAAGGTAAAACATGCTATAACTTATTTTCAGCAGAAACTATACTTAAAAACATATTTATCAGGAAAGTTCCATGATTTATACATGCACATAGTTATCACAGGAATTAATTTAAGAAAACACCAGAAACACATTTTAACTTTGATATATGCAGGAAACAACTAATTAAACATTAGTACTGAAGACATTCTCCAAAAACATTTATATAAACACAACGGACAGATCATAACATAAAGAGTCTAACAAAATTGATTTCATCATTTTAGGATTTACCAAACTTTAGATATACATTAAACAAGCATTAGCACATTACTGAAAATAAGAAAAGGAATTTTATTTCGGAAACCGGCTCGATACACGCAGAGGCGTGCGGGGCGACTGACAGGCAGGACCCTCGATTACTCGAGGTCTGTCTGTCGACGTGCAGGGAACAGACGACGGTGCTGATCGGCGTGTTCTCGCCGACGGTGAGGTCTCCGGCGGTGGGGTTGGGTGTGCTAGGCTCGAGATGCTTACGCGCATCCACTCGTGGGGTTGGTTGAACTGTTGCGACCGTGAAAGTGGTCGGCGGCGTGCGGTGGGGGTGCAGCATGACGGTGCGACACGGCGAGGTGATCACCGGCGATGCAAGGCTCGGCGCGAGGTTGTGTGAGCATCGCGGTGGTGTGGTGAGTGAGGTTCGAGGGTTGGTTGAGCCAGAGGGGCTCTGTGGAACCCTGGCCACGTGCAAGCTCCGCGGCGGCGGCAATGGCGCACGACCAACGGTGCTGTGCTGATACAGGTCGACCTGGAGCTAGGGAAAGGCGTTCTCACCTCTGCTAGCTCTAGTGAAGCTTCCACGAAGATGGAGGCGTCGGGGCGAGACAGTGAAGAGGTGAACACAGGCGGGTCGGTGCGGTGGTGATTCGGGATCGAGGAACGATGGAGGCGTTCCGGTGACTAGAGTCTTCGACTGGTTAAACAGAGGCAAGCAGCGTGTGTGCGGGGCAAAGGCGAAAGCTAGAGCGAGATGGATCGAGCAGAGAAGCTCGGGTGGTGGTGGATTTGAGGAAGGGGCGCTTGCGATGCTCAGAGCTCTCGGTGCGACGATGGCAGAGAAATGCGAGCGAGTGAGCGAGTGAGGATGAGTGCAAACGAGTGCGGGAAGTGGAGGAGGTATAGGCACTCCTCCTTGCACGGTCATGGCCGACCGGCACGGTCAGTGGGGGCCGTGACGTGAGGGTGCGGCGGTGGCAGCGGCGCTGGCGTGTTTGCGGCGAGCGGCGCAGAGCAGAACTTGGTCGACGCGCCTTTAGCGTGGATTCACGTTCGATTGCGAATGCGACGAGGCGTAGAGCTGATCGGACGCGGCACTATGGCGGCGTTACTGCGAAACGACGGCGCGGCGCGCGGCAGTGCGGCTGGCAGGTCTGCGGCGGCGAAGCAGGGCGTCAGCGGCGGTGAAGCGATGCAGGCTCGGTCCTAGCGCCGTTAGCGCGGGCGTGAGTGCGGACGCGACTGCGACAGAGTGAGTGGCTATCGGCGACAGCGATGTCGGTGCAGGGCCGCAGCAGCGGCAATGGCGTGTTCGGCATCCGCGGTCAGGCATCATCGGCCACGCGGCAGACGACGCCGACGTACGGTTCAGCCGCGGTCGGGTGAGTGCGCGCGGGCGTGCGCGGCACGTGCATGCGGGAGAGGGGTCGATCGACTGGCTGATCGAGCCTCTGGCTCGGTCGAGCCTCCTGCGAGGGGTCGATCGTTCGACCCTATGTCCGTCATATCGAGGGGTCGAAGTCGAGGGGGGGGGGTCGATTGACTGGCTGATCGAGCCTCTGGCCCGGAGTCGTTCGATCGACCCTCGGTCCGTCCCTTATCGAGCGGCGGTCGAGGCCGAGCGGGCCGAAAGCGGTACTCGACATGTCTCGGTTCTAATTTCTTTTTCCCATTTTCTTTTATTTGATTCAAACTAAACTTGCTTCAAAACAGATTCAAAAACTCCAAACTAAGTTTTGACACTTAAACCAAAGTTATTCAGAATATTATTCTCTACCTTTTTCATGTAGATCATAAATTCTGAATACCATTAGTTCAAGAGTTGAGGATTAAAAACTCATTTAAGCTAATTAGGAAAAGAAATACTTTAATTCTTTAACAGATAAAACTAAGTAGGGTAAACAAACATAAAGCAGACCATACTTTACTCTAAGCATAGCAAGGTTTAGCTAAACAGATTGATCAGAAGATTGAGCACAGAACACCTATTTAACTCTAGTTTCAAAACACGTAAACACACACATGAAATGATAGCATATGCAAACATGAATGCAATGCAATGCTCGTGCTTTAGTGGTTAATGATGATCCTAATGCAAGCTTGACACAGGGTGTCACAGCCCTTCCCCCCTTAACGAAATCTCGTCCCGAGATTTGAGTTTTAGTACCATTTATTATAAAAGACGGGTAGTTTGCGATTAGGTAGGCTTCGGTCTCCCAGGTTGCATCATTGGGACCATGATGACTCCAAAGGACTTTGAAAGTCTTCACTTCTCGATTCCTGGTGACTCTTGTTTTTGTATCCAAGATCTTTTCTGGTTTCTCAAAGTATTCCAAGTCTGAGCTGATTACGATGTCTGAACTTGGAACAGATTCTTCTTCTGGAACTCGAAGACATTTCTTAAACTGAGATACATGGAACACTGGAAAGATGGTACTCATCTCTGGGGGTAACTGTACTTGGTAAGCCACCTTACCTTTCCTGGCGATGATCCGATAAGGTCCAACATATCGGGGTGCTAACTTCTTAATTCCAAAGCGACGGACGCCTCTCATTGGTGATACCTTAAGGTACACATAGTCACCAACTTGAAACTCCAAAGGTCTCCTCCTTTGATCTGCATACCCTTTCTGTCGAGATTGAGCTGCCTTGATATGTTGTTGAACAGTGCGAACTATTTCTTCTGCTTCTTTCACAAAGTACGTACCATAGAATCCCTTATCTCCTGATTCAATCCAATTGACAGGGGTTCTACATTTGCGTCCATACAAAGCATCGAACGGTGCCATCTTAATGCTTTCTTGGTAACTGTTGTTATAAGAAAACTCTGCCAAAGGTAACCATTTCTCCCATGATCCTTCTGCTGACACAACACATGCTCTCAACATGTCTTCCAACACTTGATTCACTCGTTCCGTTTGTCCATCTGTCTGAGGGTGATAAGCGGAACTTCGAATCAACTTTGTTCCCAACTCTTTATGTAACTGCTCCCAAAAATGAGCGATAAACTGTGATCCTCTGTCGGATATGATAGTCTTAGGAATACCATGCAACCTTATGATATTTTGAACATGAAATGATAGCATATGCAAACACGTAAAACACACACATGAAATGATAGCATATGCAAACATGAATGCAATGCAATGCTCGTGCTTTAGTGGTTAATGATGATCCTAATGCAAGCTTGACACAGGGTGTCACAGTGAGTTGGGAAATATAATCGTGGAACCGACGGGTGCCAACTCTTGTAGGTGGAGCTCATGGCCGCAAGTTCCCTCGCCTCGACCATTGGGCTCTACCTTCTTTTCTTCTCTTTCCCTATCCACCTCGTATGCTTGCACCACCTAGACCAAGGGATTACCTTGTGCTATTTTAGTGCACAGAGGTCGTGGTGCCCTACGAGTTGGTGTGGTTCGAGGAACTGCGAGCTTGTGTCCCTATTCCTTCGATCTCGTCTATTCTCATGGCGTGTTGGTCGAGAGAATGTGGGGACTGTTCCTTTCTTATCAAACCCCGTCGATCCAGTAAGACAGGATTGAGCCCTCTTGTTCCAACTTCTTCGGTTCATGTCCTTTTCCATGACGTGATGATCGAAGTGTTGAGGAACCAATCCCCTTTCACTTGCTTGTTTCCTTTTGGTGTTTATTTATCGATCTCTTTGTTGTTTCCTTCGTTTGCCGTCAAATACAATGGCGAGTGGATCAAAGGAAGGTGCATCCTTTTCTCTCCCCTTCTCTCTTTTGGCTCTTCCATGCTCAAGCCCCTTGTATGCTCGTACCCATTTCTAGACCGTGGCACTTCTTAGGTCTTTGCGGTGACAACCGCACCGCTAAGACCCTAGGGGTGCCTAGGTGCATTTAGTGCACATAGGTCGTGGTACCCTACAAGTGGGTTGAGTGTTGTGTGTTCTCTTGTGTGTCGCTTCTTTCCAATGCCTCGCCTTTTCCCATGGCGTGTGGATATGGATAAGTAGACCACTTCCCCTTTTCTTAATTCCCCGTTTCCAACCTCTCTTTTGGTTAGCGAAGCTATGATCTATGCCATGTACTTGGAACCATGCGAGTCGACTCGATCGACCGTTAGAAACCATATTTACCAAGGACGTGATATGGACGGCCTAGCCAACCCTCCCCCTCTTTCTCTTGTCCCATTCTCTTTTGCTTGTGCCAATTTCCATGGCGTGCAAGTTGAAGTTTGTGGACCAAGTCACAACTCTTGCATCTTGCATTGTTAATTGTTCTTTCTTTAGTTGTGACTTGTGGGGGTATAAGGCTACAAAGGCCGAACCCTGTTGTGTTGTCTTCCTCTCTTGCTTGCAATCTTTTGGTTCCTGTCAGTTTCCATGACACTCGGATCGAAAGACTACAAGCCGTGGTGTATGTTTAAGTTAAGTTAGAGTCTAGGCCCTTTTCTCTTGAAGCCATACAGGTTGACACCATCAACCCGGGAAGTGTGGCTATTTTGGGGTCATGACTCGAGCTTATGCTTAACAGACAACCACTCGTGTTTTATTTTGAGCCCGAGGAAAGCGGACAACCACCGCGAGGGCTAAGTCTTTTGGTGTCTTTTGTTGTTAGATGCTCTTTTTATGTCGTTACCTTTTGATTTGGATCTTGGTCAAGGATTGATTGCTTTCTTCTTTGTTTGTCGCTTTGCCGAGGTAGTTGCTTTGAGGGTGATGTTGATCGGACCGGTGATCCGTCGGAGGCAGGAGGCATGAGCAGCAGCAGATGTGGATGATTATGGATCTAAATGAACAGGTGCCACGTCCCACCCAACCTCTTAGAATCCTATTAGACATCATATACATAGATGCTAGTGCTTTACTTTCTGCAATTAAATTGATAGATTGCATTGTAGATTGCTTGGAAAGCCTATACCTTGTCGCAACCTTACCCCTGCACACCCGTTGATAGGATAGACACCCGATTAACTTACTTGCTCGCTGCTTACTTCTACTTTGCATTATGTCTATGATGTGATGTTGAGTGGAGGATTGTTTGTGAGTGGCTAGGCACTATGTGCCGTTATAATGATAACAACTTGGGGAGATCTTGGCGTGTGTCTTGGGTGTGTGGTGAGGGCTAAGTCGATCAGACAGGCCATACGACGAGTCCATGGGACGAGTCTTGCCGGGGGTGCGACCTGGGCATCCCCACGTGAGGTACCTGTGGCGGGTACATGTGTTTTGAGGAGATCCCAAGGCGAGCCCCGGGATAGAGGTGTTGTAATGGCACGGGGGAGGACCCCGATTGAGGATATGACCTGTCTGATCCCACCTAGGACCTGGATATCGAGAGGACTGGAACCATGGGACTCTTTCGTACACACCACTCGTCCCTGAATGGGCGGGGACGGATGTTCGACCAATCTGGACGATGCCATTACTGCTTGGTTGTGAGGTGATAGGGTGGGTGGTGCCGGTGTTAGGATCCCGCACCATCCTAGATGCGCAGTACCACCGTGGCCAGGTGCTGCGTCTTCCAGTCTCAGTTTGCCGGTGCGCCGGGGAGCCTCAGGGCTGAGTGGCAGGATGGTATCGTTCCAGGTTGGAAGACAGCCCGGTATCAGCCTAGGCAGTGCACATGCAGATGATGGTGATCTTGTGGGTATAGGTGTACACACTCTGCAGAGTTGATCGATCTATACGTATAGCCGTGTCCCCGGATATGGACATTCCCTTGACCTACGCTTCTCTTGAGTAGTGAGATGAGTCCTTCTTCTCTCCCCCAGAGTTTTATAGGATCCGGCTGTGAGCCGCTGAGACAAGGACGAGAGGGAGTTTTCCTTGTCGCCTAGAGAGTGTGAAAGTGTGTGGTGAGATGTGTGTGGATGGGATGGATGTGTGGGAAATGTGTTAAAACTTGATATACAACTTACTACTATATTGTTATTACTACTTAATAATGAACTTGCATAGGAAAACCACAGCCAGAAATAGCTTCTCTTCTCTACCCCTTGCATACCACTTTCCACAAAGCAAAAGCAAAGCATAGTGTGGGAAACAGTGACCAGTACAAATCGTACTGAAAGTTATTTGTCATGTTGGATCTCATCCTCGACGACAACAACAAGGATCTGAAGGTTTAGGTGGTCTTTTCCGACGCTCAAGGTTGCTTGTGAAGGAGGAGTCTTCACCCGCTGGCGCGTTGCTACTACTCTGATATCGTTTCGCGTGAGTCTTTCGCTAGTATAGTGTTGTAGTAGGGTGTGAATCTCTAAGTTGTTATACTTGTAAACTTATAATTTACGATGTATGACTGTGGTATGAACTATATATCAATAATGTGATAGCTTGGTATTCCTGGGACTATCACATTATGTTGTAATCTGTGGATTTCCCTTCGAGGAAATTGTGGATCGTTACAAACGTCTTGATCATATTTAAATTTGGCCTCGTCAACATGTTGACTACATAAGGTTATGGTCTTTCAAACGAAATTCAACCATTTGAAGGAATTTTGTGGCATTGTTAGTACTTGCCGAGGAAAATCCAGAACTGAAACTGATTTTTTACATCATCTCACTTCGTCAAGCTTTGACCCAGTCAACACAAACACTAGTCATTTCATTGACCTCCGTTCTCTCTACTTCCAATGGTCATGTGGTCTTGTGTTCTCCTCACTTGCTCCGCCGCAGTTCCCGGCAATCTAAGGTATTTACATAAAGAGATGGATCCAAGATAATTTAGGTGTTGTTTGGTCATAGAATCCATACCTTATTAGCAACCAACAAAGCTCAAATTATAATTTCCAATGCTTACATGGTATGATATGAAATATCTTGTTAATGCTTGTACTATGTTAACTATTGATAATGGGAAGTTCCTTCCATTTTGTGATAACTAAAACTCTATATGACCTTTCAAAGGCCTATGTATTTAGAGGGCATTTGGTAAGGCCCCTTGAAGCAGATTCTCCATGAGAATCACCCCTCATTAGCAAATAACAAAATCTCACACAGGTTCATGTGGGGAGCAGACAAAAATTATTATTTTTTATTTACACTGTAAATGAGAGATAAAAAACTGCTCATCACTGCTCCCTATTCAAAACCCACTACAAAATCAACTATTGTACGCTCCCACCCCGTTCTCTAGTAGAAATCAACTAGGATTACTCCATCAAAGCATCAATGAGTAGTTTTCTACCAAACAGCGCTGTAGAGAATTAGCACAAGGGAACGGCCAAAGAGATCTAATTCTCTCAAATCCATACTATAAATGCAAGGTTACTTGTCATTATATGTATCATTATTTTTCTTGCTTGGTTTCCTTATAATATTAAAATCTCCGTCTATGTTGCACACTTGAACAATCCTAGTAAGGCTTCTTTGAGATCATCTTTGTGTGGCTTCATAACTAATGTCTTCATTTCAAATTCTAAGTTATTCTGACTTTTCTACATATGTATCTATATGTATAATGTATCTGTAAGACCCAAACTAACTCCAAAGATCCAAAAAATATATGTTAAGACTTTAGAAATATATATGACATTTGCATATACTCTGAACAAATCAGGTCTAAATTGCAATATTTTCCTAGGTTCTAGTCTTTTAAACGGAATTCAACAATTTGAACAAAATTTAGACATAGTCAACACAAACACTAGTCATCTCGTTCCCTCCGTTCACTCCACCTCAACTCCCCCTCCTCGCTCGTCCGCTGCTCCGCCGCCGACGGTTCACCATCATCCGGCGACTCCTCCACCACCACTCCGTCCCTGAACTTAGCGTATATGTGACCCCTGTAGAAGTCCCTGGTCCTCCACACGAGCACCAGCGACACGAGCGCCCCGCCCACCGAGGCGGCCGTGATGACGAGGAACGACGTCCGGAAGCACTCCACGCCGAAGCACGTCTTGTCCCCAGAGGCGGCGGCGCCGCCCACCAGCGACGACCCACCGCCGTGCTGCCTCGCGGCCTCGGCGTCGTAGAGCCGGCCGGCGACACGCACGTTGAGCACGTAGGCGCCGACAGGGCTGGCGACGGCGCCCAGGTTGTAGAGCGTAGGGTAGCGTCTGAGCCCGAACAGCTCGGAGACGACGGCGTACAGCAGCGGCCACTGCGCGCCAAAGCAGAAGCCGATGAGCACCGACGCCGCGTAGAGCGCGCGCGGGACGCCCAAGGCGATGAGGAGGTGGCCGGCGCAGGACGCGAGGAGGACGAGCGTGAGCGCCAGCGGCCGCGGGAACCCGTACCGTGACAGGAGCGCCTCCGAGGCGTACCCGGCGGTGACGCGGCCGGCGTAGTTCCAGACGCTGGTGAGGGAGACGAAGGCGTCCACGCTCTTGGGAGGGTAGCCTAGCGACTGCCCTATCTGCCCCATGTTGTCGATCGCCGTCAGCGTGCCGCCGGCGCTGCAGGCGGTGGCCACGAACAGGATCAGCATGTCCACACTCACCACCGCCTGCGGGATGGTGTAGTCCTCGCCGTGCGCCGGCGGGCTGAACGTGTGACGCAAGAAGGAGCCCAGGCAAGAGGAAGCTGCCGGTGGCGGCGTATCGGTACGGGTGGTGGTGCTCGCTGGCTCGGCGGCCGATGGCATGGCGGTGGATTTCTCGACGACCGTCGTCACCAGCACGGCGGGCGCGTCGTCGCTCGGAGAGTCATCGAGCTCCTTCTTGATCCGGTACTCCTGCCTGACGACGACGGCGAGGGGGAGGAAGAGAAGGACGAGGAGCCCGGTCGCCGACGCGGCATAGGCGGCGCGCGAGAAGCTGGCCTGTCTCTGCACGACGATCATGACGAGGATGTACGCGGCGAGAGCGATCGAGATGTAGAGCAAGCAGAGGAACACGTCGCCGCCGCCACCGGCACGGCTGCGCGTGCTCCTCTTCGGGCGACGGTGTCGGTGATCCGGAGGCATGACGCGGACGGTGGTGAGGAACACGACGGAGACGGCGGAGGGGAGCCAGGCGATGAGCAGGACGAGCGACCGGGCGTCGCCGCCGCCGTAGAAGGCGAGGTAGAGCTGCGCGAGGATGGCGCTGCTGAGGCCAACGTAGCCCTTGAGCAGGCCGAGCACGGCGCCGCGGTTCTCGGGGAAGTTCCGGACGCAGGTGACCAGCGCGCCGGTGCCGGCGAACGCCTGCGAGTTGGCGCCCGCGCAGACGTATGCGCACATGAGCCAGAGCGGCGGCGGCGGAGTGACCCGGCCGGCGAGGGAGAGGTAGACCATGAGGTAGCCCGCGAGGTTCATGGCGGCGCCGACGGCGAGCACGGCCCACGGCGGGGCCACCTCGCTGAGCAGCCCCGCCGGGACGCCCACGTTGCTGCCTAGGTCCTTGAAGAAGGCGAGCGTGGCGACGGCGCGCTGGTCGTAGCCCAGCGCCGACTTGAGCGCCCGCGAGTAGATGCCGAATGCGTACGTCGCGCCTGACGCCGATAGGATCAGCAGGCACGCGAACAGCGTGAACCATCGCCCGGAGAGCACCTGACGGGCAAACCGCGCTGTCGTCAGCACCTCCGTCGCCATGCCGCCGCTGGCCACGAGCGCCAACACCATGCCCACGCCCAGTCAGTGGGCGCGAACGAACGCAGAAGTGTGCAGTGCAGACTGCTGCTGTCATGGCCGTCTATATGATGATCCCGTGCATAGTGTCTCTTTAGTTATTTCCATGGGCCTGCAGCAGAGAGCCATTTCCTTCAGGTTCAGGACTCAGGACAGCCTGACTGAAACGAGTAGAAAAAGACAAGGAATTCAGAAAGTTTTGGCTGATGCACCGGACGGTCGAAATCTTTGGACGTCGCTGACGCTGCCGTCCGAGTGTATTATTTTTTGCCTTTGGGAATTGGTTGTTTCTACAACTAGCAGATCATCAAGCTAAGGGTAGTGTCAGTGGAGTTTTATATATACCGGATTACTAATTTTTAAGACTCAATGTGGATTGGTTTTATCCCCGGCCGGCCCATCAATACTTCTATGGAAATTGGACCATCTAATTTTATTAATATTATACTCCGTATCATGTTGACTTTGTTAAGTTGGAAGCTTATTTAATTATTATGAATTTCTCATGAAACTTCCACTGTGAGACATGCAAATACTAAACATGTACATTTTAATCTCCAAATTGCACTTAAAACTGATTTTCAACCCTAAACTATATGAAACCTTATGACAATGCAATCCCTAACTGTTAAACTAGATAAATTGGTCCTGTAGCTAGTTTCAGTGTTGGTTTTTATATTTCCTAAAAATATGATAAAATCCTAGTTTGATCTCTAAAAAGTCATAGGTAATTTATTTCACCTTAGAAAAATATGAACTAGTGCAACTTTCTCTTATAATGTTATCTATTTATTGGTGCTCTATTTTAGAGCCATTTAAATTTTATTTGTTTTAAATAAATAATGAGCATGACTTCGAGCAATAGGAACATAAATCAGTATGTAAACAATTTTTATAAGAGCACCAATAATGGAGAAAAAAATGAATTTAAAAGAAATTGTTTATAATTTTTAATATAGTAAACAAGTTTTTCATTGTTTGTATGAAATAGAAAACCAGCTTTCAATTTGATTGTGACAGTTGGAGGACATCCATTGCTCAATTTTGTAGTTTAAGGTTGAAAATCAAGGTATCTTACAAGTTGGAAGTTCAAAAAATGTACTTTATCGATCAAATAAAGGAGAATTTTATTGTAACAGTACATAATAATCACAACCTAGGTGCGTGGGTTGTTTTGTGTGTGTGTGTGTGTGTGTGTGTGTGTAGAGGTTTTGGCAAAAAAATATCCCAAATGAGTGGTTTTGATGGTTCTAGAGAGGAACAAATTGTGCTTTTCATTTGAAATGGTACTTAAGGCCAAACCAACCATCATATATATTTTGAATCGATTGTACATGCGAGATATATATGGTTGTTATCTAACGATATGATTCTAGAGGTGCAATAAACTATGCTTTACATTTGACATGGTACTTATGGCAAAACTGACTGTGTTACTTATTTTGAATCGACTGTGTACATGTGAGTTTTGTACTAATGAATACAATATTCTCAAATAAGGTATTAATTAGAGAAACATATATGTGGAGAGAGTTAGATATCATAATTATTGTCTTTACATATTTAGCAAAATCAATTGCAAAGACAATAGAATTGTATCTAGTTACTAGTTGATTTATAATTATAAGATGCTAATTAAATTACTAAGAAAGGCCGTTGGTTCACAATTTACTAGAACAACTTGTAGGACTATGGAACCCCCAAGTTTCTCTCCAAGTATACAGTGACACAATCATAATTTGTGATAGAACTCCTAGCAAAAATCCATTGATTTGTTACAAAACATTAGGAGCCAAATGCACATGGTAAGTGATGCCATAATCATGCAAGCTATGGAAAGATACCATTTCTTCATTTAACTTTTTCTTTCACTATGTTTTGCTGCATAATTCATATTTAGGCACCATGTATTTATATAACTTTTACTTTTAATTTCTTTAGATGTTGCACAGCCAATTTCTTACATGCACATATCCTCTTGGTTATATATGCCCAACACTCAATATTCCATAGTTTTGGCCACAAACATTTTGTAGAGCTTATGTCACTAGTAAGATTTTATCTTTTGTAGATGTTGCACATTGAAATCACCAATGGCTAGCATCATCGTTTCCCACAACAAAATGTCACCAACATTAGAGATCGAAAAAAAGTGTACCAAATACTATTTTATTTTCTATATGGGAAGCAAGGAAAACAAGTAAAATAGCACATGCCAAACGCAACCACAGTTCCTCCCAAGAATCTAGGCAAAAATAGCCCAAATGATAGAACCCCCCAGTTTTAGTCTCCCTACTAAATTCTCCAAGAAATATATATGCAAACCAGCCCTCAAAGTCCTCCGATTTCCACTCTCTTCCCCACCCCGACCTCAAAAACACCAACCCCGCCCTCTCCGCCCCGCGAGCGCCACCACCACCCCATTCCGTTCGCGGGAATAAGGAAGAGAGCTCCAGGAAGAGCTCCCCTCCACCGGCTTCCCCGCCCCTCCTCCCAGCGATCGCGCCTCATCCCGGGCGTCCCAGCGGCGGTCGGGTTGCCAGGTTCGGCGCTGGTCCTGGTCCGGGCCCTCCCATGGCGTCGCCGGAGCAGGAGGCGGCGGTCGCCGCGGCGGCCGTCGTGGAGGACGTGATGCAGCAGCAGGGTGGAGGAGGATGCGGCGGCTCAGGAGGAGGAGATACAGTTGGGTCCTGGAGGAACATCGACATTGCCTGGCGCAAGGCAGAGGAAGCTGGTGAGTCGAACGCGGTGTATTCTTCTTGGTGAAAAAAAAAATCTTTTTTTTTAGTCGCGAAGGAAATTTGCATCTTTTAATGGTAAGTGCGTATTCAATTTGAGTTAAGGCTATTGCGTACATGGTATGCTGGAATTTACTTTCTATTTCGTGATTCAGTCATAATCTTTTAGTCGGTGCACGCTTTTAGTTTTGTTTGGGATAGAAGCTTAGTTTATGCTAGAATATTTTTTATCCTCTTGGAGAGCTTGAATTTTGTTCTAGTCTCATTAATGCTAGTTCGAATTATGTTATAATTTCATCTCACATTTAGCTGACTTAGCTTCATACTTCATCATCTAATCAGACTTGGTTCAATAGATGTGATAAGTTGGAGAGGGGTTAATTTTTGTGTTCATAATCATAATGCTGCACCTGCAATGCTCTTCCTGCAATACAATTTCTAACAGGAGTCCTTAACTCATTTTTATAGCTAGCTGGTTTTCTACATGATTACACTCTCTAGGCATTCATAACACTAGATTTAGCTGCAATGATTCCTTATTCTTTGCTATGTGCCTTTGTTCATTGTCACTCTTGACCATATAAAACAGGGCAAGGGCCAACAACCTAACTGTAGTTTATATGTAGCTACTTTTTTTTGTCATCGTGGTTGTCATGACAAAGAGGGGGCCTTAATAAGGGTGCACCTCCAAACCTGCCTGCATAGAATGCCTTTATTTTTTGTTTAAGAATGTGATGATTGCTGATCCACTGTTCCACTTAGGTTCTAAACAACGCCAATCTTGTAATCGAGTTCTTTACATACTATCATTAGGCTTCTATCCCAGATTTACACTTATGTGATATAGCACTTGTTTAAAATAATGGTATGGCCTATTTTTTGTATCTTTGGATGTAAAAACCCCTATTGCAATTTGTTGTTTGCAACTTAGCATAGTCAGGGTAATATGAATTGGTGCTTCCTTTGGTTTGAAAAATGCAGCAATAAGAAGGTATGAGGCAGCCAACTGGTTGCGAAGGATAGTGGGGGTAGTGTGTGCGAAGGACCTTGCAGAAGAGCCTTCCGAGGAGGAATTCCGTGTTGGCCTGAGAAATGGCATTATTCTCTGCAATGCACTTAATAAGATTCAACCTGGTGCGGTACCCAAGGTTGCATTTCTCTCCTTCAGATATGTAGAATTTCATTTCCTACTGTGATTTTACATGCTAAGGATGACGCTTTTAGGTTGTGGAGGTGCCATCGGATTCTACTGTCCCTGCCAATGGTACAGCTCTCTGTGCATATCAGTACTTTGAGAATGTGAGGAATTTCCTCTTTGGACTGCAAGATTTAGGTCTTCCAACATTTGAGGCATCAGACCTGGAAAAGGTTACACTATTGTCTCATTTATTTACTTTTACCTTGAATGGTCGTCACATTTTTGTTAACACCATGATTTTGGTACTATTTAGTGGATTATACCCTGTTTAATAAGGAGTGCTGGTGCAAAAAATTATTAACTAATTTTATTTAATAGTCATACCAATTTTATATTTTCAATTGCCATCAACCTCAGGGTGGACAAGGTGTTCGAGTTGTAGACTGTGTTCTTGCTCTGAAGTTATTTTGTGATGCTAAGCAAGTGGGAAAACAATCTCCATTCAAATATGGTGGCATTGTAAAGCCTTTGTCTGGAAAGTATGTCATTCGCAAGAATAATGAACCTTTTACGAAGGTCATGATGAGGAGTCACTCAGCTGAATTACTTCGAGATGGCATATCACTGGAGCAAATAGGTCTTGATTTTTCTCTAGAACCCACTGAAACAGTAAGAATAAATCACCTAGTTGTTCCTTCACATTACGTAACTCTCTTTTTAATTTGGGGGTGATACTCATCTTCTTGGCTGTAGACTACTCCAGACTCCATCCGGATGCTTGTTCAAACAGTTCTCTCAGATAAGAAACCAGAAGAAATTCCATCAGTGAGCCTACTGTGTAGATAGGCTGTTTATGCAATGTTGTTGAGACAATATATATTCATATTTAATCTATTAATTTTCAGGTTGTAGAATCACTGTTGAGCAAAGTAATTAATGAATTTGAGCGCCGTACTGCAAGCCACAGTGAATCGGTATATTCACTTCTTTTACCATCTTCACAATTCCTGCTGTGTTTTTAGTTTTGACTACACCAACCATATCACAGTTGGACTAACAGAGATTATGGAACAGGTGAAAGACACTATGGATACCAATGACCGTAACTCAGTTTTGAGAATGGACTCTCCATTTGACACCAATGATAGTAAGTCATTATTCAGAGTGGACTCTCCACAAGTTGAGTCTACTTCCCCCAGTGATCTGGAGAAGGTATCCTTTTTTTGTGAATACATCAATAACTGAATGTTCTTAATTTGGTACAAGTATAAATATTTGCTACTCCCTCTGTCCCAAAATGTAATATATTTTATTTTCTCCTAAGATAAACATCTCTAACTTTGACCAAATTTATAGAAAATACATTAATATCTAGAGTACCAAATAAATACACTATCAGGACATTTTATGATGGTCAATTAATGAAACTAATTTGATATTGAAGATGTTGGTGTATTTTTCTATAAATTTGTTCAAAGCTAAAGAAGTTTGATTCAGACAAAACTATCATTTTGGAATGGAAAGATTATTATAGAACTGTTCATCTAGACATGCCAAATTTTTAATTTGTTCATTCTGGCTGAAATTGGTCCGTGCACTAATATTTCTCATTAGGGCACTGAAAATATTAAGATGGACGAAGATGAGCCGAATGCATTGAGTGTGACGGAAGATGTAAGCACATTAGTACCTGTACCACTAAGCAATGGTAATGTAAATAAAAAAACGCCAAAGCCAGTGAGAAATTTTGATCAAGAACAAAAACAGATCCAGGTAATTCAAATGTTTTGTGTTCTTCAGTGAATCTGGTTGTATTTATCACTATCATTCTGTGACTATTGAGACTGACTGTAGGATTTGAAAAGTAACATGTCCACTGTAAAGTCTTGCATGGAGCAGTTAAAACTGCTATACTCTGAAGACCTTAAAAAGCTTGGTATATTGCGTGCTGAACTTTGGACATCTGTAATCATTACACTTTTTTCTTCCAAAGTTTTGGTGTTGATCATCATATTGTGTTATATTAGGTGATCATTTGTGTATTATCTCTCACGCGGCTTCTGGATACCGTAAGGTTGTTGAGGAAAACCGCAAGCTTTACAACCAAATACAAGACCTTAGAGGTATATTTTTCAGTCTTATGTAGTTTCATAATTTTAATGCGACATGCATGCTGAAAAATCTCTTTTCTTCTGTCACAAGGAAATATCAGAGTTTATTGTCGAGTGAGACCTTTCCTTCCTGAAAAAGTAAGTTCCTCGAGCAGTGTTGCCGGAATAGAAGATAGAACCATCACACTTATGGTACCATCAAAATATGGAAAAGATGCAAAGAAGTCTTTTACTTTCAATAGTGTCTTTGGGCCCTTGGCCACACAAGGTTAAACTCGCAAGTTGCTCCACTGAATTATTTTATTCGAAATTAGACCTTTTTTAGTTAATTGACAAAGTATTTCAACTAGTGCAGAGGAGGTCTTTACAGACATGCAACCTTTGGTCCGTTCTGTTCTTGATGGCTTCAATGTTTGCATATTTGCATATGGTCAAACTGGATCGGGAAAAACCTTTACAATGGTGCTTGAACTGTCAACTGTTACTTTTTACATGAGTATTGATACTTTTTGCAATATGAAAACATTGTTTTCTGGCTGCTGCAGAGTGGTCCCAAGATTTTGACAGAAGAAGGGCTTGGTGTAAACTACAGAGCACTAAATGATCTATTCAATATCCAGGAGCAGAGGAAAGATACAATTTGTTATGAAATTTCTGTACAGATGATGGAGATCTACAACGAGCAAGTGAGAGATCTCCTTCAGAATGGTGGAAACAAAAAATATCCTTTGGTACTGAGCTTGATATTAATCCTGCTCTTGGATATCTTAACTTTTTTTTTTTGCATATATTGAACATCTATCTTATATATGATATTGGACCTGCTTAACGCCAAGAAACATTGGAAATTCGAAATAATTCTCAAAAAGGAATTGCAGTTCCAGTCACATCGACATCTGATGTAATTGACTTGATGAATCTTGGCCAAAAGAATCGTGCAGTTTGCTCAACTGCCATGAATGACCGAAGTAGTCGCTCCCATAGGTTTGTCTGTTGCTTTTGCACTAGTGCCTCCAGTTCCAGGCGTGATGTTGACTCGGTGTTTTTAGCTGATGCTTGAGTAAACCAATTACAGCTGTCTGACTGTCCATGTTCAAGGACGAGATTTAACATCTGGAACAGTCCTAAGAGGTTGCATGCATCTTGTCGATCTTGCTGGCAGTGAAAGAGTTGATAAATCTGAAGTGGTAGGAGATAGATTAAAGGAGGCACAGCACATAAACAAGTCACTTGCTGCACTAGGCGATGTGATTGCAGCCCTAGCCCAGAAAAGCACACATGTTCCTTACAGAAATAGCAAACTTACTCAACTATTACAAGACTCTCTTGGTAACTATCCAAAGCTCCATATCCTTGGTTTGCAACTTGTCAGCACCAAAAATATGTGTTGTAAGCATTTTGTTTCCATTTTTCAGGAGGACAAGCGAAAACATTGATGTTTATTCACATAGCTCCAGAACCAGATGCTGTTAGTGAGTCCATAAGTACTCTGAAGTTTGCCGAGCGTGTTGCCACTATTGAGCTTGGAGCAGTCAAGTCAAACAAGGAAGGAGGAGAAGTCAGAGAGCTCAAAGAACAGGTTCGTCTTTGACCTCTGGTTCATGGCTTTCTTGAGTTCACAGGGCTTTGTGACCAATATCTTCTATGAAATTGTGCCTCATTACTTCTTTAATGCAGATTGCTTGCCTCAGGGCAGCATTAGCTAGGAAAGATGGAGATCAGGAGAGCATACGAATCACTCAATCAAGCCCAGATATATATAGAATGAGAATGGGTAGCACATCAACTGCATCGAGGCACCCAATAGAAGATGGAAGTGTAGAGGTATTCCTCTTTTAGCAAAAAAATTATGATATGTTTTTTCTCTGATCACAATTTGAATTGATCCATATTCATGGCTTGATACTTCTAATGGTGCTCAGAACGACTCAGCATTGGGAGATTTGGCTGAGCACTCACAGTTCGGGAGCAGCAATTCCCTGCCAGAGTTGGGACCTGATGGCACACAAGATCTTGCCTTCTACCAAAGAAGCAGCCCTGAACAGCAATGGAGCTGGTCTGGGTCTGTTGCAACAGAGGATTCCGATGATTTCGAGGTTGCAACCAATTGCTCGTCAGAGCTAGATTGTGTGAGACCATCTAGTGCCCCAAAAGCTTCAGGTTTAACAAATGGAGGGGGCTCAGCTGCAAGAAAGACCCAACTCAAGGGTGCAAAAAGTTCAGACATTAGGTAATCATCTACTCTAATTTATATCTTTAACTTGTTCTAGAAGGTAAGTAACTAGCAAATGCTAAGATCAACTATTCTCAACTATGCTGTTTTCTTTTTAATTACTTTAGAGGAGTGAATCCTGCAAAAAGGTCATCGCCATTACAGAAAAAGCTGAGTGCACCCTCGACGCTAATCAAGAAGAGTGGAGCTGAAGGAAAGAAAACTCCAAACGGTAAAACAGGAACCAAGAAGTAAGCAATTCAGATGAAACTTGGTTTTGTTGTGACCATCTTCACCATGGTCAGAGACAGATAACCATGTTGATCCTACTGGGTGATACATTGATATTCAGATGAATGTGTTAGTCCTCTTGAAAGGTCGCTGGATCTTCAGGCATTTGCTGTAAATTACTCGTTCATTTTGTTGTAGTACATATAGAAAAGAGGCCAGAAAAAAAACTCAGAGGATGGGAAGAAGATCATGACCACACAGATGTTTTAACCTTACTCCCAATGTGCATATAACTATCAAAGTTGAGTAAATTCTGGTATAATGTATTCATGACTCATGTCCAACTGTGTCATTCGTTGCTTGTACATTTTTGTGGTCCACATTTTAAAAGGAACAAGGACTATTTTCAGTCACAATTTAGCCAAAGGAACAAGCAGGAAATTAAAGGGTTGTTAGTTGCCAACATTATAACATCCTTTGAAATTTGAGAACCTTCACGAGCAAACATGGTGAAGAACCGTCGCTAAAAATGGTGGGAGTCACAGGCCAAGAAGTTGTGGAGTGATGAGAAAGAGGAGAGAAATATGGTTTTTCTTCCAGCCGATATAACCACTGCTGGATTAAACAGACAACCGACGATGATGGCAGCAGGTGGAAACTCAATGTTCCAGCTCAGTGGTATGCGGCGGCTGGAACCGTTGCGATTTCTGCCGCCAGATCATACAACGAACCGATTATGATTATTGCCGGCTCTAACAACCTATTGTCGAAGGCGAAGACAACCGGCGCTGAAAACGTTCATCACCACCAGTAAGTCACTAACTGCGCACATTCAAGTTATGAACCGGTAGTGAAATGTACCGCCACCAGTTCTCACGTAAACGGCGGTGAAAGTACCGGTGATGATCACCTTTTCTGCAGTAGTAGTGTTATCTCAAAAAAAAAAAAGAGAGAAGATGGAACCATCCCATCCCAAGTTGTCTCGAACCAAACATGCTAATTTTAGTTTGTAGTACCTACTACCATGCCTGTTGGCGCGTGCAACAAATGATGTCCTCAACAATCACTAGGCTCAGTTTGGATATGGTAAACACTAGCATACCAATCCATAATAATTCCTAGCAACTTTAGCATGCTAATTGACACTTGGCTGTTTATTACTAAGATTTTACTCCTATTTTAAATTATAAGTTGTTCTGACTTTTGTAGGTATTAACCTTTTCTATTAGACATAATTTTGATTCATATATAAAACTTATATCTAGAAAATTTAGAATGAATTGTAATTTAAAACAAGGGAAAATTGGCTTTGAACATTGAAAGTAACCACCATTTACTATTGGACACATAAAATGAAGCGATTTTGTCGGTGTCTAAAATGGCGGGGTCTAGACATCCAACGAGTAAATTTCTAAGCGTGTCAGAGATCGGATGGTTGCGTTCGGAGGACACAGGGTTTATACTGGTTCAGGCACGAACGCCCTACGTCCAGTTCGTCGCGGAATCGTGTTACCGAGCGCAGAGGTGCTCGTAGAGGGGAGCTACAAGCAGGTGGAGAGAGGGAAGTTGGTTCCCAGGTCTCGTGTGTATAGGTTCTTGGTTCTGGTGAGAGCTCGCGTAAATACGAGTGTGTGTGTCAAAGTGTCGAGAGATTGTCTAGAGAGTGTTCCCCAGTGAGATTGGGGGTCCATTCTCCCCCTTTATACTCAGGGAGAGATGGCCGAATACAATGTGGAGAGGGAGAGAGAACGTGGGCCTGTCTTGGGCTGCTGTCTTGGGAGCGCTTTAGCTTCTGTTCGTCTTCCTTCCCGAAGGAGATTGAACCTGTAGACATGCCGCCCGGGTCCTGTTCGTCCTTGATGGAGCTGTAGCCATGCGCCTTGTGATCTAGGACGTCGCTGTTCTCTGACTAAGGCATGGGCGAGGGTTGGCAGCACAGGGCTAGGCACCCCCGCGTTCCGTCGTACAGGGCTGGGAACGCCCTAATCCCTGTTCGGGTTTCCGTCGAAGGTATGGTGCGAGCGTGGCGAGCATCAATCAGCGGTTTAGGTAGCACAGGAACTTATACCAAAGGGGCTCAATAGGGGAAGGCACGACGGTCCATGCCTTGAAGCCCCATCCCTAAGGACGAGTGGTACTGTGGACCTTTTGACTATAGGCTAAAGCATCCGGGCCAGCTGCGGCCGCCGTGTCCTCGGGAGAGGATGACTTCGTCGGGTGACGTTGCCCTTGCTTGGACGAGGCAGAGGAACCCCCGAGGGCAGATACGTCATGGATGACGTCAGCCGAGCTCGGATGAGGCGGAGGAGCCTTCGAAGGTAGACGTCGCCACAGATGACGTCAGCCTAGCTCGGACGAGGCGGAGAGGCCTCCGAGGGTGGCTGTGTCACGGATGACGTCGCCCTAGCTCGGACGAGGCGGAGAGCCCCCGAACGTGATTTTGCTTTCGCGAAGTACGATGTTAGGGTACCCTATTATCAGGTATCCGACAGATTTACTAGAGGACACTCTGGTTCTTGACACATTTGCCAATGGACACCTTACATAATAAAATATTTTAATAAAATAAATATAAAATCATCTAAAGTGATAAAAAATCATACTATAAAGTAAAAATGTTGCTTTGCAATGAAATGATAATTTTGCTCTTTTTCATAAATAGACAAAGTTAACCATAGTTAATTCATTCATATATTTTTATGACACTAAAATTTTTGAAAAAAAATAATAGAATACGTATATCACCAAATCTTAACTATGCTAAAAATATTAGCTCAAAATAATAAAGTTTATAATGGCATATTTAGCATAACTGAATTATAGATTTATCTCCTATCAAACTTAATTGATATAGTAAACTTTATTATTTTAAGCTAATATTTTTAGCATAGTCATGATTTGGTGATGTACATATTCTATGATTTTTCCAAGTTTTTTAGTGTACTACAAATACATGAAAAAATTTAACTATGGTTAACTTTGTCTATTTATGAAGAATGCCAAAATGATTATTTCAGTGTAAATCAATATTTTTACTGTATAGTTCTCATTATGTAGAGTATAGAAAAATTTATAGTATAATTTTTTGTTACTTATATGATATTATAACTATTTTATTAAAATATTTTATTGGACATGGTGTCCACTAGGAAACTTGCCAAAAGCTCGAGTGTCCTCTAGCAAATCGCTTCATTTTAGATGTCCAACAACAAAGGGAGATCATTTTTAATGTCCAAGAGCCAATTCCCCCTTAAAACAAATAAAGTAGTTGCTACTAGCTTTGGTGATCACTTATAGTGTGTTTGATTGTTCGATGAAAGAAAATCCTGACTCAATCAAATGTGAGAACCTTGAGGTCTAGCTGAAGAGACCATAGACATGCATGATGTCATCATTTGGATCTAGGCAGAGTCATGCCTATCTATAGGGTTGATCAGACTCCGTAGGTCCTCTTGGTGAACTTGTGCCCATAATGTAAAAGCTGTCATCTTGAAGTCCCTCCGTAAAAAAATATATTTTTTTTTGTTTCTTGAGAAGTCAAGAAATTTAAATTTTGACTAAACTTATATTTAAAAATGTCAACATTAACACTTTTAAATATGTGCTATTAGATTAATTATGACATATATATATATATATATATATATATATATATATATATAGTGTTATGGTATAATGCACCTGGGTGCATTTTCTATAGAGAATGCACTCACCCTGATTGCAACTAGTTTTTACCCAGTTGCAATTGGTTTTTGCCGAGTTGTAACTGGCTCAACTCTAGTTGTAATTGGATCACGCCAAGTTGTAACTGGTTCTTGCCTAGTTACAACTGGTCTAACTCTAGTTGTAATTGGATCGCGTCAGATTGCAATTGGTTATTGCCTAGTTGCAACTGAGCCGACTCTAGTTGTAGTTGGATCGCGTCAGTTTTGCAACTGTTGCTCAGTTGCAACTGGCTCGACTATAGTTATAATTGTATCACGTCAGGTTGCAACTACATCAGGTCCAGTTACACTAGATCAGATCTGTTGCATTTACTTCCGTCAAGTTGTAATTGTGTCGTAATCATGATGACAACTCATAGTACATTGAAGTTGTAATTACATACTTAAAAAAAGTTCATCAAATAGTCTTATTGGAT
The DNA here is from genome assembly GCA_022036555.1 of Microstegium vimineum. Lineage (NCBI taxonomy): Eukaryota > Viridiplantae > Streptophyta > Magnoliopsida > Poales > Poaceae > Microstegium > Microstegium vimineum. The sequence goes on from CM039132.1 coordinate 5,005,997, forward strand.
CTCGTTTTGTTAAGAATTTTTTTTCAACAATCTGGTGCAAACGGATCTGAAATAGGGGCTACGGTTTAGGTGATATTGCATTTTTCGATCCGAAATAAGAAAAATATTCTCTGCATACAGGACGTCTCTACATGCGGAACAGACAACTAGTATGGTCTGTGCAATTGCTATATAAGTTGCACGTTATTGCATTTTAGTCTCGCACTATATATAAACGATTAAAGTCATATATGTTAATATTATTTATTATAAATTTAGTCAAATTTAAAACTACTTTAATGGTCACCAATACCCTAAGGGCGTCCCCAGCGGGACCGGCGATTTCGGCAGCAAACGTGGTCCTGAAAATGAATAGAGTAATGAAAAAACTGAAAGTACATAAAGTGGCCCGGACTGTAGAGACTGTAATTTTTTTTGAAAACCGTGCCAGACTGTGACGAACGAAGCGCTAGCTATTCGCTTTTTGGCCCTCTCTCTCTTACACGTCAGATTCCCCGCGTCAAATCGCTAGAGCAAAATGCCTTTTTGGGGACGCACTAAGGATGTACTCCCTCCGTTTCAAATTAACTGTCGTTTTGGATTTTCGTGTCACAATTTTAACTAAATTTATATAAAATATGTGTAATATTTGTGTCTCTAAATAAATTTGTTAAAAAACTAAATCAAAAAATCTATCTAATAATATCAATTAGGTATCATAACTATTAATAATTTTTTATATAAAATTAATCCAAGTTATTTCTCAAGAAATGAGAAAGACAGATATTTTGAATCGGGGAGAGTATTCGACAACAAGTACTTGTACGACAAATTGACAATAAGGAGTGACCGGCCTTTGTTCCCTCGAAAGATGAAAATTTCCTGAAAAGGGGTGTGTGTACGTGTCTTTTGAGAGCCTTTTGCTGTAGCATGTGTCTATTATGAAAGTTTCCAGGAAAGCACGGAGCACCACGGGTCTCTTTGGTCTACCACCATTGACGTCTGTCATGACCTGCTCGACGGGCAAGGTTTGTGTGGTGGGCACGATTTTTGCCGTGGACACTGCAAGCTGAATTCTATCCTAAAAAGAATTTAATAAATTCTACACTCAATTTTAAATAATAAGTCATTCTGGTTTTTAGGATATTGTTTTTTCAGGCATAATATAAATTCAAAACTATAGCAAAAGCCATATATTTTAATAAACTAAAACATCTTATAGCTTAGAACGAATGAAGTAAATTTATATAAATCAAACTATTTTAAATTTAAGCAAAACTATAGGAAATAGTCTTAATTTTATTTCTCCAAATAAATTTACTATAAAATAAAGTTCATAATTAATATAATAAAATTTATTTAGTATTACAAATATTGATATTTTTTATATAACTTTAAATTATTTGATTTATTAAAAATTAAGAATTGCATTTTTCAACGGAGTGGTACTTGCAGATTTTTTAAACACACGCACGCGCGCGGGCACACACACACATGTAACACTGAGTACCTATAGTGCGTCTATAAATATATATATATATATATATATATATATATATATATATATAGCCACAAATCAAGCTCTTTTTGTTAAAAAAAGGTATAGAAATAATTTTTAGGTGCATTATTTTGTGTTTTAGTGCATAATATGCACCTGAAATATGAATGTTAACAAAAATAATTTGAATTCAAGTTTGGTGGCAATATACATGTATAGATGTACCTGCATCGTTTACTTTTTTTTTTAAAAAAAAGAACTCCTAATTATATTATTCTAATTATATTACAATTGTGGTTTGCAGCACATATTTTATCTAGTTGTGCATTGTAATTTATTTGTAACATAAACATATAATGCGGGTAATTATCTGCTTTAGTGTTATATTATTCAAGTAAAAAAAAGAAGGAAAAAACAAGCCCGCTTAGTCGTCATCATAGTAAACGATGAAACGCGTCAGAGTCGTTGGGGCCGGTCGCCGCAGAACTTGCCGTGCGTTTTCTTCTCCGACATGGAATCTAATCTGGGAGCAGCTATATACACAGTATGGGTCAGCTTTTTCTTCCCATCCCCACCCTTGCAGAACGTGTACACTAGTGTTGACATTACGCGTGATCACTAAGCGCGTTCGCGTGCAGCTAGTCAGCCACAAAAAGACCTCTTTAGTCCAATCGGTCTGGACAGTGTCGGCTGGCAACAAATAAAACTTATTAACCTGAGGGTGTTTGTGTAAAAATACTATTACCATTAATGCCAGTTTTAACGGGTTTCATTGAGGGTTTCATACATATTAAATGGGATGCCACATCAATAGATTTACACTTTTTGCATAAAATGATATGGAGAGAGGAGAAATGTTTCATAGTGATGAAACTATATAGCGTTGTTTCCAAGACATTAGAAACCGTGTGAAATCCCTACCACTACAACACGCCACACAATAGGAGGCATTTTGTTAAAGGCGTTTTCTTGAAGTGCCTTAATTTATTGTTATATGAAGGCATTTCCCTCAAAAGGCCTTTAAAAGGCCTTAATTTGGAGATAGAAACTTATGTCTGTATGGAAGATTTTAATATCTGGATGGATATATTATTAATGTATGCTTACATTGGTTCATTCTCGAATGATTTGTGTTGATTTATCTTGTTTTTGGAGGCATTTTAATAATAACTCCACTAATGTTTGAAGGCTTATGGAGAATGTCTTTAAAAACTATTATAAGAATCTACAAAATGCCTTTGTATATACTGATATTAGAAGGCATTCTCAAAAAATGCCTCAAAAGACCTTTTAAGTCTAGTTTATAGCAGACATTCTTAAGTATGACTAAAAAAGTTTTTGAAGGCATTTTAATGACTTTTAAAGGCATTTCAATGACTTTTAAAGGCATTTTTAAATGCCTTGTATAAAGGGAAATGCTGTAGTGTATTGAGAGTCTTTCTTAGTTTCATGGGATACATGCAAAGCAAATTTATGGTGCAGATGAGAGAGAAAAAAGAGAGATATTGGTAACCGCATGAAACTATACAATGAAACTAAGCATTGAGAGAGAGACTTATTTCATGTTAAGTTTCATAAAACTAGAAAAGTGGAAGGTGAAACATTGCATTGAGACTGGCCTAAGAAAAAAGATCTTAGCTTTGTCGGGGTGACGATTTCTATGACTAATAAATTGATTGATGTTGTTTTATTACGAGACTGATAAGTTTAGATTGATACATTCAAACGAATAGGCTCCTCACGGATTCAGCTAGAAACCTCTTGAATGTATCAATATTGGCTACTTCAAGAATTGATTGGACGGATTCTAGGAATTGATTCTTTGAGGGACAGAGAAAGTATTACCAACTGGGCTTAAGGTCCTGGCACCTTTAGTCCTAGTTCGTAACACCATCCGGGACTAAAGGAGATCCTTTAATTTGGGTTGGTGTTACCAACCGGGACTTAAGGTCCTTTCAAGCCTATAAAACTTGGAACTGGAAATAATTCGTCTATTAGTCCTGGACATAAAATTTGTCGAGACTATTGCATACACTACATGAAAAGCCGGATTTGCTGAGTGCTAAATAGTTTACCGAGTGCCAAATATCGGGCTCTCGGCAACTAAAATAAGTTGCCCAGTGTCGCACTCGGCAATCTTTTGCACACGGCAAAGAATGATCTGCCGAGTGCCTGGTACTCGGCAAAAAGAACACTCAGCAACTAAATCGATGTGCCAAGTGCCCGACGCTCGACAAAAAATTACACTCAGCAAAAGTACCACGAGGCTAACGCCATCCAGCCCCGTTTAGTTTGCCGAGTGTCTGCCGTTTGACACTCGGCAAAAAAAATTGAGTTGCCGAGTGCCAAGCTAGGCACTTGACAACTTAATTTTTTTTTGCCGAGTGCCAACCCTAGGCACTCGGTAAATTATTTTTTTTGTTTTTTTCTTCCAATTTTTTGTGTATGTTTAGTAACTATGGCAAACAACATGTTCAAATTTAGAATCTTTCATTGCTTTTTGGTATATTTCCTTAGTTTATTTTGTTTTCTTGAATTTTCCAACTTAATCTACATTTGATCTACGTTCGAAAAATGTTATCCTTGTTTGTTAGTGTAAATGATTACTAAATCCAGGACTGTCTCGAAAGTTTGATTAACGTGCTCATGGGGCAACATCGCCAACTTCGGTGCGAGTAGTTTTTTAATTATATAAAATGCAAACAAATTCCAAAAATCATGAAACCTGTGCATGTGTCATGATCTCATGTGCGTATGTCGTGGTAAAAGTTTGAAAAAGTTTCGAGCACGTTGTCACGTACGTTGCTCACAAACCTGAAAGTCCACATATGATATCACTTGTTTGTGATCCCCCTCAATCTCTCCCCCCCCCCCCCGCATCATGTTTCAACCCAAGAATGTATTCATGTCGCTGATAATTCCTAGACACCCGGGGGGAACAAGATGGGTATGTTTATGGAGCCTTTCATTGATGAATTGATGCTTGCTTGGGAAAATGGGGTACTGATATACGACCGAGCTACAAAGAACTTCACAATGCATGTGTGGTTACCAGTACTCCCTACATGACTTCCTGGTATATGACATATTCTGCGCGTGGTTTGTTCATGGGAAGTTCCCATGCCCATTATGTAAGGCAGCTGTAAAGTTCTATCATCTGAAGAAGCGTGGCAAATTTTCTTCGTTTGACCTACATCGTCAATTCCTCCCTCTTGACCATCCATTCCGACGAGATGTCAGGAACTTCAGGAAAGGGGTTCAAGTCATCGACCCTCCACCTCACATGATGACCGGTGCCGAGGTCTGTGCTGAGATAGAGGCTCTCAAAGACGAGGAAGCTACAAGTAGTTTTATTGGATATGGTTTGGAACATTAGTGGACTCATAAATCGGGTTTGACTAGGCTCCCTTATTTCGATGGCATTCTCCTTCCACACAACATTGATGTAATGCACACAGAAAAGAATATCGCTGAGTTGCTTTTTGTAACACTCATGGACATAGAGAAGTCAAAGAACAACGTGAAGGCTAGATTGGACCTAACAACGATTTGCGATAGACCAAAGCAAGTGATGAAGCCTCCTGGGCCTGGTAAGAAATGGAGAAGGACTCCGGTCGATTTCGTCTTGAAAAGGGACCAATGGAAGGAGGTTTTGATGTGGATGCAGACATTAATGTTCCCGGACGGGTATGCGGCGAATTTGAGTCGGGGAGTGAAAACTATGCGGGTCTTAGGGATGAAGAGTCATGACTACCACATATGGATTGAGCGGCCCCTTCCTGCAATGACCCAGGGATACGTGCCCGAGCATGTGTGGCGCGTGCTGGCAGAGTTGAGCTATTTCTTCCGCCAGCTTTGTGCTAAGGAGTTGTCTCGAGACGTCATTGATGACTTGGAGAAAGTGGCACCAGTGTTGCTCTCCAAGCTAGAGAAGATCTTCCCACCCGGCTACTTTGTGGTGATGTAGCATATGATTTTGCACCTACCATATGAGGCACGAATGTGGGGGGCCCGTGCAGGCCCGTTGGTGCTATATGATCAAGAGATGTCTAAAGATTCTTCGGAAAAAGTGTAGAAATAAAGCCAAAATTGAGGCTTTCGTGGTAGAGGCATTCATTCTGGAGGAGGTGTCAAACTTCACAACAACATACTATAAGGATAGCCTTCCCAGTGTGCACAATCCCCCACCTTGTTACAACGCTAACGCGAGTTCATCGAACCTCAGGCTTTTCAAAGTGCAACTCGGCAAGGCAAGCGCACCGAGCACCAAGACCTTAAAGAATGATGAGTGGCTTGTTACATACGTCGTCACTATCCTCCATGTATCCAACTTCCTTGTATCTTGTTTTTTTAGGGAATTTCTAAATATATACTGGAGAGGGAGTAGGGATCCTTCCCCTCAAGAAGAAGATAGCCTTCTCAAACACGGTGTGCCCGATTTCATTTCCTAGTTCGATACGAAGGCTCGCAAAGATAGGGAAATGAATGTTGAGTTGAAAGGGCTCGCCAAAGGGTTCACCTATAAGGTCAAGACATTCAACGTTTATGATGTGAATGACTATCGATTTCACCCAAGAAACTATGAGCAGAGTCGACACAATCGAAAAACCACAAATACCGGAGTTCGTACGCCCGGCAGCAATGAGCGCGACTACTACGACATAGTAGAAGAAATATACAAGCTCAATTTTGAGTGTCGCAAAGGTCCTAATCCAGTCGTATTCAAATGTCATTGGTTCGATCCTAATGTCACGAGAACATCTCCTGAGATTGGCAAGTCGAAATTCGACAAGATTCTATCTATCAAGGAGAGGATGTCTACATTGTGGCTCAACTAGCCACGCAAGTCTATTACCTTCCATGGGCGTGCCAAAAAGACCCCAATCTTAAGGGTTGGTACCTTGTGCAGTTGGTATCGCCGCACGGTAAATTACCTGCCCCAAATGATGAGGATTACAACTTCAACCCAAACACACATGAGTTCTATCAATCAGAGGGGCTAGAAGGGAGGTTTGACATAGACATGTTTTCTCTAATGGGCATGGAAGTAGACAATGACATTGATCGGGGCGATGGAGATGAGGATGAGGGAGAAGAGCTGCAAGATGTGGATGACTTACAAATGCTTGAGCGATTACACTTAGCCGGTGGCAATGATGACAACTATGAAGATGAGGAAGAGGGAGAAGAGGTGCAATATGACAATATTGATAGTGATGGCGACACCTATGATCCAGCCGCTACCGATCTTGAAGAATATTTCTAATTCATGTAATACTATATTATTATTATTATTATTGCAATTATATTTGGTTCATTTTGCATCTGTTTATAAATATTTGTAATTAATTGTGCTAATTGGTTTATTCTTTGAAATTGCAGGCACTTGACAAAATGCCTAGTGGAAGGCCTACACGTCGTTCACTCCACTTCCTCTACACGACGCCGCCCGCGGAGCCCGCGAAGGAGCCGCAGGTGAGGAGACCTCGCGGCCGCCCCCGCGGCCGGGGCGGCCGTGCGAGGCCGGCCGTGCAGTCGGCTCCCACACCGGCGGTGGACAAGGACCACCAGGCCATGGACGAGGACCACTAGGTCATGGACGAGGACGACCAGGCGGCAGGGCTCCACACAGCCGATGGTGACGCACCAGAGCAGGAGGTAGGAGAGGGCTCTACCACGTCGACAGTCTGGTTGCGCGGGCCCGCGAAGCTCCCGTCCCGCCCGATCCTACCTCCCCATCGCCCGGTGATTCGACCCGTGGGCGACGAGTAAGTATTATTTCAGTACTATTTCATATCAAATATTGAAAATTGAACTAGAGACTAACAATTTTTGTTAATGACTCTTGCAGCAACTGGATAGTTGTGTCCGGACAGGGCCATCACATCAATGACATTCTTGGCCTTCTGATTCGGTAGCACTACCCTGGCTTTGTCGTCTACAATGGGGTGACGCTGCCGTCCTGGATGTGGGCCCACTTCTATGCCGCCAAGGATAGCGACCACGGATCTGTTGCAGGGCGGATCAAGGACGAGTTCTGGGTGAGTCTTCATCGCACTAATTTGTCAAAACTACGCATTCATTGGTCGTTCTTGATATAATGAACCGATACATGATATATGTATGCAAGACTTTTATAGGTGTGAGGCAGGGTTTGAGGACAAGGCGTCGCAAGTGCAGGACAAGGTGTGCAAGGCTCGAGTGCATTATCAACTACCACGTTGACGTTCTTGGCGAGAAAGTGACGAAGAAAGAGGCTAGGACCATGACGCTAACCAAGGAGCAGTACCAGTCGGTAAGTATGAAACATCAATACTATCACCCTACATGATTGGTATCTTCTGACATTTCAATAACTTGATGACATGAAGTGATGTCCTGAATGGTGCGCTAGACACCCCCTTTGCTGGGACGGTATTGTGGAAAGGTGGCTCTCGCCCGAGTGGATGGAGAAGAGTCAGATCCGTCAGGATTGCCGCCTGCAGATGACTGGGACCGCACACCACTAGGGCAACAAGAGTCTCTCCCAGTACGCTCAGACCTGGGTAATCTTCTTTGTGTTTTCATCTTTATTTTTTTATTATAACTCTCAATTGTCATTACTTCTAATCATCTTTATGTTTTCCTCGCAATCCGGGTCGCACCAAGGCCAGGAATGCAACGAGTTCATGGCGTTCAGCCTGGCACACAGGGGCAAGGCGACGGACCCTGCGAATACCTACAACCCAGCGCATGGCCCAAGCTGTACACCAACCCCAGCGCCCACAGCAAGGTTACCGAGTACATCTCGGTGGCTCGCGAGCGCTATAGAGAGGCCTTCAATCCGGCCACCGAGCCCCTGGACCCAGACCTCGTGATGAGGCTAGGAGGAGGGAAGCAGCACGACCGCTACTGGATGGCGAACAGCGCGCTCGACTCCGCCTCTGTTCACAACCTTGCGGACATTCGAGCAAGGAGCACGAGCTCGTCCCTCCCCATACGCCCTCGGCAGCTGAGCTCACAGCAGCAGATCTCGGAACTCGCGGTCAGTACTCGTTCATTGCTTTTACACATCTACCTTGCATTTGCATTGTTTAAACTTTGTAGGTGACCTATTGCAGGACAACGTGCGGAGGTTGGAGGCGGCGCAGGCAGCGGCGGAGGAGGCCCAGCAGTTGGAGAGGGAGGTTGTACAAGCCCAGAGGGCGACCGAGGAGCAGAGGCTGCGGGACATGTTCAGCTTCATGGCCAGCCTTAATGCAATTCCAGGTGTGGTCGTGCCCAAGTCGCTTCTCCGTCCAGTTGTGGTTGTGCCTCCTCCACAGCCTCTTGTTTTTGGAACTCCGGTCAGTATGTCTTGTGGTTTATTTCTTTAGCTTATGCGAATTTTCTGTAGGTACTCATGAATTGACTTCTTCTTGGCTGTGGCTCCTCCACGACCTCTTGTTTTCGGGACTCCGATCAGTATGTCTTGTGGTTTATTTCTTTAGCTTGTGCGAATTTTCTGCAGGTACTCATGAATTGACTTCTTTTTTGCGTAGTAAGTGTCTATGAGTTCGAACCCGACGGTTTAAGGCGGTGGTCCTTCTCCACAGCCCGGGTTGCCAGATGGCTCTTCTTCACAGTCCGGTGGGTCAGGATGGTAGTAGGTACTTTTGATTTGTCTATTTTCATTTTCATCGGACTTGTATTAGACTTAGACTTGTGTTCGACTTAAACTTGTGATATATTCTTAGCTATGTGATGGATTATGGACTTTATGTGATGGATTTATGAACGACATGTGTATGTGATGCATTATGGACGATATATATGTTTGTGATGCATTATGGCCGGCACTCGGCAAAGAATTATTTAAAAAAAATAAAAAAAATCAAAAAAGCCGTCAAGGTTGACGGACCATTTTTTTGCCGAGTGCTTAACACGGCAGTCGGCAAAAAATTTAACACTCGGCAAATTGGTTGCCGAGTACTTGAAATATGATACTCGGCAAATATATTTTTGCCGACTCGGTCTCTGTCGAGTACCATTTGCCGAGTGCAAAACCCTTTTTGCCGAGTAACTCTAGGACTCGTTAAATCCGCATATTTCTATAGTGATATTTTAGACATCGACCAAGTGCCTCTTCTAGTGTCGTTGCCGCTTCCTTGCTCTCGAAGGGGAGCTGAGATCCACTGTGCATGTGCATCGAGTGTTCCACTCTCCTCGGACTAGCATATATACCACCGTATGCATTCCTCATTTCCTCCCACCCCAATACCCCATCCAGGCATCCACCCTCAAAAAAGAAAAAAAACGACGCACACAACACAACACAACAATGACCTCTTGTCTCCTCTTGAGACTTCTCCCCTGCTACTCCTTGGTCATCTTGCTCATCCATGTTCTACTTCTACCCCATGCCGCCTCAGTTTCTTTCAACTTCGACTTCGCCACTAGCAACTACGCGTCAGAGCTCAACTACAGCATCGACTCCTACTGGTCTAAGCCAGTGATCGAGCTGACCAAAGCTGACAGGTACGCAGGCATCAACGACAGCGTAGGCTGGGTGTGGTACGCGCAGCCAGTGCCGCTGTGGAACCCCTCCACGGGCGCCGTGGCCAGCTTCACCACCAGCTTCTCCTTCCAGATCATCTCCGGCAACGACAGCAAGTACGGGTCAGGCGACGGGATGGCCTTCTTCCTAAGCTATTACCCGTCGGTCACTCCCGTCGACAGCTCCGGCGGCGGCCTAGGGCTGTTCAGCCGCCCCGTTGGCAACGCGAGCGCCACCACCGCCAGCGCCACCGGCGACGAGCGGGTCGTTGAAGGACCGAGAACGGCGACCAGAGGGGGGGTGAATGGGAGCCTCAAATTTCTCTCGAAATATTCGGGCCACTCTTCCCAAAAATCAAACCCAGTTGCTGGGTGCTCAGACGAAATCGGAGAAATGAGAGCTCACCGGCAGTGGAGAAAAACTCACCGGAAACCCCCAAGATAGAGTTCTCAACCCTTATGAGAAAGAGGCAAAAACCCTAAGCAAAACAGCCAGAAAAACAGGCGACGGACGCTGGAAGACAACGCGACGGACGCTCCAGGACAGGGCGACGGACGCTGGCGACGGACGCAGAGAGATCGTCCGTCGACCTTCTAGAGAGCACTGCAGAACAGAAGCAGAAGGCAGAGTGTCGGACGCTGGGCGACGGATGCTTGGGTGAGCGTCCGTTGGCGTCGGACTCTGCGCGACGGACGCTCGACGCTTAGGCGAGCGTCCGTCAGCCTTCCAGAGAGCCAGACAGAAACTCGGAAACAGCAGAGGCGACGGACGGTCGGCGACGGACCCTGAGGAGCGTCCGGCGCCAAACCAAAAGCTCAGACACACCGAGCGACGGACGCTGACGTCAGCACGCACCAGCGTCCGACGCAAAACCCTCGGAGCGTCCGACGCAAAACCCTCGGAGCGTCCGACGCCCCTGAAAAACGCGCAGAAACCGCGAAAAGCGATTTTCCTCCGCCAAATCTTCCCAAATCTTGACCAAATGATCACCAACTGCAACCAAACTTTGTAGGCATGATCCTAGTGTAGTTGGGGAGCTATCCCGAAGAAATCATCGCTCAATTTGGGTCGGATGAGCGGGAACACTCGGATTTGGGGGAGAAAAGGGAAAACGAAGAACGTCGCAAAGAAATCGCCCGATCTGCGTACTCAAGAGGTTTGAGAAAGGATCCTTCGGTGCAAAGAAGCTCCTCTTGAATACGAACAACTTGATTCAAACAGATTTGCAAGGGCTACTCCCTACGAAGAGAAATCATCTCGGGAAAAGAGGGAGCAAAAGCAAAAACGCAAAGAACACAAGCAAAACGTGGCACAATCACGAAATCGAAGCTGCCATGGCTTACGGAGGTTACGGCCTCCGATTCCTCGCAACAAACTCGAGTTCTTACAAAGGTTGGTGGGATCAACCTAGGGATCTCATGAACTAGAGAGAGGTTAGAGAGAGAGAGAGATGGGGCAAATGATTAGGGTTCAAGAGATGGGATGAGGATACCCCTTCATCCTCTATTTATTAGAGGCTTTGGCTATTTCCCAAAGACCCCCTTAGATACAATGAGTGAACTACCTAGCCTAAGCATTGCAGTCCAAGCTCCGGTAAATATCTCCCTCAATTTGAATGGACGGCCCCGCTTCCTGCCAGGAGTTGCCGTCGCCTCGACGCAACCTCCAGGATTCCGCCATGTGCCATCCCCGCTTCCTCGGAAGCTCCGCCCGGGTTTTGAGGCCCAAACCCGCGAAACCCGCCACCGGTAGCTTTGGGCTCAACTACCGAACCCCGAGTTTTGCGGCCCAAACTCGGAAACCGACGCGGATGGTTTTGAGGCCCAAACCACCAAACCACTCGACGCGAGCCACCTTGTCCTCGCCCGGTCGGACTCCGAGTCCCCTGAGCCTCCGCTCAACCCGCTCGTCCGCCGTCTTGACTCGATCGACTCGGTCTACCTCCATGTCTTCTCGCACTCGCCGGTGCCAAGTACTAGCCACCACAGCTAGTCCGCCGGCGCCCATGGTCCCTCAGTCCGAGCCCCGCTTCCGCCCTTCACCGCTCTCAGTCCATCGGCACGGCAAGCCTCTACTCGACCTTCTCCACGCCATTGACCACTGTCACTAGGCATAGTACCTGCACACCACAAGCCGATAGACAGGCACACATTTGCTTTCGCAAAGAGGTTAGGGTAAGCCACTCAAACTGAAACGTTCAAGTGTTGGGCAATCACTCATCACAAAACTGAACATACATGGGTACGTATCCACCATGTGTTCGCAGTCGTGGCGGTCGAGTTCGACACCCACTCCAATGGAGACTGGGAGAGTGACAGCCATGTCGGCATCGACGTCAACTCCATCGTCTCCGTCGCGTCCAAGGACGTCAGAGCTGAAGCTTCCTCGGATGGCGGAGGCCATGGCATAACCCTGTCTTCTGGCGTCCCGATGACAGCCACGGTGACGTACCACAACGACACGACGCTCTTGTCGGTGGATCTCCAGATCCAAGGTGCACCGTACCCGTACCACGTCAGCACGAACGTGGACATGACCAAATGCCTCCCCGACACCGTCGCGGTTGGCTTCTCGGCGGCCACCGGTGACTTCTTCGAGCTCCACCAGCTTCTGTCCTGGTCATTCAGCTCCGACCTCGAATCCACCGCCGCTGCCGTACCCGTGAAATCCCACTCCCAGCTGCCTCCTCCGCCGGCGACGGCGACAACTCCAAGTCCAAGCAGCACGACGGTGAACGCGTCTGCAGCGGCTGCGGCGGCGTGGCCACATGACAATGGAGTCGGCGGAGCGGCGGCGGCGGAAGGCCCCGCGGGTAGCAAGCAGCAGCACCGTGGTGTCCATGCAGAAACCCTAGCGCTGGCTATCGTGTCAAGCGTTCTATGCATCGTGGTGATCGGCTGTGCCTTGAAGATGGCTGCTTCCCGCTGGTACGGGAAGCAGCAGCACGCAAGCAGGGAGAAGAAGATTGACCATGGCGCCCCACGACGGTACCAGTACGGCGAGCTGGTGAAGGCCACCAACAGATTCGACGAGGATCGGAAGGTCGGAAGAGGCGGCTCCGGCGAAGTCTACCGCGGCGAGGATGATAGAGGACGGCAGGTGGCGGTGAAGAAGCGGACGTCCATTGGAACGACCGATGTGGAAGCCATGAAGAGGAGGAGGAGAGAGTTCCAAGCGGAGGTGGAGATCATAAGCAGGCTACGGCACAAGAACCTTGTCCGCTTGTTTGGGTGGTGCGACAACAGCAACGGCCTCCACCTTGTCTATGAGCTCATCCCCAGAGGCAGCCTCGACAACTATCTCTACCCTACTGTTGAGACGCCACCTCTTAGTTGGGACGACAGGTATGTATGGCGTCGTTTTATTGCTTATACTAAGTTTCTAACCGGCCAAGTTAAACAAAACAAAAGTTGCAAATAAATAGTAGAGAAATAGGAACATTCACAAAACCAAACTCATGATGCAATTCCTGGGAAGTGAGACTATCTCCAACAACATTACCCAAACGCAAAAATACCTCGTGCACAGGGGTTTGCATCCTCAAAAATCGCCCTCCAACGGAAGACGCAGACTAGAGACGCATTTTGCGTGCGAGGAGAAAGGAATGGCAAATAAGCGTCGTCCCTCACCCACGACCCAAACCTGCGCCGTCGTCCATGGTGGGCCCCGTAGGAGCGCGCGGGAGCTGAGCGCCGTCAACGCCAGCCGCCGTCGTGGTCTGCGAGGACGCCGCCGACCGCCCCAACACTGCTCCCAAGCAACGCCGCCGGAGCTGTTGCCGCACTCGGTCGTGACGCCGCCTCGGACCTTGCAGCAAGCCATCATCTTCACCTTGTCTCGCCCGGTCGCTGGAGCCGAGTGCCGCTTCGACCACCGCGCTGCTGGAGCTGAGCGTTGAGCTCCCTCTCTTCCCCTTTCTCTCTCTTCCCCCTTCTCTTTCTCCGTTCTTGATGCAAGCAAATGGATAAGAACGAAACCCACCCGTGAATGCATCTGTGCTGTTGGAGACGGATGATTTTTAGGTGCGTGATTTTTCACTGTGCTCGACCCAAAACATAGAATATGTGCTGTGTTTAGGTCTTTATTGTTGGAGACAGTCTGATAACTTTATCATTTAAAAAGACTCAAAAGCACAAAGAAGAAATGACTCAGAAGGTGTCAAACCCTTTTGGTCATTTCATTGCCCTGCTGTAGAAAAAAAAAGAGCAATATGAAATTGCCCTTCTGATCTGTAAATCTGTTCTCCTTTAATTTTGCCTGCTCTGCTCGTCCGAACCCCAGAAATTGAGATAAGGTTGTTACTCCTGTTGCAAGTTATAGTTGGCTTTACCATTGATTGAGCATAATCATATAGTAAAAAATTAGAGAAATGTGACTTAATAAGTACAGCAAAACTAAGCTAGAGGGAACTATATTTTGAAACCCAAGGTAGTATATGCAATAGCTTATAGTTATAGCTCACATAACTACTGAACATTCTACTGAATCTAAACATGATCAATGCGTGTGCAGATACAGGATCATTATCGGTTTGGGGAAGGCACTTGTGTATCTTCATGGAGATCACAGCGGGACCAAATACGTGGTTCACGGTGACATCAAACCAAGCAACATAATGCTAGACGAGGAGCTGAACGCCAAGCTAGGAGACTTCGGGCTTGCTCGCCTCGTCGACCATGGCGCCGCGCCGCCGACTACGAAAATCGTCATGGGAACACGTGGGTACATGGAGCCGGAGTTCTTGGAGACCCACAAGAGGTGCAAGGAGTCAGACGTCTACAGCTTCGGCATCGTTCTGCTGGAGATGGTGACGGGCCATGGACCGGTGAGCCAGCCGCTGCGACAGCGGGTGTGGGAGCTCTATTGCCAGGGCAGCGTCCTTGAGGCCGCGAGCCCGGCGCTGAGGTCATCGTCGTTGGAGGAGGACAATGACCGGCAGATGGAGCGCGTGCTCATCGTCGGCCTCTGGTGCACGCAGCAGGCGCGCAGCCAGCGGCCGCCCATCGAACGAGCCATGACAGCTCTGGAGCATGCCGCCGTCTATGATCTTCTTCCTCTGATGTTGGTGGGTGCACACATGAGCGAGCCACCACTCGAACAAAGGCTGCAGATCCATGGCGACGACGACTTGCAGGCCCTGGTTTCGTCGCAGTATTCCAACACTGCACCGGCGACTGCTGCCACCGCTGGAGAACAACAGGCTTACGGCGGCAGCAGTAGTGCTGTGACCGCCGCCGTCGCCGCCATGACATCCAGCAGTGTTCATGCATCGTCGGCTACCCACAGCACCAGTTACACCACTTGTACTTTTGGAGCGCTGGGTGCCAGCACGCCGTTAATGTAGTTCCTCACGATGATTTTTATTATTGTATGTACTTTGTAGGTTGTTTAATTTTTTTCCATTGTTGGTTTTTAGGCCTCGATCTTTAATATCCTTGTATCTTGTATTTGCTAAATCATCAAATCTGTATTCATTGTGACGACCGTGGTACTGTGATGTGCAACTCGCTCCTTGTGATTGAGCGCTGCAGCCTATAGTGCGACTCTTACCTTGCAATAAAAATAAAAAGAGTCAATTAATCCTCTTTAGTTTAGACCATTTAAGCCCACGAAGAGGCCTTTTTCGGCCTAGTCCTATCCAGTTGTCCACCCTAAAATTAAACGGAAAAAATCCACTTTTCCTCCCTCAACTTTTGTCAGAGTGTTTTTTTTTCTTCCTGAATCCCAAAACCAGGTAAATCACCTCCCCAACTTTTCAAAAGGTGCATTTTACCTCCCTGGAGTGGTTTTAAAGGTGGTTTGTCCTTTTCTTTTTTTTTAATTTTGGTTGAATGTTTGAAAAAAACGTAGTAAATCACACAAAAAATCATAAAATAAAAAATCAAATTCTGTAGGACTCCACATGAGGAGATCTACACAGTAAATATATAATATAGTATGTTTAGTATAAATTTTTTGTTGTAAATTTAGATATATGTTTTTCACTGAAAAAATAGCGCGCTATAGCGCCAAAATAGCGCCGCTATAGCATCCAGAAGCAGCTATCGCAATGCTCATTAGCGCGCCATAGCGCCGAATAGTGTCAAAATAGGACCAAACAGTGACGGAACCAGCGGAACGAGAAGGGGGGGCCAGTGTGGTGAAATAAAATATAACTACAAGTGAAATGCATATACATACAATATAAATATCTATATTTCTAATTTTGGTTGTGACAATACATAAAAATGATCCCTTTTTTAAAGAAAAGGATTTAAAAATACAAAAACTAGTTAAATGCATATACTTTGGAGAGGATATTTTTTTTAAAAAAAAATTGTGCCATAGGGGGGCCGGGGCCCCTGCTGCCCCCCCTGTTTCCGTCTCTGGCGCCAAATAGCGTCAAAATAGCGTTTTTGCCAAGCTCCCGCTAAATTTTATAGCCCACAATTTTTTTCATTGATGTTTTTATATAATTAGTTGGGAATAATTCGTAACTGTATTCTTTGTGGTCCAGTTGTGATGAATTTTTTATGGTGGTCTAATTATTGTATGCTTGAACTGTAATAAAAATTTCATACTCATTGGGTCATGTATAACTTAGTTATATAAATAAATATTTAACTAAGTTATACATAATTTAGTGAGTATGAAATTTATACTACAGTTGAAGCATACAATAATTAGACCACCATAAAAATTTCATTACAATTGGACTATAAAAAATACAGTTAAAAATTATTCCAATTAGTTATAGACAAAAAGTAGATCTAAACTTATAGCAAAATCTTTGTACTAAAGTCTATTATATTACATATTTACTATGCACATCTACTCATGTAGAGTCCAAGGAATTGAATTTTTTATTTTGATTTTTCTGTAATTTATTATGATTTTTCAAGCAATGAACCAAAATAAATAAAAAAGAAAAGGAAAAACCACCTTCAAAACTACTATAGGGAGGTAAAATACACCTTTTGAAAAGTTTGGGGAGGTGATTTATCCTGCTTTGTGGTTCAGAGAGGAAAAATAGACTTTGGTAAAAGTTGAGGGAGGAAAAGTGAACTTTTTCCAAATTAGAGGCCGGTCGAGCCGCGCACCGCCACTACAATTGCCTCCCTGGGCCGAGCCCCTATACTTAGACGGGCCATCACCAAGGTTCATGTGTGTCTCAGAAAAAAAAAACACCAGGTTCCTGACACAGTTTACACTCGGGCCATCACCAGGTTCATGTGTGTGTCTCAAAAAAAAAAAAACACCACAGTTACACTCAGAGGAGTCAGAGCACATTGATGCGATACAACAGATATTTCATGTTGAATCTTGCAATAATCGAGATCAGTTATTAATTGATTCTAGACGTAAGCATACACATTGGATGCAATACAAAATAAATACTTAAGAGGCCGTTTAGATCCTTTCATTTTCATTTTGTTGGAATTAGAATCTACTTAATAGACTACTCCCTCCATTCCAAATTGTAAGTCATCAGATGAAGGAACCATTTTAAGTTTAATCCGTGTCACATCAGATGTTTGGATACTAATTAGAATGACTAAATATGAACTAATTATAAAACTAATTATAGAAGTCGTGACTAATTTATGAGACAAATCTATTAAGCCTAATTAAACAATGATTAGCGCGTGCTTACTGTAACACCACATTGTCAAATCATGAACTAATTAAACTTGATAATTCGTCTCACAAATTAAACTCAATATATACAATTAATTTTATAATTTCTTATATTTAATATTCCAAATTATGTCTAAATATTCAATGTGATAGGAACTAAAGTTTTGTCCAAACATTTATTGACCTGTATATTTCTGTCATATTTATTTGTATCGTATTTTATGACATGTCAGGTCAATATATCACTATGTTTCACTTCCACCTAAAACCTTATTTGAATGCACATTAATCTTTCTCAAACCATATGTATTAGAGTATATTTAAATTAATTTTCATTTCAATTCACTTCAATCCATGTGATTTACAATAGGCATCCAAACAAACGTCTTCCACCTACCCCCGGCACGGTTTCCCCGGTGGACAAGGAGTATCATTGCATTTCTTTTCCTCGCAAAGATTTTATCATGGATCTGCAAATCTTTCTTCCAACCAGCCACTGACAGCGTACGCCGGTGCTTGAGCCCAGCTAAATCCGACAAACTATCTAGGTCTTTGTGACTATTTTCTTGGGGACAGGAACTTCTTTTTTAATGCCCCTTGTCTACGCACTTCTTTTTGCTGCTGATGCCACTTGTGTAGTTCCTAGCTAACCGCGGAGGCGCAGGGTGGAATCTGACATTTGTCGGATTAAAAATGTCGCCTCCACGGTAATTATATTTTGTGGATGTAATATAGTCTAATAATACATCTGTAATTTTATTAGGTTCACTAGTCCATCAACCCGTGCTCCCGCATGGGCTAGAATCATAGAAGACATAAACATTAATATTGTTTAATATATTTGGTTGATAAAAGTTACTTAGATGAAATTGTACTTTTTCCTTTTGTTTATTTTCTAACACAATTAGCATCAATGGATAACTTACAACCTCTATCCGATTGTGATAGAATTATTGATCATTGATCTATATTTTTTCATCCATATCAATAATTGTTTCCCTTTGCATGGCAATTTGCATGGATTTAGTAGAAACCTTAGCTTAAACTATGGTGATCTTGTTGCAGGTCATATATTATGACATCAACAACCTAAATTTTGTTTTTTAAAATTCAATCTTATTAGTCCCTATAGATTTTTATCCTGAACTTAAGTTGAACTCATGTGCTTATTAACTCTTCGTTTTTTGTACCCTTAATAAGTATTTTACGTCATATATTCACTCAAGTATTATGGTCATTACCAAAAATAATCATTGAATTTGTTATGTTCTATAAAAAAATTGTCAACCTCTACCATCTTACCATTACTAATTGGAGGCCCAATAGAGTCTCTACATCATCTCTCACTAGATGCATTAGAAAAAGAAATAAATATTAGAAAGTCTCATAGTAATAAAAAAAAAATCTAGCCCTTAGTTTGGTAGAATATCATCATAATCGATAATAGCCAGTGGATCTATTATGCTTTATAGAAAGTTATCCACTTCTATCATTATTAAAAATGCGTAAAGTGAACCCCTAAATTTATATCTGTTTTACCCACTTATGCCAGTATGAAAGATATTTATCAATAAATCCATAAATTTATATCTAAATCACATAGGTCAGTTATTGTGAAAGATAATTCAAATAAGTTAACTAATTTTTTATTAAAAAAATACCCACTTCTACCATTATGAAAAATAATTTAACATAAATTTGCATTCAAATGACCATATATGTTGTTATGAAAGATAACATAAAGCATCATCTTTTAATTATCCACTTTAGTTGTTATAAAAAATTAAGATATTGTTTAACTCATCTAAATACAACTATAAGTGTGTTGACACAAAATATGACGTAATGTGCCTCACACACAGCAAGCCGGAAAGCGTGGCTTCGATCGGGTGCCCGGGTGTTTCGAAATCCGGAAACGTGACAGTTAGTTTGACCTGAAACTAACAAGGGATGAAAATTATTAGATATAAAACTGGAACATGTCGGGTGAGACCAGACAGTTCCATATATACGGCTCTGAAGCCACTTACGACGACATAAAGCTATAGAAGTTGTCTGCCAACAAGTCTTATAGATTATTCGGCTAAAACAAATATGGAGTACGTGAAACGTTGATTGCCGAACGTGTATGCATGAGAAGAGTACGTATGAACGAATCATAATTAACTGTGAGTTAAAGCATAACTAAGCTCGGCAATCTAACCGAGTTGGGATCCATGATGAAGGAACACGTAAGCAAAACATAATTAAACTAATCTAAAGCTTGTATCTGACGCACGATACTTAACCCTATCAAAGCTTAAACATGGTTAACATGCATGAACCCGCAACATGTAACAATCTAGATTAAATTAACTCGGCTATTGTGAACGCAAGATCTATTTGTAGAAAAAGTAAAATAGACCTATAAGAAAGAATAGAGCCGAACCGTATCAATCTAGATTGGGCAAAAGAGTGTTACAAATATATAAAAATATCTAAAACATGTAACACATGATAACTTAATGAATCTACTAGATCTTGCCAAATCTAATAGAGCCGATATCTATCTTGCTTTTGCTAAGCATATCGAGCAAACACCTGGCACACGGTATCTACTCGTAAACGAAACATAAGCGAAGACTTCTTGATTGTCAAGCAAGGATCTGCCGCATGATCATTGAAAACCAAAAAACTACTTGCATCAACATCTAAATCCACCGCATGATACTAGACATGATAACAAGGTTGCCGGGACTTACGGAGGTCGACGGATCGATGATTCCTCTCGAAGAACTCAACGACACGACAAAGGACTCGAAGTTGGCACAGGGTCGATTGTATTGATTTGGTTGTGAATAGTTTTTACAATGGCCAAGGGTTTATATTTATTCCCTGGTCATGACACGAGTCCTAAAAGGACACGACTACAAAATATTAAAGGAAAAACATGACATCTTTGACTTTAATTTCCTTCGGAGTCTTTATTTCCTTAATTGTCGCAATCTTCGTTGCCCGATTCGGCTCTTACTTGCCTCTTTCGTCGCTTCCTTAATGGAAAACCACCATTCTTCAGAATAGCCGACCGCACGATTACTTGCCGAACAAAGTAGCCAACCACACAGACACTTGCCGACCCTTCGGAAATTAGCCGACCGCACGAATACTTGCCGAATGCTCCAGACATCTGTCTTTGCCAATTTACTGCGTACTGGCCCACCTGTCATCTTCCTAAGCGTGACAAAATCCAGTGTTAACACATGCCCCCTCAATTTTGGGATAAAAGTCATTTTATTCTGAAATTGACCACAAGCTCCCCCTTTTCTTCTTGGTCAACACTGTTCAGCACCGCAGTCGCCGCTCAGGAAATCCAAGCCTCGGCACATTCTTGAATTCACCTTAACTCCTCAATGGCGACTCATGATGAAATCCCAGAGGTAAGTCTCATTCACCTCTACGCATTCGGCAATCCTTGGTTGATCTCTCTGTTTCTCTCTCGATTCATTCTTTTCTGATTTCTTTGAAGGAATACAAGAACGAGATTCTGATCCCTTATGCTGCAAATCCTGATTCCTACTTTCTTGGTCCAATGGGAAATCCCGACCCAACTGAGATCATTGAGAAAGAAACCTCAAGAATCCCCTTCAAGTCTGGAGTCACTCCGCCAAACCAATAGCCAAACACCTTCAAGACCTGACCGTTTCCCTCAATCACCGGATGGCGAAACTGGTATCGGAGGATGCTGGACAAAAGTAGTAGTCACTGGGATAATCAGGACATCAGCCATTGCCTGGAATTATCCTTGTCAGAGATGCCCAGGAATGAACCCCTTCTGATAGCGGCTTCTCACTTCTGGTCTGATGCCATCAATGCTTTCATCTTCGGCCATGGTATGATGACTTTCACTTTGGCCGATGTATTCATGATGACTGGTTTAAATGTGTCGAAAACAGTATATCCCTACAAGTACAAGAGCAAAAGCAACCAGAAAGCTGTCAAATCTGGAGGTGGATGGGTTGGATACATTCAGACTTATATGGAAGCATCTGGTGTTGTCTCTGACAAGGAATACAGGGCCTTCATGAACATGTGGCTATGCAGGTTTATCTTCTATGGAAAATCTAATGAGTCAACCTTAAATCACATGATGATGGCTGAGGACTTAGTGTTAGGCACTCTGATTCCCCTTGGTAAATATCTCTTAGGATCTGTCTATCACATGATGCACCAGATCACTGCTCAGATGTACCATGGCAAGGAGATTTCTTGTGTGAGTGGCCCTTGGTGGTTTATCCAGATGTGGCTGCAACTTTATATGCATCAGATATGTTTGTGCCCCTTCACAATTTAAGTTTCCCTTCAGTCAATTATGTTGAAGGTAGTACATCAAAAGTTAAGAGCTGCCAAACTCATGGAGAAACAGCATCTTCCATAGCATCGATATGGATATTGGTAATCTCTTCAAGCTGTTTTTAAGGGTTTCAACAATGTGCTCTGGCTTCCTTACAGAGAAAATGATAACCTGACCTTCCCTTGCAAATTCAGCTATGAATCTGGCTGTTCTAATAAGATAGCCACAGAGATTTCCAACTCCTTTATCAAACCTTGCATCTTGCCAGCCGAATTTCATCATGGGAGGCTAGTACAATCTTCCTATGAATTCTACTATCCAAATATGGCAGCCAGGAAATTAGGATGTGGACAGCTACCCCCAAGACCTTTCTTTTCAACAACCATAAAATTCAGGGAGCCGATCACCAATGCAATAGAAGCTAAAAAGGTCTTTGAGCTCGGATGAGATCTGCCAACATATGAACCTTCTCCATTTGGTCTAGTAGATATTGTTCACCTCCTTTTTGCTTCCTGGTGGAAAGAATGGCACAATCACATTTTCAACACACAGTGCATCCTCTATGCCAAGATCTGCAACCCCAATTTGCCTCTAACAGTGAGGTAATTTTACTGCACTCACCACTTTCTGATTTTGAATTTATCCTTCACCTTAACTTTTGGCCATGTACAGGATTTTGAACCCACTCCTCCTGCCAAAGCACTTCAGTACTGCCTAGCTAGGCTCAAACCTGTTCTGGGTTTCAATGCTCCAACTTTAGCAGCCTTCATGAAGATCCCTGCAGTTTTAGTTACTGCACTTCTAGGAGAAGGCAAAAGGAAGACACTTGAGAATGTCAATGTATTCAGAAGGGTAAGATCCAAGACAGTCAAGCGGTCTCCCAAGGTATGAACCTTTTATTCAGCAATAAATTCCATTTGGCAACAACTCTGACTGTCACTATATCAAATCATCTCCACTGCAGCCACATGTTGAGATCCCAGGATCAAGCAATGTGACGATGAATATTCCTCCTCAAGCTTCTACTAAAAATGTAGAGGTTCAGGAAACTGAAGATACAAAAGCTCATGAAGCTGAAAACACAGATGCCTAGGAAACTGCCGAACACATTGGTAACGTCTTTCGACTAAACAGTTCCTTCTTTTTATATGATATCCACTTCCTGCTCTTATACCTCATCATCTGCATTATTGAAAGTAGATAAAATCATAGAAGATCTAGCAGAAGACCCTTCCTCTGGTCCAGCTCCAAGCTCATCACCTCTGAATACCCAATCAGGCCCTCAACTAGAGCAAGACACCACCCATCTCGATGACCAATCAACACAGCAGGTAATATCTTGTCTTAAGTTATTCTTTCAGCACACTTATTTAGTTGGCTAACATTTCTCTTTTTCCTAAGAATACCACCAAGCCGACTGCCAGTTATTCTTTCACTATTGATGATTACATCAATGAAGAAGGTGAAGAAGCCACCTCTCAGCAAACTTTGTCAGTGGAAAATCAAGCTCAGCTGAAGGATATAGCCAATCTGCTGAATAAAGACATCAACACTCTGGTCCAAGATTCAGATCAGATAAAAGATCTCCTTGACCTCATCAACCAAAACCTTCCACCTGTCTTTAGGGCTTCTCTGGAATCTGCAACCCACCTTGATGATTATTTTGCTATGGTGAAGAGGCAAATAAAAACATAGCCCCCAGGACTGTCTTGTAGAACAACATGTCTCTAAAGAAGCAAGAAGCTAAAGCCTTGCACTCCCAAATTCAAGCCACTAAAGACTCATTGGTGACTCTGGAGTCTGAGCTGAAAATCATGAATGATGAGAAAATCAGATTAGAGGCAAGACCTTCCACCTGTCTTTAGGGCTTCTCTAGAATTTGCAGCCCACCTTGATGATTATTTTGCTGTGGTGAAGAGGGCAAATAAAAACATAGCCTCCAGGACTGTCTTGCAGAACAACGGGTCTCTAAAGAAGCAAGAAGCTAAAGACTTGCACTCCCAAATTCAAGCCACTAAAGACTCATTGGTGACTCTGGAGTCTGAGCTGAAATTCATGAATGATGAGAAAATCAGATTAGAGGCTCAACTGACTGAACTAAATGCCAAAATTCAGTCTCATGAAGCCAAGATGACAGATTTGCCGAATTCCATAGAAGCAACTTTATCAAAAATGTCAATCATCCTGAAAGAAGATCAACAGCTCAAAGCTAAGCTGTCTAGCATCCAGAGTTCTAAAGATGAAGATCAGAAAGTACTGGACAACGTTAGCCGAATCAGGACTGATGCCCTAGATGCCATTAATCAGCTTCTGAACAAATAGAAACACGACTTGTAATAGTTTAACCATGATTCATTTTGTCTCTGATCAATCGGATGTTTTTGCTTTTCATCTTTATACACTCTCGTTTGCACGAAAATATAATCGGCTCTTTTATTTTCCCGATTAGAACATAGCCGATTGCCTTTAGTCTTCTCGATCAGAGGCATAGCCGATTATTCCTGTCTTTATGATTCAAGAAAATGGCCGAGCGACTCTTGACTCACCCGAGCCTGGCCCAGTCCAGCAACGGCCCATCCGAGAGGGAAAAACCCTAGCTTGCCGTTTGGCATTCTCATCCCACTACTCCAAGATATACGCCACTGCCTTCACTCGGCTTATAAATAAACTTTTCTTTCTCGGCCTCCATCAATAGTTCCAGTTAAGCATTCTCATCTCTTCAGCAAAATCACAGAATTCAGATGAAGTAAACTGAGTTCCTTGATCTGTTGTTATAGTTTGAGGAATCCCAAATCTGTCAATTATATGCTCCTTAACAAAATTGACCATATTTTCTGATGTAACATTCTTCAAAGGAATAGCCTCAACCCACTTTGTAGCTAACAGCACAAACTTATGTCCTTTGCTAGAAGGAGGATGAATTTGACCAATCAAATCTATGCCCCATCCTCTAAATGGCCAAGGCTTGATAATCGGATTCATAACCGATGCTGGAGCTCTTTGAATATTGCCAAATCTCTGACAATCTTGACACCCCTTGTAATATTCAAAGCAATCTTCAAGCATAGTTGATAAAAAATAATCAGTTCTCCTAATTATTCATTTCATTCGGTAAGCCGACTGATGTGCACCACATATCCCTTCATACACTTCATACATCAGCTTTCTGGCCTCTTCTTGACTCAGACACTTGAGAAGTAACTCATCTATGGATTTATAATACAACTAGTCATCAAAGAGCACAAACTTGATAGCTTTATATCTGAGCTTTCGGGAAACCTTTTGTGATGAATTCTTTAAGTAATCGGCAATTTCGCTTCTCCAGTCATCAACTGCCAAATTCTCATCCAGGGCATGAATCTCTTGATCCTCTTGGTATCCTAAAGCAGCTTGAGCCAATTTATTGGCTTCTTCGTTATGCCCCTAGGGATATGATGCAAGGTTGCTACATGGAAATTCTTCAAAAGCTCTCGACATTCTTCATAATATTCCCTTAATACATCACTCTTGCATTCATATTGGCTGATCAGTTGGTTAATTACCAACTCAGAATCCCCAAAGATTTCAACAGCAACAGCCTTTATTTCAGCAAGAAGCCGGAGTCCTCTAAGCAATGCTTCATACTCTACTTGATTGTTAGTAACATAGAATTCAATAGGTATGACATACTTAAAAATCACTCCTCGTGGAGAGATTAAGAGAATACCAGCACCGCCACCTTTGCTACAAGATGAACCATCAGAAAACAAAGTCCAAGGTGCGATACTTATCATATTAGCAGAAGGATCACGATGCTGGGTAACAAAATCGGCAATAATTTGACCTTTTACTGCTTTTGCCGATTCGTACCTCAAATCAAATTCCGACAAAGCTAAGATCCACTTGTCAATCCTTCCATTTAAAATTGGCATTAACAACATGTGCTTTATTACATCAAACTCAGAAACTACCACGCATTCGGCATTCAACAAGTAGTGCCGAAACTTGGTACATGAATAATACACGCACAAACAAAGCTTTTCCGTAGTCGAATACCTTGTCTCTGGATCAAGCAGTTTTCGGCTAAGGTAAGCTATTACTCTTTCTTTTCCCTCGAACTCTTGCATGAGGGCCGATCCTATTGTCAGGTTGTCGGCCGCCACGTACAACTTAAAAGGCTTATCAAGTTGTGGAGGTACCAACACAGGTGGTGCCTTCATGTACTCTTTGATCTCATCAAAAGCCTTCTGCTGCACGTCACCCCATACAAACTCTTGATCCTTTTTAAGCTTCAACAGTGGAGAAAACGGCAAAACTCTTTCTGACAAATTAGATATGAATCTTCTTACAAAATTAATTTTGCCGAGCAGTGATTGCAACTCCGTAAGATTAGTTGGAGGAATAACCTTGTCTATTGTTTCCATGCTCTTTTTACCGACCTCAATCCCTCCTTTATGGACTAGAAATCCTAAAAACTCACCAGCCGAGACTCCAAAGGCACATTTGTTCGAGTTCATCTTCAAACCATGCTTCCTAGTGCACTTCAAAGTTTTCCTTAAATCGGCTAAATGTCCCTCGTGATTTCTAGATTTGACCACCACATCATCAATATAGATCTCCACGATTTTTCTGATCAACTCGTGAAAATATAGTTCATGGCTCTTTGATAAGTCGCACCAGCATTCTTTAAACCAAAAGTCATGACGATCCATTCAAACAAATCAATATGACCAGGGCATCTGAAGGCTGTTTTAGATATATCCTCTATTGCCATAAAGATTTGGTTATAGCCAGCATTACCATCCATAAAGCTGATGACTTCATAACCAGCCGCGGCACCGACAAGCAAATCCGCAACTGGCATTGGATTACCATCCAATGGAGTAGCTTTATTGAGATCTCTAAAATCAATGCAAACTCTCATCTTTCCATTCTTCTTGTACACTGGTACTATGCTTGAAATCCACTCTGCATACCTGCATGGCTGAATGAAATTTGCTTCTAATAATCTATCAACTTCTTTTTTCACATCGGCCAGTACCTCCTCTTTGAAAAATTTTCGAGGAGGTTGTTTGTAAGGACGATACCCGGGCTTAATCGGCAATCGATGCTCAACAATAGAACGATCTAGTCCGGGCATCTCTGTGTAATCCCAAGCAAAACAATCCTTGAATTCTTTTAGAAGGTCTATCAACTTTATTCTATACTCTGGGTCTAAATTTGCACTGATATACATCGGCCTTGGTTTGACATTATCACCAACATTTATTTCTTCTAGCTTATCGGCCGACATAAAGCCACGTCCCAACTTTCCTTTGTTGCCATCGATTGGGTTCCCCATTAAAAATTGCTATGAGAGCCGACTGCTTGGATCGGCTGTTGGTCCTTGTTGGAGACATTCACAGGACCTTCTCCCTAGATCTTTCCAGAAAAACAATCGAAGCCATCATACTCCCAGTAGGCAGGCTTTGTGGCAGCAACACTCACCGTATCATCAGCATGAATAATTTCAACATCATCCCCAATCCATTGAATGAGAATCTGATGCATGGTTGAAGGTATGCAACAGTTAGCATGGATCCAATCTCTTTCCAAGAGTAAACTATATGCCCCCTTGCCATCAATGACAAAGAAGGTAGTGATCAAAGTTTTGATCCAATCATCAACTCGACGTGTACCGCTCCCCAGGTGTCAGAAGGATTACCAGCAAAGTCCCTGAGTACTAAGTCAGTTTTCAACAATTCTTCATTAGTCATCCCGAGCTTCCTAAAAGTGGTATAAGGCATAATATTAATGACAGCTCCTCCACCAACAAGCATCTTGGTCAGAGGCTTGCCATTGATGTATCCCTTCACGTAAAGCAGCTTCAGATGTCGATGCTTAGCCGATTTATCGAAAACTGCCCGTTGAGTTAGGACAAGCTGGGCCATTAGATCCTGATAATCGTTCTCATCGAAATCTGAGTACACTTCCTCTTGGATGTCTTGGCTTTCGGGATCTATGAATTCTGACGGAATGAAGAAAGCCATGCATGCATCAGCCGAACGATCTTGCTCATCAGGCTTTTTCTTAGGACGCCATATCTGTTTCTTTTCAGCAATCGTTTGTGCCAACTCTCTGTTCCTCAAGCGTTGTACTCTTCTCTTCTGGCTCTTCCTCAGCCTTGGTGGACACCATTGCCCTTTCTGCCACACATATTCATAGTTCTCTTCCTCCTCAGCACCTTCCTCATAATGGATCCACTCTTGATCGGCAAATCTCTTGCCTCGCTGATTTTCAGAGCTGCCTATTTTTAAACGTCGATCGTCCTCAGAAAGCTGTGTTCCAAGTCTTTCATGGACCGGACGGTGGTTGACCCGGGACTGCCTGTACCCTGAATATTGATCACTGCATTCAGGGCAATTGTTCTTAGCAGGTAGCTTTAGGCCTTCATTCCAGCAATGTTTGAAAAATAGGCATCCCCAATAAGACTGCTCCTGCTCTCTCACGTATTCTTGCTCTCTCTGGTACACCTCTTCCTCGTACCTGCGATGCTCCTCCATGAACTCTTGTTCTTCATAATACCTCTGCCTCTGATATTGCTTTTGCTCCCGTCACCATTTGTTCAACAGAATCCGTGTTGTAATCCTGGGTTTGGAAGTTTCCCTTTCTCTCGGTTCGGCTATTCTGGAACTGACCCGTTGCCGAAACTCCTCATTTGTAATTTGCCGATCAGGGTCAACAGCACCAGCTTTTCTTGCTCTGTCTGAGGTCAACACCTTTATCTTGCCCTTGTCTTTAGGGTCTTCCATGGCAACCATGTTCATAGAGAAAGACACCGTGTTCTGTTCAAAGGGATTAGCATCAATTTTCATCTTACCATCAAACTTCATATGCCCCTCCTGAATGGCCTTCTGAATTCGCACTCTGAACACTCGGCAATCATTGATGGAATGTGAATTAGTATTATGGTAGCAGCAAAACTTCTTGTCTTTTACTCCTTCGGGCGCAGCATGGGGTGCCCTTCCGGCAATTTGATGCGTCCCTCTCTTAGCAACAACTCAAACAGTTTATCTGACTTAGAGACATCAAAGTCGTAAGTACCTTTCTGCTGCCTTAGCGATCGTTGACTAACCTGAGTCGACTCTTTCGCCTAGACCAATTCGGCTGTGGCTATCTCATCTTCGTCATTGTACTTTGCTGCCTCTTCCAGGAAACTTTGATACATTTCATTAGCCACATCACCCTTCTGAAAGCGGTTATCTCTCCTGAATCCTTGAGCCTGATTACTCATCATAGCCAACCGTTGCGACAACTGTCCAAGATCATCAAAGTCCATGTCGAACAACATTTCCCTGACATTCAACTGCATACCTGCTATCGCCATCCCCGACAATTGATCATCTGACAGATTCAAGGAGTAGCAGAGGTTTTTGGTCTCCCTGAACCTGCGGACGTACTCCTGTGGTGTCTCATTAGTCCTCTGCCTCAAGCTCATAAGATCAACTAGCTTCTTCTCGTTAGTACCCATAAAGAAAATGTCGGTGTTATGACCCGGGGGTCAAGACCACCAACGAGTAAATTTGTATATCGCGTGCTCCCTCTCTCAAACGTGATGCAAGATGGACACAAGGTTTATCCTGGTTCGGGCAAGGAAGGCCCTACGTCCAGCGGGGAAGGATGACTTGTATTATCTCGCACCCAAAGCGTGCTCGTACAGGGGGGTACAAGCTGTGTTACACGGAGCCGGCCACCCGAGGGGTCGATCGAGTGGCGGGGTGTGTGGAGTGTGGAGTGTCAGAGTCTGAACTGAGGTCCCGGAGGTTTCAGGCTCTGGCCGTCCAGAAAAAAAGAAGATGAAGATCCCTCTCTTCTACCTCGGCGTCCCCTTTTATAGACCAAGGGGAGGTCCGAGGGTACAGGGTCCTAACTGTGGCAGTATGGGTAGCGTATCCGCGGCACAGTGTTGGCGGAGAGACGTTGAGTACTGTGGCGGCATGGCCTTCCCGTCCTTCTCTTCCCGTCCTTCTGGCGTCCCCGTTCGTGGTGGCAGTAGAAGTCGCCGTGGCACAGCGTTTGCAGAAGAGCACGACTCTCACGGCTGAAGCGAGATGGGGCGGATTGGACAGGCCCCATACTGGAGCTGTCGGAGAGGAGGATCGAGCCCCCGGGTCGAGGGAGGGGTCGAGCCCTGCTTGATTCTGTTGCATTCCCGAAGTCGTCATCGAGGGTCGCACTGTTCACTTTCCGAGGGGTACTGCTGGAGTCCATACTCGCGTAGTGGTGACAGTGGCGGCACAGTTGACAGGAATCGGGGACTTTGACGGGGAGTTGGCGGATTTGATAGCGGACGCGGGCGCCCATGTCGTTAGGTGGTTTCACTTTAACCCATGCCGGGAGCAGTTGGGTTAATCGAGCCTCTCGTCCGGGGGTCGTCCATTCGACCCCTGGTCCGTCGCTCATCATCGAGGTAGGGTCGAAGCAGAGACGGGGTTGGAGAGGTCGAGGTAGAGGTCGGGGGGTCGTTCGTTCGACCCCTCGTCCGTTCTTCGTTCGTCGATGTAGGAGCCGGGGGTCATTCGCTCGCCCCCTCGGTCCGTCATTCGGCGTCGAGGTGGAGCCAGGGGTCGTTCGCTCGCCCCCTCGGTCCGTCATTCGGCGTCGAGGTGGAGCCGGGGGGTCGTTCGCTCGCCCCCTCGGTCCGTCATTTTTCGTCGAAGTGGGCCGGCCCGCGACTCGTCGCCACAGCCGGTGTAGGGGGGCCTTCGAGTGATGGGCCACGCCTTACCGAGTAGTGGGCTGGTCCCTGTCTTGAAACTGGTTGCTATGTTCAGTCTTAACTTATCGAAGGGTTTAGGGTACCCCATACCTTCGTACCCGACAGAAATACGCATGAAACCTCTGCTCTAATTCTGCCCATGTACCAATGGAATTTGCCGGTAGAGATGTGAACCACGTGAAAGCCGGTCCTGTCAGAGACAATGGAAAATACCGAATCCTCCAAGCTTCATCGGTAGATGCCTCTCCAAGCTGCATCAAGTATCGGCTGATGTGTTCTATGGTGCTAGTATCATCTTGACCAAAAAATTTGGTCAAATCCGTGGGAGGCTTAACCCTTGGAGGTAGTGCCACTCGGTTATACCACTCTGGATAAGGGGACTTGTATGCATAGGACTGATTCTTTGGCTTTAAGCCAAACTGATTCTGCATCATATTTGCCATCCTGTGCATGATAACATCAATGTTTGAATTTGGAGCCCCATGTGCTTGCCCTTCAAAAGGTGACCCTGCTGAGTTCTTATACCCTGGATTCGGGAGAGAATCGATAGCATTGTAATTGGCAAACTCTTGATATCCGTCTCCATACATATTCTTCTGCAATCTATTCGCTGCTGGAGACACCTTGAAAGCCGATTGTGGGATGTTTCCTGATGCACCAAACGCAAGCTGGCCATATGTCATGGGTGGTTGCTGTTTCTGGTGAGGAGCCATCCCTTGGTCCATGTCAGGCGCTCTGTCAATCTCAGCTGCTTTCTCCTGGTGTTTGGGCACATGGAACAATGTTGGTTATTGCATTGGAGCAGAAAACTATTCAAAGTATTTATCAGCAGACGGACCGAAAGTATTGACCATGATTGCACGAAAAGTATTCAGGAAAGTCGTATGATGATTTCTCATAGTCTCACTCATGGCCTTGTAAACTACTTCAGTCAGCTTCCGAGCATCTTCCTCTTTGGTGTAATCAGTCTGATATGGAAGGAGAGACCTCGGAAGTTCCTGTTTTTGAAAAACCTTATTGCTTTTGTTCTTGGAAAAGGACATTAAGCACTTGCGTTGAAACTCATCGCATGCTCGCTGAACCGTATTCCTTAGGTCTTCTGACAACTCATCCATAGTCACGTCCAGAACCTGGTTATTATCGAATTCAGGCATCTTGAAATGTGTGTCCCACCGAGCATGCCAAAAAGTGTCTTGACACAAAATATGACGAAATGTGCCTCACACACAGCAAGCCGGAAAGTGTGGCTTCAATCGGGTGCCCGGGTGTTTCGAAATCCAGAAACGTGGCAGTCAGTTTGACCTGAAACTAACAAGGGATAAAAATCATTAGATATAAAACTGGAACATGTCGGGTGAGACCAGACAGTTCCATA
Organism: Microstegium vimineum; assembly: GCA_022036555.1. Taxonomy (NCBI): domain Eukaryota; kingdom Viridiplantae; phylum Streptophyta; class Magnoliopsida; order Poales; family Poaceae; genus Microstegium; species Microstegium vimineum. The sequence continues at coordinate 5,038,048 of CM039132.1, forward strand.
TATACGGCCCTGAAGCCACTTACGACGACATACAGCTATAGAAGTTATCTGCCAACAAGTCTTATAGATTATTCGGCTAAAACAAACATGAAGTATGTGAAATGTTGATTGCCGAACGTGTATGCATGGGAAGAGTACGTATGAACGAATCATAATTAACTGTGAGTTAAAGCATAACCAATCTCGACAATCTAACCGAGTTGGGATCCATGATGAAGGAACACGTAAGCAAGACATAATTAAACTAATCTAAAGCTTGTATCTGCCGCACGATACTTAACCCAATCAAAGCTTAAACATGGTTAACATGCATAAACCCGCAACATGTAACAATCTAGATTAAACTAACTCGGCTATTGTGAACGCAAGATCTATTTGTAGAAAAAGTAAAATAGACCTATAAGAAAGAATAGAGCCGAACCGTATCAATCTAGATTGGGCAAAAGAGTGTTACAAATATATAAAAAATATCTAAAACATGTAACACATGATAACTTAATGAATCTACTAGATCTTGCCAAATCTAATAGAGTCGATAACTATCTTTCTTTTGCTAAACATATCGAGCAAACGCCTGACGCACGGTATCTACTCGTAAACGAAACATAAGCGAAGACTTCTTGATTGTCAAGCAAGGATCCGCCGCACGATCATTGAAAACAAACAAGACTACTGCATCAACATCTAAATCCACCGCATAATACTAGACATGATAACAAGGTTGCCGGGACTTACGGAGGTCGACGGATCCATGATTCCTCTCGAAGAACTCGACGACACGATAAAGGACTCGAAGTTGGCACAGGGCCAGCTGTATTGTATGGTTGTGAACCGTTTTTACACTGGCTAAGGGTTTATATTTATTCCCTGGTCATGACACGAGTCCTAAAAAAACACGACTACAAAATATTAAAGGAAAAACATGACATCTTTGACTTCAATTTCCTTCGGAGTCTTTATTTCCTTAATTGTCGCAATCTTCGTTGCCCGATTCGGCTCTTACTTGCCGCTTTCGTCGCTTCCTTAATGGAAAACCACCATTCTTCAGAATAGCCGACCGCACGATTACTTGCCGAACAAATTAGCCGACCACACAGACACTTGCCGACCCTTCGGAAATTAGCCGACCGCACGAATACTTGCCGAATGCTCGAGACATCTGTCTTTGCCAATTTACTGCGTACTGGCCCACCTGTCATCTTCCTAAGCGTGACAAAATCCAGTGTTAACAAAGTTATTACAAATAATATTTAAATATCCATAAATTATGGTACATATATTTATAAACTACACATTTTTACCATTGCAAAGTTAAGATATACATTAGGGTACATTTTTCATCATTGTTATGGTCCATACAACCAAAATAAAGATATATACATTAGGATAAATATTTATTTTTAATAGCTTAAAAAGCATGAAAAATCAATGTCTTAACTAAGCACATAGTATTGACACTAACAATTCACTTTAAATTTGGTAAGTTACTGTTTTGAATAATTTATACATTTGGACTGAACTATTCTGCCATATCAATATGGTAATTCCATTTTAAGCACCCTATATTTTAATAAATAGTATAAAAACTCCAATATCCTCTCACATCTGCATCTAAATTATCATAATATTTTTAAAAGAAATTAAATAACCATAAAGCACATATGTTTGTACATTACCTACTTCTATTAATATTACTACATTAAAATTTTCATAAAGTAAACATACCTTTTGTGCCACCAATGCAAATCAATTTCGCATGCACGTATGAGCAATAAATATATATGGTATGTTTCAATAATCATGAAAAATATTTCATTAAGGACAATATACCAATGATACTAACTAAATATTAAAAAGTATATTAATAATCCTAACATATTTATATAAGTTGTTACTTAGATATATTTATACATTTGTATATCTATATTATAGATCTTATGTTTCAGTAATTATGAAAAATATTTCGTTAACAACTCATGTACTAATGATACTAACTAATTATTTAAAACTATATTAGTAATAATGAAATATTTATCTAAATTGTTATGTAGTACATTTCGTGATCTATCTATATTAATGGTACAACCATTATTGTATATTATTATTTCTTGATATGAGAATACAAACATCATGAGAAATGTAAGAGATTTGTGCAGACCAAAGGTGCCTTTATATTTCTAGCCTTCAACATTTCTTTAGAGTAAACAATAAGTATGAGGCTTAAATATTATATCCTCTTGAGATTAGCATCGCTATCCAATCCTAGATCTCGCGTTAAACTCTACCACTGATCTTAAGCAATGAGGGCTGTAGGTTGGTTCTTTAGTCATCATAAGAATCTACCAAAACAATGACCAAATATTTTTGAATACTGTAAAAATTTTGATAATTTATTTTTTCTAACGTGTCTAGTGAGAATAAACATGGGAGTGCAAAGAAAAAGGAAGGACGAATGTCGAACATATGATTCTTATTTCTTCATAATTGAAAAATGCCTCCTCTTTTTTATTTTATCTATATAATAATTGTAACCGGACACACTTGTGAGTTATTTCTTGGTGTGTCTCTATTAACCTTCAATATGATTTTCTGGGTTAATAGATCAATTAAGGTTATGGATGCTACCGCTAATTAATTAACTTAGTGCTTTTTTCCAAAAGAATAACTAACCACGTGAGGGTCCATGACCCCCATGGGATAGGAGTACTTTCTAATGTGTTAATATATCTAGCTTCTGTTAATAGATAAATAACAAACAATAAGACTTTGGGCTATTTTTATCTATAATGGCAGTGGTGCGTAATTTCTTAGAAAAACAACGTAGTTTCAATGGTTATTAACGGCTAGTCTTTTGATTTGATTGTTAGATATTTCTGATTAACATGAGTATTGTTAATATTTATCTTTTTTAACGAGTATAATATGAATTAACGTGGAGCTTTCATTGGGGTCTGTAATTAGTAACAGTAAATTAACGTGAGAGTTTATAATATTTATCTTTTTTCTTAGTAGAATTAACGTGAGGCTCCATTGGGGCCTCTAATTAGTAATAGTAAGATAAGATAAGACATTTTCTTTCTTAACTATCTAAGTGGGTAATTTGGATGCAAACTTCATGAGCTTATTTTTGAAGTAGTTTATAACAACGGGTGTAAAATTGGCATACGCGAATAGTTTTTCTTATAAAAATATAATATATTGCATATCTCTTTATGCTTTTGTTTGATGAGCATGGGCTAATAGACGGTTGACTTGGGAGATGCATTTTGTTGCTTGCGAATTTGTGTTCATACATTAAAGAATTAAAGAACGAAATAATTTTTTTATCTTGTATATCCTTATGGCGGTGGCAATCAAGAGTAGTGTTCATTTTTGTTTTTTCTCTTGCCACTTTTCCTGCCCACGCTCGTGTCACCTAAAAGAAAAAAAAAACTTGCCAGAGGTGAGCAGTGTGCCACGGTGGAGGCCCCTTGATCCATCTCGATGTAATCTGCAGGAGCTGTCAGGTAGTCTGGCTCTTTATTAATTTTGTTGGCCTTTGTAGATTTCCTCCTGATTTTAACAACTATTGATATGTTGCCGTATTTTTATTAGTAACTAACTACTGCCATTTTTCTCGGGACGGTCAAAGCATTTTCCTCTTCTAGTAAAAAAAAGCATTTTCCTCCTAATAAATGCGTCTACTTTTTTAATCTATAATGGCAGTTGTGGATAATTATTTAGAAATAAAATATATCTAAAGGTTATAGATGGCTAGAGTATAATGAATTGATGGCCCGATGTTTCTGATTAATGTGAGAATTTCTAGCATTTATCTTTTTTCTTAGCGGAGAATTAACGTGGAACCTCCGTTGGGACCTTCAATTAGTAATAGTAAGATAAGAAGTAAGATTGTTGACTACCCATCCAACTTCATTTTCCAATCCAACATGTATTGTTATACGGATCCGCATTTTATAATGGTATTATTTAGTGGAACATCCAACCTAATCAACAAGCGCTAAGGATATAGATGGCGTCAATAAGATATGCTATGCACCCACCAAAGCTAATTACACCATGTGATGGCCATGATTTTTAACTTTGTTCTTGGCAAAGGCACTCGTCAATCAGTCCTCACTTTGTCACTTTTCCTGCCTGATCTTGTGTTTATACAATTGAAAAAAAAACCTTTATGCCGCAGAAAGTGGTCTCAAACAATGCGCCATCCACACTCTAGCAGTTGGAGGAGGAGGAAAACCTTCTTCCGTCCTGACCTATGCCCACTTGCCCAGCACAAAAACAGAGCAGCTGCCGAGCCCGATATCTTGGTACTGGTGGGCAGCTATAGGACGAAGCTATATAGAGGTAAGAAGAATCGATCGATCTCATAGTATTTTTGCTATATTTGACAAGCTGAGAAAGGTTGTCGTCTTGAACTTTAGTTTTGATGAACCTATAATTAATGAGTTTATATTTCTTGGTGCGGGTATACTCTTTGTTTTAAGTCTGGATTTGGACTGGTGCTTCTCCCCATGAACAATCTAAATCCGGATTTTTACAGTATTATTATTTTGAAGGAGGTTAACTCTGCTTTTAAGAAAGCAGTAAGAGTCTTACATACTTGTGTTTCCAGTTTGCGATAACAAAAAAATTGTCACCATGCAAATTGAGAGACATGGACGCTAAACACACACTTCCACTATTACATGAAGATGACATGAGAGCTAAAATCTTGGCAACGAACACGCGTGCTGTCCAGGTCTCTAAAGGCTTCACCATCTCCATCATCTGAATCTTGTCTGCTTCTTTAAGCAAGTCGCCCCACATCTGCAAAGAATTGATAGTATTGTAAATGAGCGCATCAGGATTGGACGGGAAGATTTTCTCTCTATGCCATCTTGTTTCTATTCTTCCAAATAGACCAAGTCATGATTTGAAAGATACATATCTGCAAAGATTTTCTTTGCAGGTTTAACTTGGTCTCTAAACTCCCCCCCCCCCCCCCCCCCCCCCACCCCACCCCTAGGTCAGTGAATTTTTACATTATGGCATCATATAAAAGAAAAAAATCATTTGCTGTTAGATTCAGGTTGATTTGTACTCTCTTGTGTGCCAGGTCTCAGGAGGAGCATATATATAGATGGCAGATCCGGTGGCCACCATGGAGAAGATCGTCAAAATCGGCCTCAAGATCAAGGACGCCGTGGACACGGTTCGCCATAACCAGGAGGAGTGCATCGAAATCAGGAGGCGGGTGCTCAGATTCAGCGCCATCCTGTCGCAGCTGCAGCAGACAGGGATGATGAACAACAGCCCTGCGATGAGCGGAGCCCTGGAGGATCTTGAGGAGAGCCTCCAGCATGCCCTCGAGCTTGTGACGGCTTGTCAGGAGACGAGCACCATCCGCCGCCTCATCACCGCTGGGGATCTGTCGAAGCAGCTGCGCCGGGTAAAGGAAGACATCTTGGACAAAGTGATGCTGGCATCCTTCGCCATCAATGCCCATACCACGGTTGTATTGCTTACTATCCAGGCTGGTGGTGGCGGTTTTCCTTGTCCTCCTCCACCCTGGCAGCCAGAGGTACCATTGTTTTCTACCCTGACAAATTTAAAAAACTAGTCCATTAAGCCGTGCTCTCGCACGGGTTAAAATCTTAGGAGTAAATATTTGTACCAATATTTACTTTTAAGTATCATGATGACATAAGTAATCATTAATTATTAAGCCTAACACCATGCCACTTAAGATTAGTGACAAAGTTTTATGTTATATTGACGATGGGGAAGATGGGGAAGTCGTAGACACCTATGATATATACTAACCTCCTCATTTTGTCAAGATGTTTGATTTTTTTATCATTTTTATGTAGAAATTATTATGTTATCAATGTAGATATGCCAAGCATTTTAATTAAAATATATAAAAATATATATCTTAAGTATGTGTGTGTGCGTGATTTGCATGTTGGTACAATATGTATGTTTACTTTAATCATTTTTATTGTATTACTATTTATAAAGTGAGCAATGTAGAAACATATTTTTGTTTTAGTCGTTAATTAAATTCTTTTGATAATCTATTAAAATAATAGTATGACATAGATAATTTAGATACAAAATTGAATATGCTACTCATATTATCTTCAATAATGGCATATTATATCATAGTTTTCTAGAAAATTATGAATATTTATATATGGCAAATTATTATGTTATAAACATTTTCTAGAATGCGTTACAAATAATTATCTTTAATAAAAAAATGTGGACATTTATCTTTAATAGAAATTTGCAAAACTATGTGATTTATTGGAAATGCAAGAGTAATTTTGCATTACTTACTTTGTCTTGTTTTTTTATTTCTAACAGTAAACACAAAAAAAATTGTGTCTCTTTTGTGAAAGAAAAAATAGCGTACTCGATTTAGGAGTACAATGTCTTGGATTTTTTCACTCCGAAGTTTCTTCTTGTTTCTTCTATTGGTCCAAAATGTGCTAGAACTCCATAATATCTATGAAATATAAGTATGAGTTATTATCCAAAGTTATCAAATGAGAGGAATAAGATAAAAATTATAATGTTAGTCACAGTTTACCTATTAGGTACATGTCGATATTTACTTTATTAGAAACAATGTCTATAATGAAGAACTAAATACTATACTTTGGAATGTCTTGTGTATCTTTGATATTCTTTAGGGTAGTTGTGGGCAAGAAAATTGAGTACCTTATCATTCTCCAATGGTTGATATTTCTATGCAGTTGTCATGAATTTGATATTGGTAGTAATGTAAATTTTACCTTATGATGAGTGGTTTGAATTTTTTGATATAGGCCTTATTAATAACACCATGATCTTGGTCCTCCATTTTTTTATCACCATTAGCATGTAAACTGGCGGTAATTGAGACTCATTTGTTCGCAAGTGCTAAGCAATATTACATCCCATACTCTAGAGCGACCTTTGCTTTCATTTTTCATAATTTCATAATTTCTTTACTGTCACTATCCAGGCTGCTGGTGGTGGTTTTCCTTGTCCTCCTCCACCCTGGCAGCCAGAGGTACCATTGTTTTCGACCTTGATAAATTTAAAAAATGTTAATCCCTCTTTTTCAATTTATTACGTACTCCCTCTATACCTTAAAACAAGTTGTTTTGGACAGTGACATGACCTCCAAAGTATAATTTTGACTTTCTATTTTTTAAATAATATTTATTGAAATGTGATATATGTATATTTTTATGGAAATACTTTTGAAAACAAATCTATTTGTACGATTTTTACATTTTCAAACCCAATAATTTAAAAGTTATTAATGATTGATAAGCCTTGTCCATAAACGACTTGATTTAAAGGTAAGGAGGGAGTAATGTTTATTGCATCTCAATATATCATATATTTAAGTGTAAAATAGAGAAAATTATCTGTTAAAAAAAACCCAAGACGACATATAATTTAGGACAAAGGGTGTGCTGTGGATTATTCTATCGTGTTAGATCTAGTTTTGACGGAATTTCATTATACTCCATATAAAAGCTTCATCGCAATATATGGTAACTAACTAGTTTGGAATTTCAGGATGCAACAGTGGGGATATCAGATACTAGTCAATCAACTCATGATGCTAGGTCAGATATCTACTATCCAAATTATAGGTCACTTTAGCTTTGTCCCATGTCAATTACTCAAGCTTTGTCCTTACTAATATGATACTTGATTCATAATTTACTTCTGCTTGGTGCCATTGGCAGATCTGAATTGAATGACGTGGAAACCAACTTATTAGCAGGAAATGAGGGGTCCATTGCTGTTGGTAAGACCATACCCTATAGTGGATTATTTATTGCATCATAGTGTCCAAGGACAGAGTTATTAATTGGTCGGTCTCAATAGAGTTTCATCAAAGTTGCATGGGTATTAAATAAATTAATGTAGCACTATATTGATGAAGAGAGACGATTAAAGTTTCATGACAGTAGAGAGAGTTTTATGGGGATGAAACTCTTCTGCACTCTTTCCAAAATATGGTTGTGTTGGAAACTCAACCATGAAACTCCCATTGAGGATGACCTTAGGACCCAAAAATTGAAACCCAACCTGGCCAATTTCAGTTCACTTAAGTGCTCACTCGGTATTTAGGAACGAGTGTCTAGAGCGACTCACAGTTGGAATGCTTCACTAATTAATATAACGTTGATAACCTAGAATTGACCCTAGTTTTGTTCCAGAGCAACCGAATGGACCTCTCTCTAAGGTCATGTTCGGTTATCACGGAATAAAGATCTGGAACTTGCTAGTGTAATATGTATAACGACCTGAATAATTCCAGCCATAAACGGTCCATTACGGAGAAAGCGAGCGAGGCCTAGAAGGATTACTTTCGCAATCAAACTGAAAAAGCCGTTGAACCACTAGTATGTAGCAAATAACCTACCAATGAAAACCAGTGCAAATAGTTCCAACAATTGTCTGGTTTTGAAAAATTGCAATGTATCTGTTACCTTTATTCATCCCTACAATTGCTATGATATACTTTAAAATTTTGTGCCCTGATGGATCACCAGTCTCTTTGCTTGTAATTATAAATCCACCATACAATTTCTCTTACTGTGCAGACAAGAGCCCGTGTTGGAATAACTGATCTTAGGCCCATGAACTGTATGGGCTAGCACCCTGACCGCCCCTATGGCTGAGTCAAGGGGATACGTGACTTTCCTACACATACCGTAATTAGGGGCACCCTAACATTACAGGATTGTGACCCTTGTCACACAACACTAATAGGAGGACGGCTCCTACTCATGGGGAACCAATGTTTTAAGGGTTTTAGTCATACCATCTTCTTCTAAGATTCAATAATCGAGATGTGACAGAACCTTTTAAGATAGGGCCCACTTGTCAGGATTAACCAACTTAATCTCCAACAGATGATCCAAATCTTAATTAGCCCATCAGGTGTCGCCACTTTGCAGTGGGTCATCCACCTCTTTCTGAACATGATCAACCTTATCACAATCATGACAGAAGTAATACAAAATTTTTATATTACATCAAAGTAGCGGAAATTTAAAGTCATATTACAAACCATAGTTTTGAAACATAACTTAGTGTCATACGATAAAGATACATCAAGCTGCTGATAGCGAAAGAACAGATAACCGAGTTACTCTTGCCCAAGAGTCAAGCAAAGACAGGTTATTCTTCATCTTCATCTACACTGACCACGGTCATGCAGCAAGAAGCCACACACACCGGGTTGTGATCCTCATCTGCAACAGGGGTTAACAAACCCTGAGTACGGGAGTACTCCACAAGACTTATCCGACAAAGAAAAGTATTTGGTGGACAAAACAGTATGCAAGTCATAGGATTCAAGGTGTGGTTTGCAAGAATCAAGTATTTTGCATAAATGAGCATTTATAAAAAGAATTGAAATCATTTAAGTTATCCATAAGATTACTCAAGTATCGACCTGGATGTATGATCGATACAAGGTAATAGCCATCCACGAAGGGATCCAACAAGTATCCAGTTTAAGTGTATTACTACAAAGAAGAAAACAGGGTCATGTTTCCATATCCGAGGAACACGACGATTCGAACCGGTTTATCCCAGCTGGGGCTTCCCTATCACATGACATATACAGCCGCTTAAAGCACGCATATGACTACTTTTCCCTGGATCCTCTCGCCAAGACCGGGGTTCCGCCACCCGAGAGCACAGTACACCTCCATCTAGTTCGCTAACTTGGAGGGTACACACTACTCTCGCCATCTCTCCACTCCCAGTGCGGGTTAACCGTTCTTCAAGCGAGAATAGCCAGAGTCCAGCTTCCCGGAGTATGTGATAAGTACTCCAAAGTCACAACCCTAGTCATGCATCATCGGACGGTTCCTAATCGACACAGGCGGAAAGAACCCGCTCACCAGATATCCACATCTGGTGGCTCTCCAACACCGTGTCCGCCCGGTCTCAGATTATTACTTCCATCAAGAGGACATAGCCATTTGCTGCAGCAATCCGCTATTCATCTCGAAAACAGAGCCATTGCCGAAGCAAACAGGTTAACACCTATTCTCGCAGATGACAGGAAATCATCTGACTCTATCGGTCTAAGCATTGCTAAGCAGCATAAAGCGACATCGTATTTTGAAAGCAGTGTCAAGGTACAGGAATAAATAATTCAAGGTAAGGCTATGCATCAAGTAGGAATTTGATTGAATACAGTAATGCAATAGTATAACATAAGTGTATTTAAAACAAACATTTTAAATACAAGGAAGTGTTTGAATGCACCGGGGCTTGCCTTGGTTGGAGGGATAAACGAACTCGGGCTCAGATTCAAGAGAGAAGACCTCTGCACTGGAGGTATCCAACCCAACCAACGAACAATCTACACGATAAATGACATGTTTAAGATGATGCTTGAATAGTAAACATGATGCTTAACACAAACAAGCATGCTATCGAGAGAAAACTAAAACAGATTACCCTAAAAGAACTGAGCAAACAGCATTACATCGAGCATGTCCAACTTGTGTTTGTCACTGGACAAATGACCATATGTATCAATTAATCCAAAATCACTCAAAGCCTAAAGTTATTAGGGTTTCTAAACATGTTATAACTAAGCAGGGCATGTTACAGAACTAAAAACAGGAAACAGGAAGAACTCTACTCAAGACCCTCGAACGGCTGAGGCTCGACCATCAGCGGCACAGAGGCTCGAGCGGTGGCGTCGAGAACCACAAAACACGGCGGCGAGTCGCCGGCGGTGACCAACCTGAACGGCTGACCCTCGAACTTGCTTCGGCTTGCCGAGCCGAACCCAACAAGGTAGGCCACGACTCAAACAAACCTCCAGAGACACCTCATCGAGGGTGCTAACGATCGGACGGGGCTCGACCGACCGCACACCGTCGAGAACAGACCTCGATCGAAGAACTGCCCTCGATCGCGGAAAACAGACCTCGATCAGAGACACAAGGTCTCGACCGACCCTCGACCAAGAGACTAGGCCTCGATCCCGAGGCTAGGCCTCAATCGACCCTCGATCGAAACAACCAACAACTCTAGCAGCTAAGCGGCCCCCAAACAACACGAAGCGCAAGCCAAACAAACCCAAAGCTAAAAGCAACACCCTCGACGACAGCACTGGTGGTCGGCGGAGATACTGCTCGACGCGCGCCGAAGAGAACACGCACGCACTCGAGGGCAACTACCCCTCGAGACTGACTCAGGACGGCTAGGCGAAGCTAGCGCAAGACTTGGATCTCGAAAGATCAACTACAACGACAAGGCGACAAACACATTGCCGCGCCAAACAAGAACAGCGGCAGCGCTCGAGGACAGAGCGCTAAGGCTCGATACAAGGACAAACGAGTACAGCGAAGAGGTTGAGGAGCTCACCCTGGTCACGGAGCGTTAGCAAGCATGGCTGGAGATGAAGCGGAGACAACCGTCGATGGAGAACGTGCCGGCGGAGACGAAGAACTGCGCGGCACGAAGATGTTCCCGAAGCTACGGTCCACCATTTGCAAAACGGAGAACCAGACAAGACTCAGAGATGAACAAGGAACAAGAAACATAAGACAACAAGACAATGCGGCTCCTGCGCAGCCCGATCGAAGACTGACCAGAGCGGCGGCGGTTGCGTCGGAGCTGAGGAAGACAGATCCGCGCTGGACGACTGCGGGCTCGCCGACTTCAACCAACTTACCCGAAGATGCGCAAGGTCAAGGCGAAGGCAATGACGAAAGATTGAGTGATTGGCAGCCGCTAACGAGCTCGGACGAGTTCGTCAATGGTGAAGGTGAAGTGCTCAGCGGAACAGAACGGCGCAGAGCGAAAGAGAAGTGTGGAGCAGTGGCGTGGAAAGGAAAGAAGAGAGGACGGTGTTCCGCTTTTAAAGACGACAACGGGCTCCGCAAGATCGCCACGTACCCACGACAAGACGGGAGTCCATGGACAGGCGTTGCGCGGCTGGCGACACGTGTCGGCCAGGAGCGACGTCGAGAACGACCCGCCATGCAGCTGCTCGAGGAAAGGACAGAACTGACCCTGCGGCTGTTTTGCAAAAATGCACAAGCTTCCAGGGGTTTTTAGGGAAAACTTTGAACACGAAAGATGTCCAAAACTTTGAGATCTACAACTTTGCTTAAACAACCACAAACAAAAACTTTATAGATTTTGAAAATCGTGTTTAGGGGTTAATCCACCCCCTCGGAGAAAAGGGTTTGGATTCAAATTTTAAATTTTGAGACTTTGAAAAAGATGTCCTGCATACAAACAATTGATCAAACACAGACAAGTAAACTCATTTTAGTTCAATGCATATCTAGGTTTTCAGACAAATGAATGATGCTTAATGCATATGATGACATGATCAAATTCTTAATTAAGAGATTAACAAGATTAACAAGATTAACACCCGGGGTGTTACACGAGAGCACTGAACAATTAATAAGCCTAACAACTATTCGCGAATCCTATATTATTTACAAATTTTCTTATGCATTTGTTGTTTAGAGTATTTTAATAATTAATATAACTGTTAATTAAGAAACTAAAGTGGCATAAGCACATCACATCTAGTAGACATAGGGGCATAGGTATATATTAATGTTTTATATGTTTCTATATAATAATTGATGTCCAGACATATACTCGTTGGGAGGGTTACAGCTATCCGTATACCACTATAATTTTGGAGGGTTATATTTAAATTTCCTGTTCTACGTCAAAAACGATTTTGCGCAGCGTTACAAAAAAACCTCCGTGGCGGACTGTTGTTTTGCCCGATGTGGTAAATCTCCACCATTTACCTCAACGGACTGAAAAAAATTACCGTGACAGCCACAATTTGATTTACCGCAGCGGGCATTTTAAGGTGTCCGCTGCGGTAAATGCTGCAGCCCAAATAGGCCAGGCAAGGCCCAATCCGGCTCATTAACACGCTATGCTATATAAAGGCGAGTTAGGGTTTGGGTTCTTCTCTCCCTCTCTCTCTCACAGCGCCTCCCTCTCCTCTCTCTCTCTCTCTCTCTCTCTCACAACGCCTCCCTCTCTCCCAATCCTCCTCGGCTGCTCCCTCTCTCAGCGCCTCCCTTGCTGAGTCCCACCACGGCGGCGGCGCGGACCGCCTCGGCAGCACGGTAAATCGGCGGCGCGGACCCCATGGCGGCGCGGAGCACTACGGCGGGGCGGACCCCCACGGCGGCGCGGACCGCCACGGCGCGGACATCCATGTCAGGGCGGACCCCACGGCGACGCGGACCACCATGCGGCGGCGCGGACCGCCACGGCGGCATCCTCCTTGAGGATCCGGCGAGGGCAGCGGCTGGATCCACGGCCAGTGCCCCTCCATCACCGGCGGCGGGATCTGGCGCAGAGAGCACCCGGCGGCGGCAACCTGGATGGGCTCGTCGGGCCCGTGGATGGGCTCGGCGGGCCTATCTAGGGTTTTTTTTCTTTTTTTTGTTTTTTTGAATGATTAACCGCAGCGGGGAAAAAAGTGCCCGCTGCGGGAATACTCGATTTACCCTGGCCTTTCCGCAGCGGGGGACCGGTTTGCCCGCTACGGGAAACTAAAAACGACCGGTGCGAAAAATTGGTTTTGGCGTAGTGTACGTTTGAAAAGAATAACCTGCAAAGTTCATATTCGTAGGGACTATATACTAATCTTTGTATCATGTTGTTTGCATATCAGCCATAAGAAAGTTCAGGTGGTCTGAGTTGATGGCCGCTACAAATGACTTTTCTGATAGCAACCTCATTTGCCAAGGTCTCAATTCCATGGTCTACAAGGTACTTCAAGTTTATAATTTTGCTATATATATATATATATGGATAATTTAGAGTGTGGTGAATTAATTGCATGGTAAAACGCAACATTTTAGAACCCTACTGTATCGATGCGCCAGGTTTTAAGCATTCATTATACTCCCTCCAATCCAAATTGTATGTTGTTATAGCTTTTATAAATACCTGCTTTTTAGAACTGCACTTGTCAAAAACACTATCATTTCTAGTGAGCTATAAGGACCAACAGAAAGCACCCGCTCCTGCTAGTGGTAAGAAGCTTGAATCTTTTCCACATTGTTTATACCAATTCCCAAAAAGGTTCGCTACAGTACATGGTGGAGTAATACCAAACACCATATGCCACGTATGCCAAAGAAATTTAGCATATTTGCACTAAAAAAACATATGCTGAATAATTTCAAAGTTAATTTAGAAGCAACAATATTTGCTTCCTTGCCAATTTCTTTTAGCTAGGTTATCTTTAGTTAGTATTACACCCTTTTTAAGGAACCAAAGATATATTTTAATTTTAAGTGGCAGCTTTACATGCCTAATTTCTTGTGTTACTTTGACGCTATTATATGATAGAAACATGTGAAACAAAATAATCATATAGAATCTCTTGTTTGATGCTGGTAATGGAATTTATGGACGTCATCACCGCTTCTGAGTATTCAGAAAACAATGTGCTTTAGTAAAACTCACCATTGATTTCTAAATTATATGTCAAAATACTCCATTTGCTACTAAATTTGATGTACCAAATAAGTCAAATTGATTTATAATTTAGAACCGATGGAGTATAATTAATGAGAAATAAGTCATTTTGGTGTAACTTTTGGAAAAAAATATTATATTATTTTGTGTGTGTATATATATTATATATATATATATATGTGTGTGTGTGTGTGTGTGTGTGTGTGTGTGTGTGTGTGTGTGTGTGTGTGTGTGTGGGGTGTGTGTGTGTGTGTGTGGTTGTATATATTATGACAATCATATCGCTTGACCTATTTTTTACAGCAAAAACTGGGGGAGAGATCAACATAGTTGGTGTAAAATTATATTTAAAAAGGGTAAAGAAAGTACTTAGAGACCAACATTAACTGAAAGCAACTAACCAAAAAAAGAAGGATAAAATAAGGTCTTCCTTGACCCTAACCATCTGGAGGTACACTGGTTCTTAAAGTTGGAAAGCCAAGCCAAGGGTACGAGGTCTTTGAAGGACTAAAATGACCACCAGAGATGGGTAAAGGAAACCTCAAATTTCACTTGAAAATATTCGGGCCACTCTTCCAAAAAAAAAAACAACCACAAAAAGCAACCACGCAAGAGCGGTAAGATCACGACCCAAAAATCGGTGGATACCTTTGGTGATAATCAAGAGGTACAACTGATCTACCGAAAGTCGAGGAACTCGAGCCAAACTCCGATAGTGAAGCTCTCAAACCATAGAGATAAGTGAATAGTTCGCACAAAAATACTTAGTAGAACTGGTCTCAAAAGTACCTATCAAGTTCCCTGTGTGAATACAAATCCAGAAACTAGCATCCGGTGCCCCCAAAAACAGCGTGAAACGCATGAAAATCACCAGAACTCTTCTTTTTAAACTCGATTGATCCTAAATTTTGTGGGTAGACTCTCAAGGTAACAAAGATACTACTCCATGAAGATCATATCCTTTCATGCCTTACAAAAGTTGGTGTCAATCCAAACCTGAGAGGACAAGGAGAAATGACTAGAGACATAAAAAAATGCCCGATCGCCATGCTCACCCCGAACCAAATTAATTCCTTCGGTAAGAAGCTTCACAAAGGTTCATAGCACAATCTCCAACAAACGATTTGCATAAATATCAAGTATGGAGAGAGATCAAGCAAAAACATGGACAGGAAAATACAAAAGCAGGATGAACAAAGACACAATCATCTCATGAATCGACGTCACCATGGCACAACGAGAGAAGGGTCTCCTTTCCCATGAAAGACAGGTTCAAGTTTACACAAATGATTCACCCAATCATTTGCAGACCTCAAAAGAAGAATACTAAGGGAGGGAGAGATCCTAGAGAAGTGTGGGAGGAAGAAGGTGGAAATGAAAGAGGTGAAGAGGTGAGGGACTTAGAGCCCCATCATCCTCATTTAATTGGGTTTATTGGACATTTCCAAATAGCTCCCTAATACATGTGTGAATCACATAGCTCTAAGACATTGTGATCCAACTCTATCCCGATCTCTGTCTTCATCTTCATCGGACGGCCCCGCTTCCTACCTGAACTTGTCGTTGCCTCGACGCAACCTCTAGGATTCTGCCACGTGTCATCCCTGCTTCATCAGAAGCTCCACCCGGGTTTTGAGGCCCAAACCCATAAACCGGCCATCGATGGCTTTGAGGCCCAAACTATCAAATCTCTTGTGGGTAGCGTACACCATACGCGTCCCCCGCACTCGACACGTGTGACCACATATCCTTGATCGCGCGGGTGCCAAGTCTTCCAGGGTATTCACGCTCGACTTGGTCTATCGCCGTCTTGACTTAGTCAACTCTATCATCTTCATGTACTCTTGCACTTGTCGATTCCCCAAGTGCCAGCCATCGTGGCTACTCCTCTGGCCCTCTGGTCACTCAGTCCAAGCCTCACGTCTGCCCTTCACCGCTCCGGTTCCATCGACACGACCCATCTCTACTTGACCTTCACCTTACCATTGACCACCACCTCCGAGCTCCACATATGTGCAACACAAGCCGAGAGACATGCACATCCTGCTTTCGAAGTAGGTTAGCTCAACGCGCTCAACCTAAAACGCTTGCATGTTGACAACTCACTCATCATAAAACTGAATTGTATAGGTACTTATCAATCATGTGTTCATAGTCTCTTCTCTGAAAAACTTTGAAATTTCGCATCTTCCATAGCTCCCATGCCGCTATGAACGCTGCCTGCGTGAAGAAGTGGAAATTCTGTTGCTCTCGTGCATGGACAAACCTATCCCAGTAGGTCCAGAGATTCACCGCTTGACTTATTTTCTATCAGCAAGTAACGTTCATGCTTGATTATGGTCTTATATGGAATATGTGATCATTAGATAATTTATAGACAGTTAAAAAACAATTTATTATACTAGCCATTTGTTCACTCGTTTGTATATAATAAAGTGGAGGAAACATGCAGACAACAAGTGATCTGTAGGTTGTATATACCCTTATAGTTGTAGCTTCTGGCTCATTATGTTACTACGTTTATTCTACAGGGTGTACTAAAAGATGGAAGCATTGCCGCCATCAAGAGAAATAACAAAAGGATGATTGATCGTTCTTCAATGTTTCCACGCAATTATGATGAACTTCTTCCAGTTATTTCAAAGCTTGAGCACAAAAATATAGTGAAACTAATGGGATATGGCGAAGAAGTCTTGTCTACCTGTGTGGTGCAATTGTTGGAACACGAAAAATACCAACCTAAAGAAAGTGGACATGTTTGGGTTGAAGAATATGTGCCGAATGGAAGCTTACAAGAGATCATACATGGCATGTGTTTAATTACACTGACAAATAATGAAACATATTTCACTCCTAGGCAAAGTTTTCTAATTGTCCTTGTTGAATATAATGGTGAGGTATTATAGTTGCTTATCTGTCATGTGTAATTTGTTGACAGGGTCCCAAGACACCCAACTTGGTTGGTCTTCGATCTTCCGGATAATTGAGGGGGTAGCCCAGGGAGTACAGTATCTACATGAACAACGACTTTTACACAAGGATGTGAAACCAGACAACATCCTATTAGATTCTAATATGAATCCTATCATTACTGATTTTAGTATATCTAGAGCGTTGGGCGATGCCGACAAGATGGATGACCGCGTTGAAGGCACACTGTAAGTCATCAATCGTCCACACAATCAGACATGCATATATATGCTTCCATGCATGATCGAGTGTGTACATGATGATGACATGCATGTATTTTTTAAATATATTTATTTTCCTTAATTTTTTCTCCATTCATGATGTATTCTTTTTATTAATAATCTTTCAGTGGATTCGTAGCTCCAGAATATTTTTCAACGGGTATGGTGTCAGCGAAGAACGACGTATTCGCTTTTGGCAGCACCCTCCTTCTCACTGTTGGCAGTATCCGGAGATGTCCGGTCTCACATAGGGATATAGAGAGAAGCCATATTGGTCGATGGGTATGTATATTGATGTAGGCAAGCTTGCATCTTCACGTAGTACGCACACACATATTGTTGTTGTTGTTTCCCTTTAGTCCTTCCTGAATATATATGGCTTTGTTCGGTTGATAGAAAAATTTGTTGATTCCGACTGATTGAATAGTGTTGACGGAGAGATAACAAGCTAAAATATTGTTAGTTTAGCTAGTCATCATCTAGGATGCAAAAATAATGCCTCTATATACATCTGATTTGTCAGGCTTGGGAGGCCTGGAAAGCTGGACGAATTGAGGAGGAGTTTGACCCGTCATTGTTTGAGGAGTCTCAACTGACGGAGATGAAGAGGTGCGTGTTGGTAGGCCTGCTGTGCACTCAGGGGTCAGAGGAAAATCGTCCCACCATGGCGGATGTTCTTGAGATGCTACATGGCCACAAAGAGTTGCCCGTCCCAAAGATACCAGGGTGGTTCTCCGAACGTTCTATCTGGTTGAGATCCTACATGGCCTCAAAGAAGATAGCAGCTCAAGTCCTGTCTCGTAGATAGATATATCTGATGGATGGTGAGAGCAAGATTACTTGTCTGTAGTCTCTGCTATATAAGCTAGGTTAAGTCCTCTTATAGAACTGGTGGTGCGCGCGTGCAGTGCTTTTCTTTTGTCGTCATCTTGGATCAGTTTGCTCTGGTAAGCTGGCCACTTAAATGCATTCTCTGATGCATGATAAAATGATGGACGCTCTCTGTAAGCCATGTGTCTGTGTGTCTTTTGCAATCCGCATAATATAGCTGGACGTTGTGGTGTCAGAGTCCGCTGAAACCTGCTTGACTGAAATGATCTATTTCCATAGTTAGAGGCAGTGGAGATAGCGAACTGTGTTTCGTCAAGAGAAAAGAGACTGTCACTGTTATATAAAAAGAGCTAGCAACGTTGGCCCAGGCGTGAGGCGAGAGGGAGAGGCCTTTTATTCGGCCCAGTCCCATCCGGCTGTGTCCACCCTAAAGTCCGGCTGGTCGAAGCTGCCTGGCCCAGGTCGTCTATCGAATGCCTGGCCCAGGAAGCAAGCGGAGTGGGCTACGCGATTTCGTTCGTGTTGGTGATCAGTAGCTTCCATCACGTTCGTGTTGGACAATTACTCTTATTCCAACTTTGTCAGGGACCTTGAACCTCAGCTCACCTGCTGGAACACCTTGGAAGTGCTTGTTCGATCTAGTTTGTGTCGGATATTCGGATGCTAATTAGGAAAACTAAATATGAGCTAATGATAAAACTAAACACAAAAGTCATGCCTATAATTGGTGAGATAAATTTATTAAAACTAATTAATCTATAATTAGCGCATGTTTACTGTTTTTTTAGAATTACACAATGCAACACAGAATACAACACAGACGCTCAACACACAGGCACACTCACCCTTATGAATACACGTACGCAAACCCTACCCTAACACATATTTACTGTAACACCACATTATTAAATCATGAATTAATTATGCTTAATAATTATATCTCATATCATAGGTTAACATCAATCTGTGTTATTAGTTTTATAATTAATTTACATTTAATATTTCAAATTAGTTTTTATAAATATTTGATGTGATAGTGACTGAAGTTTAGTTACCTGAACGAAACGGTCTTTGTGAAAGGAATAGACAGCGCGGATGAAAGATCACACAAGTATTCCTGTGCTGCTCCCCTAGCTAGCTGCTACCACATATTATGTTCCGCGGACGTACGTCGCCACATAAGCTCCATGTTCCGCGTGTATGACAGGGATAAGCAGATGGATCAGCTCGAGAAGATGAGGAACATGTTACAGAAGCAGAACCAAAAGATTAAATCCATGTTCCAGGAAAACCAGTGTCAGGCGGTTCTAGCTAGACAAAAATTTTCACCGACGATCATTGCAAATTAGCAATTATAAAATAGAAATCACATCATATAAATTATACTTACTTCGGGTCCTAAATTTTTTTCTGCCACAGGGGGGCCACGGCCCCTGCTCGCCCCCTTGGTTCCGCCTCTGGTTCTGTTCACCAGTTCTTAAAAGCATAAGTTAGATGAACTTCATCTTCATATATACCATAATGATCAATTTTATATCCAGAGCTGCCTCTAGAAATTGATTTACAAAGATGACTAGATTAGGAGTGATTCTTAAAACTAGGTACACTACAGTAAAAATTTATAACCATTTTTTAGAGAAGTCAAATGATAGATAGACATTACATTACAGTTGTTTCAAAAAGATTTATAATTTTATAATTGATAACTTTTCATTTGAATCATAATTGCACTTAGTAGGGGATTATGTAGATAGTATGTATGAAGAGATTGGAATCATAATTGTAGTTAGCAGTTTGCTATTATAAGAAGTATGGATATTTCGAGGACTCGTCGTAAGTATTATATTCACTAGAACCATATGAATGTTTCATTCCTAATTATAAACTTTTTGATGATTGGACACTACCCTTTTCTGTTTTTTCCTACTCCCTTGGTTATCAACCAAACAAGATATATAATCTTTTGCTTGAATACAGGTTCTTAAACTCATAACAAACTAAAACAAGAGGAGTTAACTAAAATCGTCAAATGTTTTTTTTGCTTGCAATGCAAAGAATTTATTTTGGGAGATTGAGAGTCTACTCACTAGTCACTGTGAAACTATTGGGTGTTGCGGCACATTTTTTAGATAATGGAAGGGTTCCGGATTCAGACTTCTTCAAAGAAGAGAAGCAACAAACCACATATTGTTTTTCCTCATTTTCTGAATTCTTGGGTGTTTTGATGACTTGATACCACATATTGTTTTTTTATTAATATAGCATACACCCAGCTTGAATGAGCCTAAATTCAATGCCTTATGTTTACAATACTCTCTTCCCTTTCGTTTCAGGGTGTTAATATCTGATCAGCATTGCAGCATACCATTTCGGTTAAGATTTTTGAATTCATGCAAGAATGATAAATACTCAAAACATAAAATAGAAGCAGCTGATAAGACCCCCTTAAGGTTGCTATATACAATCATAAAAACGAGATCATAACCAGTGAACCATTTTCTTCGATGAGGGTTCATATTGTACCCATTCAAGGTGACTTCGACAATGATCATAAAGGACAGTGGACTGAAGAGCACTTTCGTAGTAAAATTGTAAGTGGACGGCCTGGAGGAGAACCTCTGCTGTATGGGGATCTGTATATGAGCCTGAAAGATGGTGTGGGCTATCTCAATACTGCCAAATTCCAAGACAATTCTAGTTTTGTTGCAAGCAAAAGATTCAAGTTAGGAGTCATGGCTGCTGATATAAGATTCTCACAGAGAAATCAAGAAGGAATAACTGAATCTTTTTATGAAAATTTTTCTGCCGCATGGGGGGGGGGGAGCATGGCCCCTGCTCGCCCCCTGGTTCCACCTCTGGTTTTGTTCACCAGTTCTTAAAAGCATAAGTTAGATGAACTTCATCTTCATATATACCATGATGATCAATTTTATATCCAGAGCTGCCTTTAGAAATTGATTTACAGAGACGACTAGATAAGGAGTGATTCTTAAAACTAGTTACACTACAGTAAAATTTATAACCATTTTTTAGAAAAGTCAAATGATAGATAGACATTACATTACATCACAGTTGTTTCAAAATTATTTATAATTTTATAATTGATAACTTTTCATTTGAATCATAATTGCACTAAGTAGGGGATTATGTAGATAGTATGTATGAAGAGATCGGAATCATAATTGTAGTTAGCAGTTTGCTATTATAAGAAGTATAGATATTTCGAGGACTCGTCGCAAGTATTATATTCACTAGAACTATATGAATGTTTCATTCCTAATTATAAAATTTTTTTATGATTGGACACTAAACTTAAGAAATGCTCCAATAATGTGCTCCTCTTACTATTATGGATGACTTGTGTTCACTAATATTAAACTAGTATTAAGTCCTCTTTTATAAATTTCATTTACAGGAAATCAGCAGATTTGATGGCTACTGTTAGGCAATAGAATATGCCGCATGTAAATCATGGATTAGTTGCTATATATTAACAGATGTAAATCATTAGTTGCTATATATTAGCATATGTAATCAAGGGATTTACCCTTGCCTTGTAAAGAAAGGCCAACCGGCCCTATATAATAGAAGGTGCCCCCTCCCATTGAGGTGTGGCCAATTGCCCCAGCGCCGCCCTCAAGAGCGATGCTGCCCCCATGATCTGCCCCTTCGCCACCATCAACATCAAGCTCCACGTCCCCATGACCCTTGAGTTGAAGCCCTCCAACTTCACCAAGTGGTCGACGGTGTTCCAGGCCACATGTGGCAAATTCGGGCTGTTGCACCATCTCACCACCGCCTCCACCTCGTGCTCCGACGATACCTGGACACAGGATGACTTCTGCGTCCGCGGATGGATGTACAGCACCATCTCCGACGCCACCCTCAACCTCGCCATGACCGACGACACGCAGACGGCGAGCGCCCTGTGGGCGGCCATCAGCAAGGTGTTCCAGGCCAACAAAGCTCCTCGCGCCATCTTCTTGAATCACGACTTCCACTCGATGACTCAAGGGGACCTATCCATTGACACGTACTGCGTTCGCATGAAGGAGAAGGCCGACGAACTGCGCGACGTTGGGCAGCCCGTCTCTGAACCCAACCTCGTCCTCAACCTGCTGCGTGGGCTCAACGAGGTCTACTCCAACATCGCCGACAACATCGCCGGGGCGCAGCCCCTCACCCTCGCTGCCGCCCGGCACCAGCTCCTTCTCAAAGAACTGCGACCGCAAAATGAGGAAAAAGTGCGCGCCAACAACGTCTTCCTGGCTGCTGCCTCCCCCTTCGACGGTCACCAGCAGCAGCAGCTGCAGGGCGGCTGGCGTCCTAACACCAAGAAGGGCGCCGAGCAGCCCTTCCCAAACTCCTCCGGCGGCAGCACCAGCACCAACAAACGCGTTCCCTGGGGCTTCAATCCTTGGACCGGCGAAAGTGTCGCCCTTGGAGAGCGCGTCACCCCTCCTGGACAGCGCCGCCAGGGAGGTCCTGGTGCCTAGGCTGGGTGCAAACCGGGCATACTAGGGCCTTCCCCGCAGGCCAACACCGCCTTCGCTCCACTCCAGGCTTCCTCCAGCGGCCCCAACACCCCCACCAGCACCTGGGATGCAGCCGACCTCATCGCTGCCCTGCAGAACATGCAACTGCAGGGCGACTGGACAGTTGACTCCGGTGCCTCCACGCACATTACATCCTCGGCTGGTATGCTTACCCAACGCCTTCCCCCCTCCATCTCCTCAATAACAGTAGGTAATGGCACCAGTATTCCTGTTACATTTGTAGGTCATTCCATCCTTCCTACACCTACAACAAATTTTTCTCTTAATAATGTTCTCGTCGCACCATCCATAGTCCGCAACCTATTATCCATCCGTTAGTTCACTCGCGACAATAGTTGTTCCTTTGAATTTGACGCACATGGTTTTTCTGTTAAGGATATCAGGATGCAACGCGCGATTCTCCGCTGTAACTGCGACGGGGACCTATACACCATACCAGCCTCCACAGCTGCCGCCCCACCTCATGCTCTCCTGGCTGCTTCGTCGACTCTGTGGCATCAACGTCTCGGCCACCCTGCACCCGCAGCTCTAAAACACCTTAATAAACTTCATGTTGTTTCCTGTAATAAAGTAGACCGCTCCCTATGTCACTCATGTCAGATAGGCAAGCATACGCGTCTACCTTTCAGCTCTTCGCATTCCACAACTCATGCCCCTTTTGAACTTGTTCACTGTGATGTTTGGACTTCCCCCATCAACAGTCTGTCTGATTTTTCATATTACTTGGTATGTTTGGATGATTAAAGTCACTACTGTTGGCTTTTTCCACTCCGAAAAAAATCAGAGGTCCACCAACACCTAGTTGAACTTGCTGCTCTTGCCAAAACACAATTCAGGTTTCCCATAAAATGTATTCAGGCTGATAACGGCACTGAATTCATCAACACTGCCACCACCAAATTTTTCGGTGCTCAAGGCACTCACCTCTGCTTCTCCTGTCCCTACACATCACCCAAAAATGGCAAAGCCGAACGCATCATCCGCACACTCAACAATTACATACGTACCATGCTCCTCCATGCCTCACTGTCGCCCGCATATTGGGTCGAGGGGCTCCTGACGGCCTGCTACCTCCATAATAGGCGCCCATCCTCCTCCATTCAGCACGAAATCCCCTACACTCGTCTGCATAGCCAGCCGCCAACCTATAACCATCTGCGTGTTTTTGGGTGCCTCTGCTACCCCAACATGCAAGCAACCTCCAAACATAAGCTCGCCCCTCACTCCACGGCACGCGTCTTCCTAGGATATCCCCCCTCGCACAAAGGTTACCGCTCCCTCGACATATCGGCACGTCGCATCATCATCTCTCGCCATGTCATATTCGACGAGATCGCTTTCCCCTTTGCAGCCACCTCAGACGCCCCCACCCCCGCCTCCCACGACTTCCTCCTCGACGATGATATGGTTTCGGTGCCTTGCTCTACTGTTGTTGCAGGTCGGACTTCCTCCTCGGCGCCCGTGGTCACTCCATCCCCCTCGGATGTTGAGTAGCGTCCCCCAGACGTTGCGACATCACATGGATCGCCTTATTCGACACCAGGAAAGCGTGGTCACGTGCCCCCGCCTGGACCCAGCGTGGTCCTTTTTCCATGGGTCTACGTCCGCCGACCCAGCACAACCTCTCCGCTCGAGCCGTCCGGACCGGCGGCTGCCCCAGCAGCCCCCCTCCTGACGCCCGGGACCACCGACGGCGCCCTTACCAGCACCGGCGGCATCTCCTGCTCCGTCACCGCCGCCCCCCATCACCCGCACCACGACGAGTGCCATCCCTCGCGTCAGCTATAAAGGGCTGGCGGCCACTACGTCATCCTCACCATCGCCGGTTCCGACGAACTACCGCTTTCCTGGTGTGCTGCGATGATGGATGAGTACCAGGCCCTCATCGACAACAGCACCTGGCAGCTCGTTCCGCCCCCCCCCCCCCCCCGGCGCCAACATCGTGACGGGGAAGTGGATCTTCCGACACAAGTTCCATGCCAATGGGTCCCTCGCGCGCTACAAGGCTCGCTGGGTTGTTCGAGGCATCTCCCAGCGCGAGGGCGTCGACTACGGCGAGACCTTCAGTCTGGTTGTCAAACCGGCCACCATACGGTCTGTACTCAGCATCGCCACGTCCCGCGCCTGGCCGATTCACCAGTTGGACGTCCTCGGCTGGTATGCTTACCTAACGCCTTCCCCCCTCCATCTCCTCAATAACAGTAGGTAATGGCACTAGTATTCCCGTTACGTCTATAGGTCATTCCATCCTTCCTACACCTACAACAAATTTCGCTCTTAATAATGTTCTTATCGCACCATCCACAGTCCGCAACCTGTTATCCGTCCGTCAGTTCACTCGCGACAATAGTTGTTCCTTTGAATTTGACGTACATGGTTTTTCTGTTAAGGATATTAGGACGGGACGCGTGATTCTCCACTGTAACTGCGACGGGGACCTATACACCATACATGCCTCCACAGCTGCCGCCCCACCTCATGCTCTCCTGGCTGCTTTGTCAACTCTGTGGCATCAACGTCTTGACCACCCTGCACCGCTACTCTAGAACACCTTAATAAACTTCATGTTGTTTCCTGTAATAAAGTAGACCGCTCCCTGTGACGGAACCGCCCAGATTATAAGAGATCAAGTGCTAATGTAGCTGACTTAACTACCATTAAAACACTTGAGCCCATATAAACCCGGTAGTCCGGAAATCTCGAAGGATTTCTTACATCAACTCAGGATCGCGTACATTCAGGGATACACATTCGAGTGAGTCACAGATCAACCAAAAAATACTTAAAGTATGAAATAAAGTTATTACAACACTTTGTTCCAAATACAAGTAGTACTTACGCCACAACACTTGCGGCCAAATAAAACATTGTTTGAAACTGAACTGGAAGTTTTCAAAAGACAGGGGTGCCCACATGTCAGGTCCAACAACAGCAAAAGGTGAGCTTGTAGAAGACCTTGCCCAAGGCCTACTCATCTTCTCCGTAGAAAGGATAGAGACAGTGCTTACAATAGCCGATGTATACTTGGCCATCTGCAACAACGGGATAAACCCTGAGTACGGGAATGTACTCAGCTAGACTTACCCGTCTAACTGGAAATAAAAGGACTCCAAGGATATGCATGGCTGTATCTGGAGTTGGGTAAGCTTTACTTTGCGGAAACGTTTAAAATTAAAGGAGTTTACTTTAATGAGACGATGAGCAGTCATCTTTTATCCTACTAATTATTTCTAGGCTAATGCCTCTACCCTAGAGCACACACTTGATTCTACTCAAACAATATAGTAACATATATCCAGTTCCTTCATCAACATTTTAGTAGAACCATTAAGATGTCACATGGAGTTGTACCGTGGTGAAGCTCAGCATAATCCCCCATATCCAGTGGGGGGCGGCAATTCGAATCGATATACACCAGCTGGTCAGATTACCTTTAACACACGCCCATACTTTCCCCGTCGGGTCAGCATTAGGTTACCGCTCAACAAAGTCCAGGTGGTAATCGACGCGGGCTCGCATGGGTCCACCCCAATTGTAGAAAATAGATGGCCACCACGGGGCAGATCATGCCTACAGTCTAGAGGGGTGCTCACAGCTGAGCGAGCTCCGGCCCGGACAGTGTTTACTTGGCTTCGGGGTCGACACTCCCGACGGCCCCTATGTGAAAGGGCGCATTCAAAGATGTAAGAGGGCCACCATCGTGTACAAACCTACATGATCCAACGGACGGACTGCCCCCAAGTCTTGACCACTTAGTGCACTTGCCTTCCAGTTGACCGTATTTCATTACTACCATAGGTTCTTTCCACGATAGCGAATATAGCCAACCGTGATAGTATTACCCACAAGGGATAATACGAAACATAAAAAGAAAGGTAACCATTATTCTAAGCATGCTAAGCGGTTGCTTTTACTTTATTATTAACAGGGTAACAAGGTAGGTAAAACAAGTATCAAGGATGGTAATGCATCAATTTGGGATTCAAAACAACTCCTATTACCTAATGCATCACAGTATAAAATACTCAAGTAGATTAATTGTAAAACTGGGGGCTTAAGAATGCTCCGGGGCTTGCCTTGAGAGAAGGTGGAGGGTTGGTGATCAGGGCACTCAGGAAGGTTAGTGTCGAGCTCTTGGTACTCCTCGTACAGCTCCTGTACCTCCTGGACTTCGGTCTCTGTGGGCTCCTGATGTTCCTCCACGGATCCTAAATGATTGCAATGCATAGATAAATAACTGAAAGGTGCAGGGACGATGCTTGAACATGATTTAACACACAACAGAGATTCTAAGCATACACCCAAGAAAACTACTACAAGGCTACTAAGGCTCGAGCTACTAGCTAGCAGGACACAACAGGCTATACTTACTCTAAACAGAAACTAGCAACAAGACTTTACTAACTCTAGATAAAAACACACAAGCAAGGCATACCACTGAAAACAGAATAGGAAACCATTTCGGGAACGGGCTCGAGGCACGCAGAGGCACTCGAGGCAACTGACGGGCGCGACCCTCGATTACTCAAGGATGACCCTCGATTACTCGAGGTCCAGCGACCGTCGATCGAAAACAGAGAACGGTGCGGATCGACGTTTTCTCGCCGATGGTGAAGTCTTCGGCGGTAGGATTGGTTGTGCTAGGCTCGGGATGACTTACGCGCATCCACTGGTGGTGTTGGTTGAACTGGCGCGACCGTGAAGAGGGGTCGACGGTGTGCGGTGGCGGCGCAACACGGCGGTGTTACACGGCGAAGTGATCGTCGGCAAAGCGATCATCGGCAAAGCGAAGCTCGGCGCTAGGGTGCGTGAGCATCGTGGTGAGGTGGCGAGCACGGCTCGAGGGCTAACTGAGCCAGAAAGGCTCTGTGGAAACCGGTCCACGTGCAAGCTCCGCGGCGGCGGCAATGGCGCACGGCCAACGGTGCTGTGACGACACGGGTCGAACTGAAGCTAGGGGAACGACGTTCTCACCTCGGTTAACTCCGGCGAAGCTTCCACGAAGATGGAGGCGTCGGAGACGAGACGGCGAACGGCGAACGCGGGTTGATCAGTGCGGTGGCGACTCGGAGTCGAAGAACGGCGAAAGGCGTTTCGGTGACTGGAGTCTGCGGCTGATGAAACAAGGCGAGCAGCGTGTGTGCGGGGCAAAAGCGAAAGCTATTGCGAGAGGGATTGAGCAAAGGAACTCGGGCGGTGGTGGATTTAAGAAGAAGGCGATTGCGGTGCTCGGAGCTCTCGGCGCAACGAAGAACAGAGAACTGCGAGCGATTGCGCGAGTGCGGATGAGTGCAAACGAGTGCGGGAGGTGGTGGAGGTATAGGCGCTCCTCTTTGCTTGGTCATGGCCGACCGGCGCTGCTAGAGGGGACGTGACGCGATGGCGCGGCGGTGGCGGCGGCGCTGGCGTGCTTGCGGCGACGAAACAGAGCGGGACTTGGTCCTAGCGCCGTTAACGCGGATTTGAGCGAGACAGCGCGATCGGTGACAGCGATGTCGGCGCAGAGCCGAAGCGGCGGCGATGGCGTGTTCCACTTCCGCGGCCAGGCATCGGCGGCCACGCGGCGGATGACTCCGACGTACGGCTCAGCCGCGGTCAGGTGAGTGCGCGCGAGCGTGCGCGACACGTGCGTGTGGTCGAGCGCGCGGGAGAGGGTCGATATCGAGGGTAGGGTCGATTGGCTTGATCGAGCCTCCGACTCGGTCGAGCCTTCCGTGCGGGGTCGTTCGCTCAAGCCTCAGTCCGTCATCGAGGGGTAAAACTCGAGGGGTAGAGGTCGATGGCGAGGCGGCGTCGATCGACTGGCCGATCGAGCCTCGGGTTCGGTCGAGCCTCTGGCCTGGGGTCGTTCGCTCGGACCCTCAGTCCGTCATCGAGCCTATCGAGCGGTGGGGTCGAGATCGAGGGGTGGCACTCAGCCTGTCTCGATTCTGATTCCCTTTTCCATTTTCTTGTATAAGACAAAACTAAGGAGGGTAACTAGACATAAACAAACCACACTTTTATTCTAAGCAAAGCAAGGTTTAACTAAACAGGTTAAACACAAGATTAAGCACAAAACGCCTATTCAATTCTAGTTTCAAAACATATAAACACACACATGAGATGATAGCATATGCAAACATGAATGAATGACATGATGTGCTTAGTGGCTAATGATGATCCTAATGCAAGCTTGACACAGGGTGTCACACTCCCTATGTCACTCATGTCAGATAGGCAAGCATACGCGTCTACCTTTCAGCTCTTCGCATTCCACAACTCATGCCCTTTTGAACTTGTTCACTGTGATGTTTGGACTTCCCCCATCAACAGTCTGTCTGATTTTTCATATTACTTGGTATGTTTGGATGATTAAAGTCACTACTGTTGGCTTTTTCCACTCCGAAAAAAATCAGAGGTCCAACAACACCTAGTTGAACTTGCTGCTCTTGCCAAAACACAATTCAGCTTTCCCATAAAATGTATTCAGGCTGATAACGGCACTGAATTCATCAACACTGCCACCACCAAATTTTTCGGTGCTCAAGGCACTCACCTCTGCTTCTCCTGTCCCTACACATCACCCCAAAATGGCAAAGCCGAACGCATCATCCGCACACTCAACAATTACATACGTACCATGCTCCTCCATGCCTCCCTGCCGCCCGCATATTTGGCCGAGGGGCTCCTGGCGGCCTGCTACCTCCATAATAGGCGCCCATCCTCCTCCATTCAGCATGAAATCCCCTACACTCGTCTGCATAGCCAGCCGCCAACCTATAACCATATGCGTGTTTTTGGGTGCCTCTGCTACCCAACATGCAAGAAACCTCCAAACATAAGCTCGCCCCTCGCTCCACGGCATGCGTCTTCCTAGGATATCCCCCCTCGCACAAAGGTTACCGCTGCCTCGACCTATCGACACGTCGCATCATCATCTCTCTCCATGTCATATTCGACGAGACCGCTTTCACCTTTGTAGCCACCTCACACGCCCCACACCCGCCTCTCACGACTTCCTCCTCGACGACGATATGTTTTCGGTGCCTTGCTCTACTGTTGTTGCAGGTGGGACTTCCTCCTCGGCGCCCGTGGTCACTCCACCCCCCTCGGATGTTGAGCAGCGTCCCCCAGACGTTGCGACATCACATGGATCGCCTTCTTCGACACCAGGCGAGCGTGGTCACGTGCCCCCGCCTGGACCCAGCGTGGTCCTTTTTCCACGGGTCTACGTCCGCCGACCCCGCACAACCTCTCCGCTCGAGCCGTCCGGACCGGCGGCTGCCCCGACAGCCCCCCTCCTGACTCCCCGGGACCACCGACGACACCCTTACCAGCACCGGCGGCATCTCCTGCTCCGTCACCGCTGCCCCCCGTCACCCGCACCACGACAAGTGCCATCCCTCGCATCAGCTATAAAGGGTTGGCGGCCACTACGTCATCCTCACCATCGCCAGTTCCGACGAACTACCGCAGCGCGCTGGCCGACGCCAACTGGCGTGCTGCGATGATGGATGAGTACTAGGCCCTCATCGACAACAGCACCTGGCAGCTCGTTCCGCCCCCCCCCCCCCCCCCCCCCGGCGCCAACATCGTGATGGGGAAGTGGATCTTTTGGCACAAGTTCCATGCCGATGGGTCCCTCGAGTGCCACAAGGCTCGCTGGGTTATCCGAGGCATCTCCCAGCGTGAGGGCGTCGACTACGGTGAGACCTTCAGTCCGGTTGTCAAACCGGGCACCATACGGTCTGTAATCAGCATCGCCGCGTCCTGCGCCTGGCCGATTCACCAGCTGGACGGGAAGAATGCCTTTCTTCACGGCCACCTTGAGGAGACTGTCTACTGTTAGTAGCCGCCAAGTTTCGTCGACCCTGGCGCCCCAGACCACGTCTGCCGTCTTCAGAAGTCCTTGTATGGACTGAAGCAGGCTCCACGGGCCTGGTACCAGCGCTTTGCCATCTTCATTCGGCAGCTCGGCTTCGTTGCCTCCACCTCCGACACGTCCCTCTTCATTTTACGAGAAGGGACGAGCCTCGCCTACCTACTGTTGTACGTCGACGACATCGTGCTCACCGTCTCGTCCTCGGCCCTCCTTCAGCGCATTGTAGCTCGGCTGAGCTCCGAGTTCGCCATGATGGATCTTGGCGCCCTCCACCACTTCCTCGGCATCGCTGTCACACGCTCCTCATACGGCCTCTTCCTTTCCCAGCGCCAGTACGCTGTTGAGCTTCTTCAGCGCGCGGGCATGGCTGAGTGTCATCCGACATCGACACCCGTTGACACTCGCGCCAAGCTATCCGCGATCGACGGGGTTCTGCTGTCAGAGAAGGACGCATCTGAGTACAAGAGCCTAGCGGGGGCTCTCCAGTACCTGACGCTAACTCGTCCTGATCTAGCATATGTTGTTCAGCAGGTGTGCCTCTTCATGCATGCCCCGCACGAGCCCCATCATGCGCTCATCAAGCGCATTCTACGCTTCGTTCAGGGGACTCTCCTCAGGTCTTCACATTGGCACTGGCTCTGTCGACAAGCTGACTGCCTACCCTGACGCTGACTGGGAAGGCTGTCCAGACTCTCGACGATCCACCTCCGGCTTCTGCGTCTATCTCGGCGACAACCTGGTTTCCTGGTCCTCCAAGCGCCAGACCACGGTGTCCCGCTCCAGCGCCGAGGCAGAATATCAGGTTGTGGCTCACGTTGTGACCGAGTGCTGCTGGCTTCGACAGTTACTCCAGGAGCTCCACATCCGGCTGCCCTCTGCCACCATTGTCTTCTGCGACAATGACAGCGCCATCTACATGGTGGCCAACCCTGTTCACCACAAGCGAACGAAGCACATCGAGATCGACATTCACTTCGTCTGCGAAAAGGTGGCCCTTGGTGAGATTCGGGTTCTCCATGTGCCCTCCTCTCACCAGTTCGCCGACATCATGACTAAAGGGCTTTCGACAGCACTCTTTCGCGAATTTCGATCCAGTCTTTGCGTCCGGGAGCCTCCCGCTGCGACTGCGGGCGGGTGTTAGGCAATAGAATATGCCGCATGTAAATCATGGATTAGTTGCTATATATTAGCAGATGTAAATCATTAGTTGCTATATATTAGCAGATGTAATCAAGGGGATTTACCCTTGCCTTGTAAAGCAAGGCCAACCGGCCCTATATAATAGAAGGCGCCCCCTCCCATTGAGGTGTGGCCAATTGCCCCATATCCTGATATTTTACCGCTACCTTCAGCAATCCCCTGCTCCTAGGTTTGTAATGTTGAGACAATACTAAAAGTTTATTTATTTATTTATTTTCAATGATTATTCATTTTGAACATTAAATTAAGGTAAAACATACATGTCATTTAAAATTTTGAGCTATATATATGCCTGTACCAGCACAAACAATCTATTATGATGAATATACTCCTATTAACTATACTAAGGGTGAGTTTGGCATAACGGTAGAGTCTCTACTTATGGGCTGAAGGCTTGGGCTTGAACCAAGCTCCTTGTACAATTATGCAAGTGTACATAAATAGTGCAATAAATATGCAATGTCTCAGGATGTACTCAGTATCCGCAATGCGTTTACCACAAAGAAACATTTGTCAATCGGAGGTACCATAAGCCTATGCTAGGTGTATGCCTAAGATAGTATAAAATCCTCTTAGTCGCACTAAGGTGGTTTTTGTTTTGGGGGTTTGCTTGAAAGCGCTCACAAAAGCATATAATAAATAATAAATATAATATGGCACTAAGGCAAAGGTAGGTAAAAAATAAACAAACATGGCTATGCAGTAACGTGGAATGTCAAAAAAAACTGGCCAAATGCGATTTTAATGCAGGATGTGTCAAAGCCTGGAATTTCTTCACAGAACAAATGCTCTGTACAAGTGATAAGCGCGTGTGGATATTGGCAGACATCTAATTGCATAACTCTGCCTGTGGTCTACAGTGCCGTTGAGGAATGGAACGAAAATAGTAACTGTACAGGTTTGAAGAATCTGAGACTCAGATGGTAATCACGATAACAAGACATGTC
Source organism: Microstegium vimineum (assembly GCA_022036555.1). Lineage (NCBI taxonomy): Eukaryota > Viridiplantae > Streptophyta > Magnoliopsida > Poales > Poaceae > Microstegium > Microstegium vimineum. The sequence continues at coordinate 5,071,139 of CM039132.1, forward strand.
TGACATCTTGATTGTACCTATCTCTGCTAAGAATGTTTTGGTCAGAATCGCAGTTCGTCTCTCTTTTTGACGTTTTCGTGGTTCAGATCTTCTCGTGTGGATTGAACTTAACTGAAGAGGAAAGAATGGTATGTATCAACAGCAGTTGACACTTCAAGATGACAGACAACTGATCCTTATTGTCGCTCTTCCAGATGAGGCATTTCTTCATCTGGGTATAGCTTCTAGCAGCAACACATTTGTTGTGATTTGCTCTTTCTCATAAAATCTGAAGATACACAGACAGGGGCATCAGGGCAAGACACTGAATGAGAAGATGAGATTATTGCAGACTGACAACATACTGAATTGCGTTTGTTAAATTCGTAACCTGAAAGAATGGGAAGTGAATGCCACGGGGGGGACGACGTATGTGGTCCTAATCGTCCTTCCTAATAACCAGTTGAAGGCTGGAGGGTTGGATCTGTTGCACCGGCATCAGTTCCTGCTGTGACCCTAGAACTTTGCACTCCTGATGAACCAAAAGGTAAGCTATGTATGCAAACAGGTCATCAGAACACTCGAGCGGTAAATCAGTGCCCGAGAGTGAGAGTTGGTCAGGTAGTAGTAACTCTGAATGTGTTGATCCCAGGAGGAAAGGAAAATTCAACATACCTATTTCGCACACACAAATTCATTTTCACCTGAATTCTACAGCTAGTGATCGGAAAAAGAGGACCAACAATTGCATACTAGCTAGCAGTTCCCAATGAAAAGGTGCTAGCTAGATCATTGTTAAGTGTTTATAAGATAGGTTGAGAAAGAGTAAAGTCAGTAATGTGTTTTGAACCCTGCAGTGACACAAGAAAAAAAATTCACAGATACACACATCAGGAAACATTATTAGCAGAAGAGGTGCAAACCGTGTGTGTGTGTGTGTGTGCTATACCATATACCAAGGCATTGCATACTCCCTGAACAATTGCTAAGCAGCATCCATCGCATGAGAGGAACAGGAACTGGAACGGCACAATACATGGTCTTACCATAGGTGCCTGTATACAAATAACAGATGGCAAACACATAAGTTCAGTTATCTAGGAAAAGGGGAAAACTCATAAAACAGAGCATGCTGCACAATACTGAATTAAATTCGATGGAACGTTCAATCTCTTACTGCCAGTGTGAGCATAACAATGTTAAGATCTTCCGAGGTGAAAACAGCGATAGTAGAACGATTGTAACTCGGGTGTGACGATCTTGTAATTTGGCAAAAACGGCTTCGCCTAGATGACTGGCATGCGTATCTCCTCGCATGTAATTCTAGAAACTCGTCCAGCTTTCTGGATCGTTCTTTAAGTTAATGCAAATTTTGGTGGGGAAGCTCTCCCCTCCGTTTTATTTCAAAAAAAAACAATAGAATTCAAAAGGTCTTGTATATGTACACAGATCTGTTGTAACAGAAATCCGGAATCTGATTTGAATCCTAGGAATTATGCTACTACCATGTCTCTTACACTACCATATGTAAAAGTAAAAAAGCATGGTAAAAGGACTTCAGTTGAGGACCTATTTGTAACGTGGAAATTAAGTCCATGAGATTTCTTTTTTGCGAAACAAGCCCATGAGAATTTTGCAGGGATTTGGTACTGAGACACTTTAGTTTAATCCACTCAAGAATCAAGAAAATTTCGACATGCTCAGCTGCAAACGGTGCTAGAGTTTGTTTGTTTGTTACTGCTAAATATCGTAACAGAAGCAAAGCAAACAGTAGAGAACTAGCAGTTGTGAGCATGTGGCTGTACCTCTTGCAGGAAAGAAGAAGTGTCATGAGAGGAGGCCTGCTTGTTGTTGAGAAACCTCACCCAGTTGAGCGTGGCATCGACGTAGCTAACAAGGGGGAAAAGCTGGAGGTAGAAGCCGATCTCACCCTGCACCTCTTGGAGCTCGTCGGCATGGCGTGCACCCATGAAGCACCGGTACGCGTACCCGCGGCGCTGGCAGGAGCGCACGAGCAGGTACGCTCGCCGGAGCGTCTCCTCCAGCGCCTCCACGGGGGTCCGCGTCTCGGGGAGCTGCATCAGCTGCGTGTCCTGCAGCCGCCGCAGCAGGCCGCCAATCATCTCGACGCGGTGGGCCAGCTGCTGGCAGACGGCACGGTTCCGCCGCACCGTCTGCGCCGCCTCTGCGATCATTGTGATGAGGCTTAACGCGTCCACGCCACCGACGCCACCTGCCCGAACAGAGCCTCTTGCCCTTGGTAGGAGTGAATGAGGAAGAAGACGACGGAGGGGAAGAGAGTGGTGTTGAGTGAGCATAAAAATGTTTCTTTAGCGTTGGATCGGCGCCAAATTGTTTCCAGGAAGCTTCAAGCTTGTACACAGTATCAATGATATGAGAAAAGTTGGCGCTAAAATGTTTCTTTTAACTTTGAAGGATTCGAATTTGGTCTCAACATATGCTTGGTTCGTATCATCAGCCTTTGCCAGTATACGTGGCCATTCGGGCCATCTGGCCCGGCTCGTCATGGGCCCGTGCTCGGCTTGGCTCCAAGGTTATCAGGCCGGCACCGTTGGCCGGCAGCAACGGCCCTAAAGGCCTCCGGGCTGTCCCAATGGCCCAACGAGGCCACCATGCTCGGGCTGGCCCGATTACCATTCTCAGGATGTACTCGGCATCCACAATGCGATTACCACAAAGAAACATTTGTCAATCGGACGGCAAACATCATGGAACGAGATGCACGAATTTGGAGCACAAACCACCCGGATTGATAGAGCAATAATACAGCCGACGAACTGTTCGAGTTGTGCAAAATTAAAATGATAATTTTTTGACAGAGTACTTTCAGTCATTTCCAAATTATAAACTGGAGTCTCTGGGCATTTTTGCTCCGTTCATTCGTTATTTGTGTTATTAGTTGTCCAAAATAAACGTAACCTTGTGCCGTGTGGTTTCATTTTTGTTTTGAGTTAGGACAATAAAAAATAACCACACAACCATGTTCGTAATAATATAAACACATTTTACACTACCACACAAATATATTATTCTTTACTCTTTCTTTTACAAATGGTCAAAAATGGTTTTTGAGTGCCAGTTATTATATCATTCAAAAAGCACCGAGATTCTCTTAAGACAACGGTCCCTTGAAATAAAATCAATTATTCATGAACGTTTATCTTAATTCTACCATTCCTTAAAACAATTGTCAGAGAGGGTTGACTTAGTCAACCACGCACAAGATTGTTTATTCAGATATTTTCAAACTTGTTTAAAAGTAGTAATAAATGATAAGGCGATCTCTTGCCTCGTGAGGACCACCTCCTACCACTACAACAAACAGTCGCTTGCATTTAACTATGTGATGCTATCCTTTTATACAGTCGCTTGCATTTAACTATGTGATGCTATCCTTTTATAAATAAAAAGAAACCGAACCACTTTGCACCCATCTCTCACGCCAGCAACTAGCATACATATCATCCATTCACACGAAATTTGTTCTTGTTTGTCGGGATACATGCATGCATAGTTCCGAATCTCGGCACCCACGACGCAACGCATCCCGGCAAAGAATGGTACTCCTTCTATCCTAAATTATAAATCATTTCAAGAATTTTGTAGAGTTAAATTTTTTCATGTCATAAATTTTTGTATTTCTTTCTATAACTAAATATTATTAGATTCTTTATTAGTTATATTTTCATACCATATCTATTTCATGTCATAATTTTTTGTATTTCTTTCTATAACTTTTGGTCAAACTTAAAATGCTATGACTTTTTATTTTTTTTCAAATGAACTTATAATTTGGAACGAGGAAGTAGCTATACGAAAAAGTTTGCGCTAGAGATCGATGAATTGGGTTTTGTTTTTCTAGGTTGAAGTACTACAAGACTAAGGCGGTGTTTGAATCCAAGAGCTAATAATTAGCCCATGTTTTCGGTTACCAATTAAAAAGTCTAGATGTAATCTTATTTGAGGCCAATAAGAACTAATGAGGGCTAATTGATGGTTAGAGTTCATTAACCCTTATTGTCCAATAATTAATTCATGTTTAATGTATTTTTATAAGATGGACAATTTTTTAGCCCTAGGATCAAACAGGGTTTAATACTACAGTCATGTTCGCCTCTCACTAGCTAGCTTGCTAGATACAGCTGGGAGCGCACAAACAAGGGTGTCTAATAGTTTCAAACATGTGCTTTTGTCACATCAATTGGACGGCAAGCATCATGGCTTAGGCAGCTAAGTGGGGACAAAATGACCATGGTGGTTTGATAGATACTTTTTCTATCCTAAAAAGTATTCCCTCCATTCCAAATTATAAGTCACTTTGATTTTTTTGGGTTCGTCGATATTGCTATGTATCTAGACATATTATTATATCTAGGTACATAGCAAAATAGATGTACCAAAAAAATTAAAGCGACTTATAATTTGGAACGGAGGGAGTAGATAACTATAGTAAACATGTCAATTAAAATATTTCTTGTTTACTCAGATTTATAGTAAATAGTATTTATATTCATGGCTCTAAATTAATTTACTATAAAAATCAATTTCCTAATTAATCTTATAATGTTTATTTAATATAAAAACATATTTACATTCTTTATTCTTTGATTAATAAAATTTCGTATATTAAATTATGATACTGTTTGACCATTGCATTTTTTGAATTTTTTTAGAGATAGAGGTAGTAAGACGTGGAAACCAACGAGTGAGACGCGGACGCTTGCTGCGTCCACCAAAGAAAGAAACGGGATGGAAAGGTCCTCTGCCGACTAAACGAAAAGGAGAAAAAGAAGGAACACCTGCCCATGGAGTATGTCTTAGAAAGTCTTAGGAGCACTTGGATCTACAGTTTAAAGTTTAGTCCGTGTCATATAAGATATTTGGATGATAATTATTAGAAGAACTAAACATTAGTTAATTATAAAACTAATTGCAGAAATCATGACTAATTCGTAAGATGAATTTATTAAACATAATTAATCTATAATTAATTAGCACATATTTACTGTAGTACTATATTGTTAAATCGTGAATTAAATATGCTTAGTAAATTTATCTCATAGGTTAACATCATATGTGTAATTAGTTTATATTTAATATTTCAAATTAATTTTATATGTATTTGATGTGATACTTACTAAAGTGACAAGAACCGCGGATGGAAGATGACACGAATATTCCTTTGCTTCTCCCTAGCTAGCTGCTAGCACATTATTATGTTCAGCGGACGTACGCTCGCCGCATAAGCTCCATTTTACAGCAGGCTCAATCCCGGTCTTCCTCTTCCCCCCTCCCCCTCTCCCCACCCCCACCCCCACACACACACACTCACCACACACACGCGCGCCGATGTCGTCTCAGCCGCCGCAGCCGATCGATCGGGAGGAGAGTGACGACGGGTGTCAGGGATCGCAGCCGGCGAAGCGACTACGGCGGTATGGTGTTCCAGCTGTGCTACAGTCTGTTATTCCATATAAAGTACTACCTCCAAGTTTGCAAGCTTATTGTTCTATTGTTCTTTGCGTGTATGACAGTGATAAGCAGATGGAGCTGCTCGAGGAGATGCGGAACATGTTACAGAAGCAGAACCAGAAGATTGAATCCATGTTCCAGGAAAATCAGTGTCTCAGAGAAAAAGTTTCAAGCTTAACCGCAGTAAGATAGTTCTGTTCATCACCAGTTCTTAAATGCATAAATTAGATGAACTTCATCTTCATACCATGATGATCAATTTTATATCCAGAGCTACCTCTAGAAATTGATTTACAGAGACGACTAGATCAGGAGTGGTTCTTAAAACTAGTTACACTATAGTAAATTTATAACCATGTTTTAGAAAAGTCAAATGAAAGATAGACATTACATTAATTACAGTTGTCTCAAAAAGATTTATAATTTTATAATTGACAACTTTTCATTTGAAATCATTTAGATCCTTTAGATTATGTTTAAAGTTCTCGTATTTTGAATTTTGTTTTTGGAATTTTTCATACCACTTCAGATAGAGAAATGAACAAAACCAAAGTTATGGATCTCAAAGAGATCCAAAATACTGCAGTATATACCTTTTTTTTTCATTTGACACAATAACCTATGGTCCCAAAATTCAATTATGATTCGTCACATTTTGAAATTCAAAATATTTAATTGATCTCGGATGGAGAAACAACAAAAAACAAAGTGGTAAATCTCCAAGAGCTATAGGACTCTGTAGTTGACAACTTGTTCATTTGAATTCATTTATAAAAGAAAATTACCAAAGTTATAGTAATTGACGATACCTGCAAGTTTCCAGTCAAAATATTTTTAATTTGAATACATTTAGGTCCCAAATATTCATTTCCAAATCCGGTAAAGTGAATACAAAATAATATATCTACCCGGTATAGAGGAGCAATGCACAAAGCTACAGGCTGCCTAGTGGTTGGGGGGCTCCTTTGATTAAAAAATTGCAAAATTAATTTGTAGAAGCAACTCTAAAGAAAGGTAGAGGCTGCTAAGCTGCCTGCCTCTATAAAAGGTGGCTGTAGTAGACTAGTAGTGGCCATGGCCGGGATTGCGTGAGCCATGGACGGCAGTGTGGAGAATCTGCGTTGTTCCAACCGCGTTCGTGGTTAAACAATGTGCAATAAGAGCACATGTGATGGATATGTTAACTAATACTCTCTTCATCCTAAATTATAAGATGTTTCAAGAATTTTGAAGAGTCAAAGCATCTTAATTAAGTTAGTTTGACCAATAATTTTAGAGAAAATTATAAAATTTATGATATAAAATAGACATACTATGATAATATAATTGATAAAGAATCAATGATACTTAGTTGACATCATAAATGTATTATATTGTTATATAAGTTTGATCAAATTTGAGATACTTTGACTCTCCAAGATTCATGTGATGTCTTATAATTTGGGATGGAGGGAGTAGATCGGAAATAGTAATTGAACTTAGTGGGCGATGTTGTTGATAGTTTTTGCACTTGGTAGGAGATGAATAGGTTGCACAAGAAACAATTGCACGTAGTAGGGGATTATGTAGATAGTATGTATGAAGAGATTGGAATCATAATTGTAGTTAGCAGTTTGCTATTATAAGAAGTATAGATATTTTGAGGACTCATCGCAAGTATTATATTCACTAGAACCATATGAATGTTTCATTTCTAATTATAAAAATTTTGATGATTGGACACTAAACTTAAGAAATGCTCCAATAACGTGCTTCTCTTCCTATTATGGATGACTTGTGTTTCACTAATATTAAATTAGTATTAAGTCCTCTTTTATAAATTTCATTTACAGGACATCAGCAGACTTGATGGATACCTTCAGCAATCCCCTGCTCCTAGGTTTGTAATGTTGAGAGAATACTACAGGTTTATTTATTTATATTCATTGATTATGCATTTTGAACTTTAAATTAAGGTAAAACATAGCTGTAATTTAAAATTTTGAGCTATATATGTCTATACCAGCACAAACAATCTATGACGTTTTAGCTAATGCTTTTGTATAAATAAACTTATTAACAAAAGAAGATGGATAATTCAATAAGTTTTAATTTTGTTGTCTAGCGTATTTATGATGAATATACGCCTATTAACTATACTAAGGGTGAGTTTGGCATAATGGTAGAGTCTCTCTACTTATGGGCTGAAGGCTTGGGCTTGAACCAAGTTCTTTGTACAATTATGCAAGTGTAAATAAATAGTGCAATAAATATGCAGATATAAATAGCTTTCTGTATTGTATCATTAACTAATATATAGTTTATGTTTGAATTTTAAAAATAAAAATAATGCAGAAAAATCTGTCAACGAATTGAAAGGCCCACAAATATATTTTTCACAACATTTCTACCACTTAGGAACTACATCTTCTGCCTATATATGCACCTTCCTTATTGCTTTCTTTTGTTCCTATCTTGATTAGTTTTTCTCCATTTTTTGAATTCTTGGATTTTTCGGTGACTTGATACCACATATTTCTTTTTATTAATATAGCATACACGCAGCTTTAATAAGCCTAAATTCAGTGCCTTATGTTTACAATAGTCTCTACCCTTTTGTTTCAGGGTATCAATATCTGATCAGCATTGCAGCATACCACTTCGGCTAAGATTTCTGAATTCATGTAAAAATGATAAATACTCAAAACATAACATAGAAGCAGACGATAAGACCCCCTCAAGGTTGCTATATACAATCATAAAAACGAGATCATAACCAATGAACCATTTTCTTCGATGAGGGTTCATATTGTACCCATTCAAGGTGACTTCGACAATGATCATAAAGGACAGTGGACTGAAGAGCACTTTCGTAGTAAAATAGTAAGTGGACGGCCTGGAAAAGAACCTCTGCTGTTTGGGGATCTGTATATGAGGCTGCAAGATGGTGTGGGCTATCTCAGTACTGCCAAATTCCTAGACAATTCTAGTTTTGTTGCAAGCAAAAGATTTAGGTTGGGAGTCATGGCCGCTGATATAAGAATCTCACAGAGAATTCAAGAAGGAATAACTGAATCTTTTGCTGTAAAGGACATTCGGGGATACTGTAAGTTACTCCTCTTTATATTCCATTATCAAATACAGGTAGACTGTGCCACATGGTAGAGTCTCTCCATTTAGCCGTGAAAAAGTCATAGGTTTCAACCGTTCTCTTTGCAAAATTTTCAATTGTGAAGCTGCAAGAAATGTAGTTCCCCTAACCCTACCTTGTGTGGGAGCTTTAAGCACTTTATAGATCTGTTTATCTTGAAGGAAGGCATCAACAGAATTTATAGACACATAATTTAAGGTTTACCACAAATATTTTAATTTATTATTTTATTTTTAGTCAAATCCATTATTTATGTCCTTGCCATCTAGTTCCTCTATGCAAGGTCATTTTACCCTCTTACCCTTTCATTCTACAAGAAGAAGAACAGGTTAAAATTCCCTCCACATACTCTACCAACCCAGAATATCGCCTATTCTTTCTCTAAAACACAAAAGGCACCATTTCTTTTGCCTTCTCCGGCAGTAGTCTGTGAATGGTAAAACCTTTCAGATTAATCATCACCCATTATTTTCATAAAAAGGATTATTATCAAATGATTGAGGAAGAGGTCTCTGCAATAAAATTCTATTGGTGTGAGCCAAATCAAGGTTTCTTCTTCACTTTATGTGTGCTGGCTTCCTCTACAGCAACAAAGAAGAATCTGTATCCATCCCCCGAGATCCTGTGTATAAACTGAGAAAAATCGCAAAGGATGGTGATAGGCACAAAATGCTAGAGAAGAATGGTATCAAGACGGTGGAGGATTTTGTATTGTCCTACAATCAGAGTCATGAAGATCTGCGTAAAGTATATATGCCAAAGAAATTTGAGGATTGTTAGTTATATTTTGTTCTTCCTACAATGTGACTGATACAATCTGTCTTATATATATGTAGATTTTGGGAAAGATTTCGGACCAAGACTGGGATATGGTCATAGATAATGCTCAAAAATGCAATTCAAGACCAGGAAATCAGGAGCATCAGGTAATTTCTAGAAGTGATGGAAGTCATACTTTGAGGGAGAAAGTTCGATGCAACCAACAAATCCTGCAACACAAAGTACGTTTTGTTAGCCATTTTTTTAGTATTTTTATTGTTCCTATTATATTATCCCTTAATAGTTTCATCTTTTCTCTGATAATTGCTTCATGTTCAATGATAATGCTAGTTCTACCCTGTTTCTATTCTTTTTTTACATCAATACTACCTTGTATCTAGAGGTTTAGTTACTAGTTCCTCAATATTTTGCAGAACAACTTGATTTCCAAGGAATGCACCAGCAAAGTTCTTCAACATATACTACAGAACTATCATCTGGTGTATCGTTGGAGGATGCTCCAAGTAAGTCCTAGTTCCAAGCACACTTCAAACCCAACCGTGATGGCCGAAGGCAATTGGCTTTTTCTTTCTTTGTATATCTTGTATCTAATTACTTCCAGAAAAAGGGAAGTTAACCGTTCGGTTTTACTCTTCATGCATGTTTGCACTCCATAGGTGAAGAAGTTGGCATCCAAGTTGACGAGGACCAAATTTCAGGTGCCGGAAATGAGGTTTTGTCAGTATCAGTTCCATTAATTAGTAATAATAACATCAGTAAAATAGAAGGCTCTAACTCACAGCAAGCACATTCCGGTTACTCCCCAACGGATGATGGTGCGTAACAACTTAAATTTTTGTCCTACTGTCTCTTGGTTTATGTTTTGAAATAACTGTGTTCTGAAGCTCACATACGTCATCTTTTTTTTTTCTACACTGCCACATGTTAAGATTTCTGGAATAATATGTTGAAGAATGCTATTACCGATGTACCCCTCACTGAAGTTTCTGGATGGGGAGGTTACTGCAGTGCATTCGAGCAATCTGGGGGATGCACACCTGCTAGTGGAGGAGGTACGCCTGCCAGTGAAGTAGGCAGTTGTGGGAGCCTTATGCGTTATTCACGTCCATCACCAGTCTGGGGAGCACGCGGCCAAGCGTGCCCAACACTTTCATCTTCACCTGCAGGGGGTGCAAGCAGTAGCAGCTACACGATACATCCAGCTCCAGCCGACAACATAAATAATGCAAGTGCACTTTACACGGATGCAGAAGAAGAACAACTAGCCAGGTTTTTTATGGGAATCTAGTAGTACTAATATATATCGTGTGGAATTTATGGAAGAAGAGAAATAAAAAGATTTTTTAGAATGAGTTCAAGGTGGCACAGCAGGTTGCCTCATTGACCAAATCGAATATTGTGTAAAGGTGCAAGGCTTTTTCCTTTGGGGGGTAAAAAAACTGACAATGGGACTGGTGTGATTGGCCCAATGAGTGTCATGTGTATATAAACACTCTTTTCTATACTTAATTGAGCCCCTGCCTAGCTTTTCTTTCAAAAAAAAAAAGATGCACTAGTGCTAGTTAACTTGCATCATGTATTTAGTTCATGAAAGACAATGTTGATATACAATATATGAAACTGAAGAATAGGAAAGTAAACTATTATGATTATCTCAATTAAGATAATAATACTTCAGCGTCTCTTAAAAAACTCCTTCAGGCATTTATTTGTTGATGCAAAATTATTAACAACAATATCAAGATTAATGTTTTCCAAAACATCCTTGTCAATGGAGCATATATCCAAAGCTATTTAACCTTTTTCTTGCAACGTGGTTCACCTCAAATAAATTTTCAATAGTTTTAATTTGGAGAAAGTTCTTCAGCTGAGGATATATATTGTTACTGGAACAATTAACAATATCCAATAGGCAACAGAGACATTCAGATATATGCAATTGTCACAAACTCAAGAATCTCTAGTGCTGACATTAAATCATCTGCCAAAGTTACTTGCGACACTTTTCATTTAGAGAAAAAAACCATCTAACTCAACATCATACTTGTTATCAGGAGAAAAGGGTATTCTACAAGAGTAGTACAACATTTTCGTAGATCATTACACTACTACAGAACTTACTTTTGCAACATGATTTTGAGTGCTGATTTAGAGAAAACCGGCAGTGCGTGTGGATATTGGCAGACATCTAATTGCATGACTCTGCCTGTGGTGATGTGGTCTACAGTAAAGATTTGAAGAATCTGAGACTCAGGTACTAGTAGTACATCAGTTGGTAATCATGATAACAAGGCAAAAATGACATCAAGACATGTCTGACATCTAGATTGTACCTATCTCTGCTAAGAATGTTTTGATCAGAATCGCAGTTCGTCTCTCTTTTTGACGTTTTCGTGTTTCAGATCTTGTGTGGATAGAACTGAAGAGGAAAGAATGATATGTATGGACAGCAGCTGACACTTCAAGATGAAAAATTATCTTTATTCTGCTCTTCCAGATGAGGCATTTCTTCATCTGGGTATAGCTTCTAGCAGGAAGACATTTGTTGTGTTTTGCTCTTTCTCATAAAATCTGAAGATACACAGACAGGGCAAATGAGAAGATGAGATTATTGCAGACTGACAACATAGTGGATTGGGTTCGTTATATTCGTAACCTGAAAGAATGTGAAGTAAGTGCCACGGGGGCCACGACGTATGTGTTCCTAGTCGTCCTTCCTAACCTGTTGAAGGCTGGAGGGTTGGATCTGTAGCACCTGCTGTGACCCTGGAACTTTGCACTCCTGATGAACCAAAAGGTAAGCTATGTATGCAAACAGGTCTTCAGAACACTCGAGCAGTAAATCAGTGCCCGAGAGTGAGAGTTGGTCAGTAGCAACTCTGAATGTGTTGATCCCATGAGGAAAGGAAAATTCAACATACCTATTTCGCACACAGAATGCAAATGCATTTTCACCTGAATTCAACAGCTAGTGATCCAAAAAAGAGGACCAACAATTGCATACTAGCTAGCAGTTCTCAATGAAAAGGTGCTAGCTAGATCATTATTATGTGTTTATAAGATAAGATGAGAAAGAGTTAAGTCAGTAATGTGTTTCGAACCCTGCAGTGACACAAGAAAAAAAAATTCACAGATACACACATCAGAAAACATTATTAGCAGAGGAGGTGCAAACCGTGTGTGTGCGCTATACCATATACCAAGGCATGCATACTCCCTGAACAATTTCTAAGCAGCATCCATCGCACAAGAGGAACAGGAACAGGAACGGCACAATACATGGTCTTACCATAGGTGCCTGTATACAAATAACAGATAGCAAACACATAAGTTCAATTATCTAGGAAAGGGGAAAACTCATAAAACAGAGCATGCTGCACAATACAGAATTAAATTCTATGGAACATTCAGATCTCAATCTCTCACATGCCAGTGTCAGAATAACAATAGAATTACAAAGATCTTGTATGTACACAGATCTGTTGTAACAGAAATCCGGAATCTGATTTGAATCCTAGGAATTATGCTAGCTACTACCATGTCTCTTACACTACCATATGTAAAAGTAAAAAAGCATGGTAAAAAGGACTTCAGTTGAGGACCTATTTGGATGGTGGAAAAGGTTTCTTTTTTTGCGAAACAAAATGAGAAATTTGCTGGGATTTGGTACTGAGACACTTTAGTCTAATCCACTGAAGAATCAGGAAAATTTCGACATGCTCAGCTGCAAACGTTGCTAGACTTTGTTTGTTTCTTTGTTACTGCAAAATATCGTAACAGAAGCAAGCAAACAGTAGAGAACTAGCAGTTGTGAACAGGTGGCTGTACCTCTTGGAAAGAAGAATTGTCAGAGGGCTTGCTGAGATGCTTCACCCAGTTGAGCGTGGCATCGACGTAGCTGACAAGGGGGAAAAGCTGGAGGTAGAAGCCAATCTCACCCTGCACCTCACGGAGCTCGTCGGCGTGGCGGGCACCCATGAAGCACCGGTACGCATACCCACGGCGCTGGCAGGAGCGGATGAGCAGGTACGCCCGCCGGAGCGTCTCCTCCAGCGCCTCCACGGGGCTCCGAGTCTCGGGGAGCTGCATCAGCTGCGTGTCCTGGTCATGCAGCCGCCGCAGCAGGCCGCCGATCATCTCGACGCGGCGGGCTAGCTGCCGGCAGACGGCGCGGTTTCGCCGCACTGTTTGTGCTGCCTCCGCGATCATCGTGATGAGGCTGAACGCGTCCACGCCTACCAGCTGCGCCACCGTCGCCACCTGCCCGACTAGAGCCATCTTCCTTCGTTCTTGGCCGGCCTTGGTTTGCTTTGGACCTTTGGTGGCGGTGGTAGGAGTGGATGAGGAAGAAGACGGAGGGGAAGAGAGTGGTGTTGCGTGAGCATAAAAAAGAGCTCGAGGTTTGGGAGTGACAAAGAAGTCAAAGAGACTGACCGGCGTGATAGCCATAAAAAATGTTTATTTTTTTGAACTGTGAGAGATAGTTGAACAAAAGCATAGAGATGGCGCCAAAAAGTTGAGACGACTGACAGGGTTTCCAGGAAGCTTCGAGCTTGGACACAGTACCAATGATATGAGAAAAAATAGAGCTAAACGTGGTGGAGACTGAACTGTCAAAGCTTGAAAGATTCCAAGTTAGACTCGTCATTTGGTTGCTTCTTCATAGGTCTTCAGTCTTAGCTGCACAGTGTACATCAATGCCAGCCTGCCTCAGCCAGATTTGTCCAGCAGGGATGGGTGGCTGCTGGCTGGTCATTGTGATAATTTCAACATGCCCATGGAGTCAGTCATTCCATCTCGAGGTAGACTAAATTAACGACACATGGACTCGATCATTAGCGTTCCATGGAAGCATAATTAAGGGCATGTTTAGATACTCAGACTAAAACTTAGCCCATCTTATGACAAATAGATTAAACATTAGTTAATTATGGGCTAAGAGTATCTCCAACAACTCCTTAAAACGGGTTGGTATTCCTATAACTTTGACAAAATCATAAATTCCTTCTCCAACAACTCCTTAAAACAACTTTGTATCTATCAAACTTACTATCAAAGTAGTCGCGCGCGGGGTCGGTTGCTATCGCCGTGTAGGTAGCCGCGCCTCGGCGTTGGTTTCGTTTTCTTTCTTTTTTTTTCTTTTCTTTTTTCGGTGCTACTTTTTCTCCGCGTAGGAAGCCGCGCCGCTGTTCATTTCATTTTCCTTCCTTTTTCTTTCTTTTCTTTTTCCTTTTCTTTTTATGGTGCTGCTTTTTCTCCTTTTTATTTTTATTTTTTAAAATTTTTTTCTTTCTTACGTTTTTTTTCATTTGGATGAACGTACGTTTTTTTTATTTGGACGGACGTACGTTATTTTGTATATACCTCCTCCGCGCTTCACCGTCACGAGCCAACTGTGCTCTCCGTCACGGGCCCGCCTCGCCGTCACGCTGAGATGGATTACTAGCTGGTGGGCCTTCTTTTTTTTCAAATTTAGAAAGTTGGAATAGCAAATTGTTGGAGAGAGAACTTTTTTCACTTGCTAAATAATTAGTAACTTGTCAAATCATAAGATTTGACAAGTCAATTTTTCCAAGTTGTTAGAGATGCTTGGACTATAACCATCAGTTAGCCTTCATTAGCTTTTATTAGCCTAAATTAGTCCACATTTAGACTTTCTAATTGGTACAAAGTTCCCCAATCATCCTCTCCGCTTAATTATTCAACAAGATTCCCTAGGTGCAGATCACCTAAGCATTGATACTTCACTGCTAAGTGCTAACAGAAGCCATGAAAAGGACCTCTCACCAGCTCTGTAACTTTAAGTTTAAATCAGTCACTCAACGACTCACCACTCCGTGGGATCTGACCAACTTGCCAACAATTTTATAATAACTATTGGGGTGTTTGGCTGCTATATTACTAGCCACATTTTGTCACACTCCACCTTAGGCAAGCTCAATTGTTTGGTTGACAACTAAAATTAGTCAAGAATCTTTTAGGTCCCACATGTCATAAAGTAAAAAAGTGTAATAAGATTCTCTTAGGCAATGGCAAAATGTTGCTTCAAATTTTCTTGCCATACTTGTCTTGTTACTTGTGGCAAATTGTGGCTAGAAACTAAAGAGCCTCATATATCTCTGTGATGTTTACACGATCATGGTAATACACATATTATCACCGTACAAAGCCTACATGGAAAAAACATTAGGTCTCATTTGGTAGTACTCGTATCCACCCCATTCGACATATGTTGGACTAGAATGGGATGAAAAATTGTCAAATCTCCACTCTAACACATGTAGAATGAAATGGATATAAGTGCAGTCAAACAAGGGCTTAGTTGGAGTAGCTAATTAGTTGACACTTTCAACATTGCAAGTATTCCTTTGTTGCTTTTTCAAAGCTACAACCAGATTTAGTATTCCAAATACAATGGCCTATTATTTGCCGTGTGCCCTCCGTGCCACCTGGATGCTGCCAAGCATGGTGACAACTTCTGACATGGTAGGCCGATGTTTGGCAAGATGGTGAATACATAATTGTGCCACTCTCACACATTCCATAATCTGAGCCCATTCATGCCCGTTCATGGGCAACAATGGATCAACAAGCTTGTGCAGCTTCTTTCGGTGCTTGAGTGCCTGAAAAAAATACTGGAATCCCATATTGTTAGCATTGATGACTTCTTATGAAAGAACACCATTCCTCAATGGCATATATTGAAAGAGTCAAGTTTTCAAATAATAGGGAAAAAGGAGATTATGCAGCTGGGAGGGCCGAGGAACTGCCAACTAGTATCACAAACAAAAAAAGTAGCACAAGTTTTGAGGACAAACAATACTACAAAAAAAATAATTTCTCAGACAAGATCCATCATAGTTTAAGTATATACAAGAAATCTCATTGTCTAGAAAAGGGACTCGGGAAAAAAAGTCATCTAGATATATGTTTTTTTTGATAACCAAAAAAGATATGTCACATTTGTTGTCACAAAACAGGGGACACCATTTATGATTAGTACTTTGCTGCAAATTAAGATATCGTTTTGGCCATGCATTTTTTAAGTAAAAAACAAATACTTACATAATCATGAAGTGGTAGCTCTGGAGTGTCCTCTGCCTTCATGGTATAAGATCGGATCAGCCTTCCACTTATTATCTCAATAAGTACTATACCAAAGCCATATACATCTGCCTTCTCCGATATGTTACCCGTAGCAACATATTCAGGATCTGCATACCCACTAATGATAGAGAGGATTATCATTCCAATGCATGTGATAAGCACTTAAAATGAAAAGAAAATGGTTGATCTGATTGCTTTATTTGTATATTTGATGAGCTCTTACTATGTGCAAATAACAACCACCTCTGCAGTCGTATTTGGAGCCAACATTAATGCAAGACCAAAATCGCTAATCTTAGCACTCATTTCATGGTCCAGCAAGATGTTGCTTGCTTTTATGTCCCTGTGGACAATGCACATCTGAGACTGCCCATGTAGAAAAGCAAGGCCATCTGCTATTGCTTTGATTATTTGAAGACGTTTGGACCAATTTAGCAACTTCCTTTTTGTTTCATCTACAAAAAACACCAATGCAATTGTATCAGGAATATTTGAGTAGTACATGCTGAACAATGAACAGAAAAGATGAAAGAGGCATTAAGTTAACAAAAACTTGCCAGCAATGATAGATGCCAAGCATTTATTTGGCATATATTCATAAACAAGTATTTTTTCGTCTCCTTGAACACAATACCCAAGCAGATCAATTATGTTCTTGTGTCGAAGATTTGGAATGACATCAATCTCGGTTCTGAATTCATGTGGACCTTGAAATGAAGATGTATCAAATCTTTTAATGGCAACATGGAGACCATTAATGAGATTGCCCTAACAAGATTAAGCGTTAGTGTTAAAGAAGATAAGCAAAGATGTATGAGGGGGCTTCAAGAAATTTCCAGGTGTCAGATAATACAAATTGCAGGTTAAAGTGACCATTAGCAGAATGGAGCAAATCCTTTTGTTTAACCCTTGAACACCAAGCAAGGTGCTATGCTGGAGTAGCTCATCCCAAGTGGAGAATGCATTTTGAAATGTTTTCTGATTTAGGTGCTATACTTAAGCCCATACTAAAGATGTCTTGAGGGAAAAATACCTTGTAAACATAGCCAAATCCACCATGTCCAACCAAATTACTCTCTGAAAAGTTTTCAGTAGCAGCCAGAATCTGAGAGAAACTAAAATATGATAAGTCTGCTCCTTTTGCAGCACCAACGAGATTTACTAATCCTCCTATGTTCATTAATCCTCCTATGTTCATGACTTCACCTAGTTCAAAGAAAACAACTTGTCAATGATAATCATTACATGAATTATCTCTAGAAGATTATGCTATATTATATCCTTTTTATTGAAAAGAAAGCCATCAAATACATAACAAATAGTATGGTATGTTTATTTTTCATAGGACGCAAGTTGCATTCCTAACTTACATAGATGTACATGTCATTCATAGTAGGAAATTATCCTAGTAACTCCTAATGAGTATCAGCATGAACATAATGTTGTAAATTTGGCAGTAACTAGAAAATATTGCATAACTGTCAAGTAACTGCATAGCATACCTTCTGTTTGCCCTTCATCAGGTTTTAGGGGAGGATGACTTCCTAGATTTTTGAATTTAGTTGCCTTGAGGGCCTCTGATCTGCACCTGATATAGTAGCGCATATATAAAAAATTATGGGCTGGAACTCAAGATTTTGGCTGTTCAAAAGCAATTTCCATCGTGTTTGCAGGTACAGTGGATGAGGTCACTATTTTATTTATCAGGGTGGCACATAATAACAAAATGTAGTATTACACATGGTGGCTGTGTTGTTAGAGTTTGAATGTCCTAAGCATCAGCACCAGAATTGTACACTGGGACATATTTTGCAAAGATACTGCATAATTTTCACATTGAGTCACAGTTTTTTTCTTTAATTGTAGCCTTACAATTTGAAGACAGGTCCAGTGTTGGAGTAATAATGTTTAGTTCCTTATTCAGTCTATACACAAAATATATGGCACTATGGCAGCAAAATGAATCATGTTTGCAATGTCTGAATGCACAAGGCAGTCCATAACTTTGACAAGAGAACAGGGACACCATACCTATCTTCATGTTCCACATGACATGCTGCATGTAACTCATCTGTGCTTCCCTTGATGATTTAAAAAGAAAAGATGACAGATAAGATCCTTTGTGCCTAACTGCATCACTTATATCTTAGAAAATATTATGAAAAATAATTAGCAAATATTCTAGCAACAAACTTCCATTGACATTTTGAATCCTAGTTCTAGTATGAAGCATGATAAATTAAGATTTACATACATGTTTCCCTTGACATAATAGGTAGCTATAATACATGCTGCTTATGTAAGTTCCTTTTAATTATATTTTTATTATAACTTTTATAGGATCCAGCAGTTGCATGATCTTGCGACTTGAGTTCTGTAAGATCATAATTTCAGTAGCCTAGTCTCTGACTAACACAATCAGCAAGAAACCAAAAAATAGATGAATTTTGCATTTAGAAACAGATTTGATCATGCCATTGGCTAGAAAAACTGGCACCTTTTCATTAGGGCCAAAACTAGCATTTCTGAATCACCACAAAGTCTGATGACCTTTAAAACGATGAAATACATACCGTTGTACACAAAGGATAAGCTCTGCTCAGAAGCCGCTCCCAAGTACAGGTGTTGTCAACAAAGCTGACAAGGGGGAAAAGTTGGAGGTAGAAGGTGATCTCATTCTGCACCTCGCGAAGCTTATCAGTCTGCTTCCCTCCCATACAGAAGCTGTGTAGGTAGCTGCTGTCGCGACAAGATGTGATGAGAACATACGCGTGCCGAAGCGTCTCCTCCAGCTGCTCCACAGGGTTCCTCGTCTCCATGTGGTGCATCATCTGTGTCCTTTCGAGCTGCTGCAGAAGGTCCCCAATCATCCTTGCACGGCGTGCCAGCAGCTGGCAGGTCTCCCGGTTCCTCTTAACCGTCTTTGCAGCCTCCACAATCATTGAGATGAGCCCATAGGCATCGACCCCAGCAAGCTGCGCGATGTTTGCCACCTGACCCACACCACTCCAGAGTGCCATGCTCTTTGGGATTGGTTTCAGCGAAGATTTACTTTAGAGATCCCAGAATAAGGTCAAGCTTGAAATGAAGCCAAAGTACTATGGAGCTAAATTTTCTAAAAAGATAAGTTCAGCTACTGACTTTGACCGTGAACTGAAAGCAAGAAGTCCAGAAAACACTCTTCTACCACAGTGACCAAGTCACCATGCACTGAAAGTTCCACTGATGTGGTTCGAATGTCCACATCCCAGCTGTTGACTTACACGAGCGGTACCAAATTTTGTTGAACGCAGAGACTGAACCAGAGGAAAGTAAAACTGGCAGGGCTCTCTTCTCCACGGAACATCTGGCACTCTGGCAGGTTGTCGAATTTCCACAGACGCGTGGGCGTCACTACAATATCCCAGCACCGTCTCAGGGGACAGTTGACTGCTTCTTGCAGAATTTACACAAGCACCAGAGCTGCAGAGCCATTCCAAAGACACTGACACAGTGACACCAGCTGACTGGCAATCCAATCTGCAGGTTTCGCAGCGCACTGCGCACCATTCTAAACAGCCGGACAAGGGGCTCACCGTGCTGATGGGGTGGCGAGATGAGGGCGCGCCGCCTGCGTTCCGGCTCTTCCAGGAGGTTGACGCTTGCAGCGGCATTTTCGCAAACACCTTCCACGCGCCTTCCTTTCTGCCGGCACAGCACACAGGACTCAGACCGTAAGAGCACACCCCAGCGAAATCCAATCCGGGCACGGGCACTCATACCTCTCACTCAACAAGGTTTGAGGGTCCATGGCGTCTCCGTGATCACATCATACCTCGCGCTCTGCCATTTCCGGCCGGCAGCAGCTGCGCTGCCTTGTTCGCTTCCTCCTTTCCGTGCCGTCTCCGGGCGGCGACTAGGCAGACATAACCGCGCCCGCGCGTGCGCCGTGACCTTGCTGCAGTGATGCGGCCTATGTTTCTGGAGAGAGGAGGCCAAGTAGGAGACGAATCAGCGGCGCCGGCGGAGCTTTGGCGAGAGAGCGGCAAGCATGATTGGGTGGAAATTGGAATAGGCCCACCATAGCCCACAACCACCACAACCGATTTTGTCGAGAATGTCAGACAATCAACCTTCCGCAATTGTTAAAAAAAAAAAAAAAAAAAAAAAAAAATGGCATGACTTTTTTGAGTTTTTAATACTGTTCAATGCAGTAATAATGAAATTGCGAGAAGGACACCACAAAATTACAACAGTATAACTTTGTCGAAATTTGGTTTATTACAATCAATCAATTTTTTCCATTTCCAGAAAACAAAAAATAGCATTATCTATACATAATAAAAACAATAAAAAGCATACTGCTGCACAAAAGGTTTTGTAATTTAGAATGGAAGAAATGAGTAGCTTTTTATTCTCAGCCAATTTACCTCGTGCCAAAACTTAACGAAGCATGCCTCCGACCATTTCTCGGCTAGTCTGGAATCAATTGAAATCATTCAGTTAGGACTCTCCGTTAGACATAAAGTTTCACTTAATTGTAATTAGGATCCGTGCATGACCTTAATTAGGCCTTGTTACTCGGCTTGAAGCCCGTGCATGGTCTCTCTTAAACTATATATACTGGCTATCTCATTCAATGGAATTATTGCATGACTTAATCTACGCTTTCACTCTCATCCCCCGTGCTTGACTAAAAAAAAGGGCATGGAGAGGGTGATGGAGAGATCGATGTTGCAGTCATAAGGTGACGGGTAGATTGATGATGCAGTTGTCAGCCCGACCAGTCAATGGATGATGTCGATGCTAGTACAAAAGCCGATTGATTCCGGCTAATCAAATAATGTTTTGTAAGAGAGAATAAGCTAAAACAAACTTAAAGTAGTAGTTCAAGCGAACGGATCCTATTAAACTTGCTTGGCTATGCGTCCATGCTTTTATATATTTAGCTTTATCTTTGCATAGAATATATGCTTAGAGGGAGGTCAGAGAGAATGTTTCTCCGCTCGATGGACGATGACAGTAAACTTTTTAGACTAATCTTGTATTAAGCTGGTATCCCAGCAAATTAAATTTAACATACTTGTTTTTGCTCACTAAAACAGATCCAAAAGGTCTCAATCTACGTTTTCACTCTCATCCCCCATGCTTGACTCAAAAAAAATGGGCACATGGAGAAGGTGACCGAGAGATCGATGTTGCGGTTATAAGGTGATGGGCAGATTGATGTTGTGGTTGTCGGCCTGGCCAGTCAGTGGATGGTGCCGATGCTATGCATGCGCCCATGCTTTTATTTCACTTTATCTATGCATAGAATATATGCTTAGAGGGAGGTCACAGAGAATGTTTCTCCGCTCGACGGACGATGTGACAGTAAACTTCTTAGGCTGATCTTGTATTACGCTGGTATCCCAGCAAATTAAACAGACTTGTTTTTTCTCACTAAAATGGATCCAAAAGGTCTTTGTTCTAAATATGCTGTCACTGAACACACGCTACATCATTGGTCATCAAGAAAAGCTATAAAACTTCATCAAGAAGAGGGATCTTCTGCTACCCATGCCGTGTGGCCAGAGAGGACACGCCCCATCCATCCTTGCAGAAGCCACTGGCCATCCTGGCATATCATAAAGTCTTTGTGGTAATGCTTCGTGACCTCGTCTTCCACTGCCTTTACAATGCTTGATTCTAAAGGCAGCTGCCTTAAGCCTGCACGTTGGTTTCTTGTCTGCCATTGTTTATATTTCTCAGGACGTTCTATTAGGTCCATGCCTTCGCATGAAATGTCATTGAAGAAATAATGTCCAAGAGGACTTGCTCCAGCGCCGATCAATATTTACTCTCCCTTGGGATGGTTGCATCCAACATGTCAAACAGTGGCATGTAATAGGAGAGCATCTCCCGAAACCGTGACACGAAGGAGGAACCATACGAACGATTGATAATGCTCTGGATGAATACGTCTGGCCTCATCTTCTTGATGTTACCGAGGACAGTATCCCGAGGGGTTAGAGCATCGAAGAATATGCTCTCTTCCATCAAACTACTGAAACTGTAGAGGTCACTCACGACAAGCACCTCATCATCTTCTGTGTGCAAGTCCATGATGGAAATATCCTCCCAGTTTCTCTTGATTGTGTGGAACTTGAACAAAGGCAATCCAAGCTCATGGGCACATTTCATGAACCGACACCCTATTTTCTCAATCTGCTCACATGGGTAGCATGAAGGCTTGGGGTGGGTTATCGCGGTGAACTTCACCTCTGGTGGGCCGCCTTCTTTACTTGATAACATGCGGAACAAGCCTGCCCAAAGGAACCCGTAACGCATACCATAATCCACGATATGCAACTTGCTCTTACCCGCCATGGCCTGCATGATGGTCATTGTTGTAAAAATGAATGTCACATTGAGGAAGCCACAAGCTTTAGTGAAAAGGTTGTAGGCATTGAGGAACTCCACAAGTGAGGGATGCTCTAACATAAGCAACTGCCAAATCTGGCTCCCATTGCCCCCTATGCGTGCCTCTAGCCCCTTGGTGAAACAATGGGCTAGCCGTTGGGTGGCGTCCCCTATTGTTGAAGCATGTTGCTTGATTTGCATTAGGAGCCCATGTGCTCTCATGTGATCACCATCTCCCACTGCCTGCACACATGAGATCAACAATGTGCCGATGTCGACCATATTCCTCCTCGCCGATTTGATCCTCCCACTCTTCTTGTTTCTTTTATCTGCACCAGTATTGTCCATGGTGACACGTTTCATGCCCTTGACAATGCATGTCTCATACGCATGCAACATCATTTCGTCAAGCATCTCGTTACTACATTTCACCTCTGGTTCCTTGATCATCATCATAGCTTTGTTGGTACTTCTTACTTCCTCTTCTAGAAGGCGATCCCTGTTATACCTTTTCTTGGTCCTTCTACCAATAACGTTGCTTTCCCTAATTTGATTCACCTGCTCACCCTTTGTAAAGTTGTTGTCTTTGGGCAAGAACATGTTGGACTCCAAGGACGATGCCTCCACCATATATGTACAGTTGGATAAGCGCAAACTAATCCTGCTTTCGCCACCATGGCCTTCATGCAAAAAATCTTTGGGCCCCTCCCTGTTGTCGGTGTTAGCGTTGAAGGAAACAGAGTGGAGGATTTGCACAAAGGGCTGCTGCACCTGGAGTAGCGCAGGGTGATCAGTGAGCTCATTATCGCCATCTTCGTCCTCCATGAGCATGTGCGAGATGTAAGGGAGCATCATGGCGATAGGACGAACGTGATGGTAGCCCTCGCTGCTGCCATTGGGCTCCTGGGGAAGGTCAGGGAAGACCGGTGGTGATGCTGGTGGCTGCTCCATGAGATCCTTGACGAAGAATTCCTCCGGTGTGGTGGCCATGGTGATCAATGGTAGTGGGGCTTGGTAATTGGTGGCACATTAGCATTTGGTTAACATATATATCATACCAAGATATATATACACTTTTTTGGTTATTGGTTTCTGTGCAGGCAGGAGTGCAAAAGACGATGGCTGGCTGTAACACCGATGCTGCTTGAACGCCGCTGGAGACGATGGCTAGCGATATTTCCAATGCTGCTTGGATAATGGTTCCCAAAGCTGGCTATACATACACGTACAGGACACATCAAAAATAATATTTTGGAAAAAGCTTCGTAACAAGCACTATTTCTTTTACCTATAGTGAAAATGATAAAGCAAGAAATCAAGTAATAGTGAACAGGAAACAGAGAAATAGAGAAGCAGAGTTGCTGGAACGCAAGCAGTAAACAGCTTTTGCTAGGTGTTCATATATATAATTGTTTGCAAATGTGAAAGAAAATGAAGGACGTACACGAGATGCCAATGTTGCGCACATCAGCCTTGAGACTATTGAGCTATGCTGGAAACGACGCCACCAAAAGGGACCGCTTTCCCACTGCCATGCACCGATGCAAAAGATATTTTATTTTTTGCAACGATCTCTCTGCGGTGTTTACAATACTGCTGGCCATTTTTGCTAGAACAGTCAAAAAAGTGTTTTTAAAATAAAACAAAAATAGCGATCAAAATAAACTGATTTGAATCAATTTCTGTGTTTTAGTTCAAAATAGGTGGGTCCTGGAAAAAAAAAGTGGCCAGAAAAAGCTGTAAAAAACATACTATTTGGCTTTTCGTCTCAACCTTATTTTGGCTATATAAATAACTTATGAACTACTCCCTCCCTCTCAAGATATAAGGCGTGATTTGACTTGGTGTGGTCTTTTAACCGTTAATTTATATGTATATAATTTATGGCAACAACAAAAGTATCATTAGTAATTGAAAAATAAATCTAATGTTATCATTATTGTACTATATTTTTTATATTATTAGACTAATTATTGGTCGAAGATAATGAAGTTTAAATTTTGAAATACGTACATGCATGCCTTATATCCTAAGACGGAGGGAGTATAAGTTATATACCAAACAACCCATCGTCACATATATTACCATTATATTTCCATACAACACTATGAAAAAAAACATTAACTGCATGTACAGGAAAACATTAATTAGTTATGAACGTGTGGAGTCATGGACTTCGAGCAGGAATCGTTTATTTGTACATCAAAGGTTGTCTCTCCTGATTTATCTCTGTGGTATGTATTGATGTGGCTCTGTATGGACTCTCATTATCCTATTCTTTAAGTATAATGATACATAGCTCTCCTTCCTTTTTAAAAATGAAAAAAAGGAAAAAACATTAGTTGAGAGTTTGTAAGGTCATTTTTATATATTAAATATAAAAAAGAAAAGCATATGTTCGAAAAAAAACATGATATGCTTTAAAGGAAGCAAACTATCCAATCACCTGTATCCACAATTCCACATGTATGTATAGATGTCCAATGAGTTGCCCAGCCCGGCGCGGCACGGGCCTGGGTAGGGCATGGCCAGATGGGGGTTGGGTCGGCATGGCACGTCACGTCACGAATGACTCATCGGTCCATGTCGTGCCCAACCACGGGCTTTATCTGCGACCTAGGCATGTCCATCGGGCCATTCCGTGCCCGCCCGTCGACGCACCAACCTATAGTGCCTGAGGCCAGCCAAGCGTGAATTATCCACCGCTGCCGCTTTGGTTGCCGTCAGCGTGAGCGTGAGCTGTTGTACCACCGCGGGAGTGAGCTGCTGTGCCACCGCCATGCTGAACACCACGGGGCACGAGCTGCTGCAGTGCCACGTGTTGGCCACCGCATCTCGAGCTCTACAGCGCCGCTGCGCGCGTCGCAAGCTGTTGTTCCATGGAGAGAAGGAAGCGGGAGAAATGCCAAGAGGAATCAAGATGCGATAGCCGAGGGCTCATCTTCACAAGTTAGGTTTTTTTTTTGTTTTCTTTATATGCGATGTAGATGTGGCTGGGATGGGCCTTTAGTAGGCCTGTTGTTAAATGGGCCATGCGTGCCAGGCCCGTGCCAAGCATCTCGTACCCGACATAGCTAGATGGGGGTCAGATGGGGGTTGGGTCGGCATGGCATGGCACGACACGGATGACTCATCAGTTATCTTTTTAATTTTCCTTTTTTAATTTAGTGATCTTGTTCTCCTTCGGAGAGTTCAGGAGCAAAACCAAACACTCAAGCATGTATATGAGGAACCGGTAACTGATGCATTTATTTGGCATGTACAATGTACTTCATCTCTGAGCACCATGATTTAATCAAAACCATGACCAAAGATACCAGCTTGCCACTTAGAGAAAACTCGCAGTCAGAAAGACTTCAACAATGGCAACAGCATGTTGTCCACATAGAGAGTGCCTGAATACAGTATATGTTACAACGACATTTATTCATGAATTTGAGACCGACATAGCTCTGAGTGAGCAAACTGTCCAATCAACTGTATCCACAATTCCACATGTACGTGTACCTCAAAGGGATCTGCTGAATGGTGCATTGCTTGGAGTTTATGGCTCGCAAGAAATGATCTTGTTTTCAAAACGTAACAATATCTTCTACGATGTCATAGTGCATCGTTCATTAATTTCTCTGCAGAAATGGATACTGCAGTTGCCAGCCTAGAATGTAGATGATGAGGAGGCTTGATAGTTCAAACTTTCTTGGCTGCATCCATTTTTTGCTTTATCTTTACTTAGAATGCTTAGAGGGAGGTTAGAGAGAGAGAGAGAGAGAGAGAGAGAGAGAGAGAGAGAGAGAGAGAGTTAATTTCTCTGCTTGATGTCGTCGGTAAACTTTTGACAATGATCTTGTAAGCTTGTATCCCAATAAACATATCTGTTTTCAGCAAACATATTTGAGACTGATTTTGTTTCTAGAAAACATATCTTGTAAGGAGGTCCAAAAGGTCTTTGATCTAAATAGAGAGCCTTTTGAACGCCATGCTACATCATTCAGCTTCATCGAGAACAGGTCAACAGGCCTCTTCGTTTGCAACCCATGTCGTGTGGGCAGCAAGGACACGCCCCATCCATCCTTGCAGAAGCCATTGGTCATCCTGGGAGATCATAAAGTCTTCGTGGTAATGCTTCATGACCTCATCTTTCACTACCTTCACAATGCTTGATTTCAGTGGCAGCTGCCTTAGGCCTGCCTGCTTGTTTCTTTTCTGCCATTGTTTATATTTCTCAGGGCGTTCCACTAGGTCCATACCTTCACAGGAAATGCCATTAAATGCATAACATCCAAGAACGGCTTTCTCGAACACCAGTCGAGATTTACTCTCCCTTGGAATGGTTGTGTCTAACATGTCAAACATTGCCATGTAATAGAAGAGTGACTCTCGAAACCGTGACAAGAAGGAGGTACCATATGAGCGATTCATAATGTTTTGGATGAATACATTTGGCCTCATCTTCTGGATGTTATACAGGACAACATCCCTAGGGCTTGGATCATCAAAGAATATGCTCTCTTCCATCAAGATGCTGAAACTAAAGAGGTCAATCACAACTAGCACCTCATCAGCATCTCTATGCAAGTCAAGCCAAGCTCATGGGCACATTTCATGATTGCGTGGAACTTGAATGAAGGCAAGCCAAGCTCATGGGCACATTTCATGAGCCGGCAGCCTACTTTCTCAATCTGCTCACCTGGGTAGCAGATAGGCGTGGGGCGGGCAATGGCAGTGAACTTCACCTCGGGCAGGTCACCTACTTTGCTCGCCAGCAGGCGGATCAAGCCTGCCCATTGAAACCCAAAACGCGTACCATAATCCACGATATGCAACCTACCCTTACCTTCCATGGCCTGCATGATGGTCATTGCTGAAAAAATGAATGTCACATTGATGAAGCAGCAAACTTCAGAGTAAAGGCTGTAGGCCTTAAGGAGCTCCATAGGGGAGGGGTACTCTAACATAAACAACTGCCAAAGCTGGCTCCCTGTGCCCAGTATCCGTGCCTCTAGCCCCTTGGCGAAACAATGAGCTAGCCGTTGGTTGGCGTCCCCTGTTGCTGAAGCATATTGCTTGATCTGCTTCAGTAGCTCACGCGCCGTCATGTGATTATCCACGGCAAGAGCCTGCGCACAAGATATCAATAACCTGCGTATATCGACCATACTGTCCCTCACCACTTTGATCCTCCCACTATTCCTGTTTCTCTTCTCCACGTTAGTATTGTGAATCGTGACACGCTCCATTCCATTGATGCATGTCTCATAAGCATGCAACATCATTTTATCAAGCATCTCGTTGCCACTTTTCTCCTCCAGCTCATTGATCATCATCACAGCTTTGTTGGTACTTCTTACCTCCTCCTCTAGAAGGTGATCCTTATTATTGTTGCTTTTCCCGATTTGATTCACCAGTTCATGCCTTCTAAAGTTGTTGTTATTGGGCAGGAGCATGTTGGCTTCTTCTATGCCCTCCACACATGTGTCCTTGGATAAGGGTGAATTGAGGGAGCTTTCATCACCATGAAATTCAGGCAAGAATTTGTCGGGCCCCTCGCAGTTGTTGGTGTTAGTGCCAAGGGAAGGGGAGGAGAGGATCTGAGCAAAGGGCTGCTGCACCTGGAGGAGTGCAGGGTGGTCATTGAGCTCATCGTCAATGTCATCCTCCATGAGCATGTGTGAGATGTAAGGGAGCATCATGTCATTATTAGGGACATGATGCTGGACCTCCTTGCTGACATTGGTGTTCTGGGGAATGTCAAGGAAGACTGGTGGGGATGTTGGTGGCTGCTCCATAAGATCCTTGATGAAGAATTCCTCCGGTGTGGTGGCCATGGTGATCAATGGTAGTGCAGTAGTCCTTTTGGTTAATATATATCATAATGGGAAGAACAGAAGACTTCTAGTTAATGATGCCTAAAATCAGAGTGCAAAGACGATGGCTGACTGTAACTCCAATGCTTCTTGGATGGACACAATGGCTCGCGATATTTCCAATGCTGCTTGGATGTGATAGGGTTGCAAAGCCTAGCTATACACAGGGCACATCAAAATAATATTTTGGAAAGATCATCGTAATTAACAAGGCCCATTTCTTTTCCCTATCGAAAATGACAAAGGCAAAGAAGCTACAGTTGTTGTGTGATGCGAAGCATAGTTAAACAATCTACTGCTGAGGCCACCACCTGAGATCACCACCCACCACCTGTACACCAACCATCTGCTGAGGCCTGGCGACCTGGCGACCTGCAGGTCATGAACTTGGCCGGTAGGGGCTCTCGGTAGCCTGCCTCCGATCCTCCTATCGCTGATCTGCTAGCTGCTGCCTCCCATCTGTCACCTGCCTGCACTTATTTGGCCTCCACGATTCATACATCTAGCTGCGGCCAAGTACATCGAGATTGAATACTGTCATCTATCTGTAAAAACAATGACATTACAGTGGAGCATTGCATGTAGCTCCAGGCAAAGTACTAGGCGAATAAAAAAAACAAGGAGTAAATAGTAAATTACTCAAAGATACAGTGAAAATGTTTCTTACATCTGTCTTGCTCTGGCATGGTCGATCCGTCTCGCTGCGGCCCTGTCTGCGTCTTGCTCTGCCTCGGCCATGCTCTCCTGTCTCCAACAGCGCCTGAACTTCAAGACAATGGGACTTGTTGGATGCATGTATTTGCGCTCGGAGAAGGAGGGAGCTGCAGGACACACGAGAGATCGCACTGGGAGATGAGGAGCAACTTCTTTGACGGACGCAAAACTACTGTTCTATCCTTAAGATTTTAATTTAGAACTAGTTCATGGCCCACGTACATTAGTTCCTCCATATTGGTTCTTTTTATTTTATAGCCATTAGATCTATCCATGTGGATGACTCTAATTTTATTCAAACACCATAAAATTTCTCAAATGCAATACAACCGAAAAGTATATTAAAACAAGTAAGTTATATATGTAGCTATTTAAATTGATATGTTGTTAAAAAAAATGCCATCACAATACTTGGTTAAAACATTTATTTCAATATTTTCTATGCAATATTACAATTGTAATGCTCCCATAAAGGTAAAGACTACATGTCAACCGGCCGTATTTTTGTCACAGCACACGCACACTTGGATCCACCGTCCGTCTGCAATCCTACAGCTGTGGCCCAAACACCTGCAAATGCTAGATAGGGCCCACTACCCTCGTTTCTCCCCATCCACCTCTCTGTCTTCTCTCTCTAGGTTTTCTGGCGATTCAGAGCACCAGCAAATCCATTCAAATCCCAGGCGGAAAGGCTGATGATAGCACACGAAGGTGAGCAATTCGACGCGAGATTAGATGATTTTTTGCCCCAAGGCGCTCCATGATCGGTTTTTAATGGCGATTTTCGTTGGATTTTTTCGATTTGCAGAGCGAGGAGGAGCTGATTAGGCGTCGAGGGGGCGAGCAGGAAGGTCGGGATTGCGCCAGATCCGCCGTCCCAACACCGCTCACGGCTGCGCAGCGACGCACCACTTCCATTCCCGCCGCGTGCGCAGCCTGCGTCGCCTCCACTCCCATCGTGCGTACGCGCCTCCACTCCTGCAGTGTGCACGCAGCCCACCTTGCCGCGTCGCCTCAAGTCCACTCCCGACAAGCGTGAAGCCCGTCCTGCAGCAACGCACACCAGTCCGCCTGGCGCACCCTGCTCTTCCTTTCTCCGTGCCACCACTACTTTGCCACCGCCATCACTCCCTCCGTGTATGTCCTCACCAAGTGCCCCACCAGGTCCTGATGCACGAGCGATTCAAGCAAGCAGAAGCCTTATCTCCCCGCCGACAAGCAATTCCTCGTCACCCATAATGGTATGCTAGTTAGCTGTACTCAACTGACTACTCAGTTTTTACTGTTTGTGGGGAGATTTGAGTTTTTAATTTGTGAATCCTGCATTATTGGTCAGAGTAGGTAGGATTAGTTGGAAAATTTGTAGGTTTTTCCCCCAAACCTGATGTGGTGGATGGGTTCAAAGATGCTAGCTAGTCTAGGCAAAATCTTCGAGTAATTTGAAACATAAACACCAAGAAACAGACATTAATGTAACATGGATTTGTAGAAAATTAGTTTTGATATAACCACCTTATCTCTTTCTGTAGATACAGTTATTGCTTTGACTTTGGATTTGCTTGAACACATTTCCAGAGCCCAAGCAGCAGAGACTGTGTCAAGGAAGAAAGGGAGATGTGCCCTTGAGTTTTCGAAACGGAATACTGAAGGTTTAGGGACAGAGGTGGAGTGTGAGTGTTTTCAGGAGTTTGTTTATAGAAGTTGCACTTGCAGGTGAAGAGTGAGTGCTTTCAGGAGTTTATTTATCATCCTTACTAGATAAGAAACATGGTGATCCAATGCATGTTGCGATAGTCTGTCGTTGTATGACGAAAACACTGCTGCTACCACTGAAAATAAATGGCACAGTAGCTAACAGCTAATCTCTGGTAACAGCTGAAAGCACTTGAAACTTACAGCATTCTGTCCATGATTGCTCCCATATATTTTATGCATAGGACTAGTTTAATCTTGATTTTTTGTGGGACAAGTATTTTAAATTAAATTGTTTTAACATAGATAGTTGCCTAGTTGTTTTTGTTACTGAAAATATGGATCATGCCGCATTATCCCAGATTAAATTAAGTCATGTTATTCCATAGTGTTTCATGTTCTAGCTTCTTTGTAGTTGCTTAGTGTTTGTATCGATTTATTTATTATTTGCCTAACCTACTAGCTCTTTTTTGAGTACTTGGTAATTCTGTAGCAATAGTATCCTCATTTCTGCAGAAACATCAGCTGTCCAACACCAGCTTAGAACTTCAGGTAATATTTCTCTATCTAGCTTTTTAGTTTACCAGCAATAGTTCAGTGGACCGAAATTGTTGTGCTTATGTGATCATTCCTTGCTCTCAGCTAGATTTAATATTTTTTATTTAGTAGCTAGCTCATGTAACTTGCTTGTAGTTTTTTTTAGTTTGAGTCAGACTTCTGGATTTCATGATATAGTGATGTGCCTTTTAAGCATCATGACTTGCATGTCTTTTTTTGCGTGCCATCATGAGTGAACCATCATGTACTCTTTTCCTCTACCATTTTTATCATATCCCCCTTTAATTTTCAAGTGTTATTTTACGCTCTAAGTGACTTTAGTCATGCACAGGTGACAAATGGAAATCTAAGGTTCCATTTCTCGAGTAGGGAAGCATAGATTGGGAGAGGGAGGGGTGCTGACTTTATGTAGGTGATATGTTGTTACTGACAGATCATTCTTTTTCTTTTTTCTACTGTTATGCTGATTATTTCTGATTATTCATTAAACTAGTCTACCTTTTGTACAAAACTAGTTTTTTGACAGTATTACCTTGCTTTTGTATGTTCTTTTTTTTTTTCAAATAAACCAGGGGTGGGGGTGAGGGTTGCAAATGGACACTAACACTATACTTGCTTTTTCAGAATACATAAATTGTCTATTTAGGAAGACATTATTGCCTAAAGGATAACACTTAAAATGCCTAAGAAAATGTAATCCACACATCATTACCAGCAGTAGCCTACTCATTACCAATAGAGTGTCTAGGAACGTCATCTATTCTTGTTTCTTCAAGTGATGGTCTGATTTCAGACATAGTACGAGACATCCTGTTGTTTTGGTGGTGCTATGTTCAAAAAAAAAAAAAATGGGTCAGCTGTTAGCTCTTGAAATATTGCATCTAAGAAATTATAGTCAAATTCTAGGGTAGGGTTATTCAAGTCTATAATACTTGTGCTATTCGTTGCCTAAATGAAAAAAGAACTATATATGTTAGTGTGATGGTATTTACATTTTTATCACAAGGTATCAAGAACAATATTGATTTAGACAACACTGGCATCTCATTAAGCAATACTACTACTAATTTCGGACAATAATATCTAAACAAATAAGCAGCATAAGGTTTTTATTTATTTAACAAAAGCATCTTTTTTTCAGCAACAAATTTATGCCAGATGTTATCCTATTTTTAACATGCAGGATGTAGTCTGTCAAGCAAGATGCAGATCATGTACAAGGAATCTGTATAGATATATGCTTTTTCTAGGACTAATGTATAATGTTGTACTCTAGAAAAATACAAATACAAATGTGTTCTTCTGTGGTGAGATGGTAGACAAAAAACCAATCAGTCTTATAAGAAGCTTACTGTATGTTTTAATTTTCTAAATACATTTGCTCTTTTTTTAACGTATACATGTATGTCTAGTTTGCCTTTTCCAGTATGTCTATTTTGCCTTTTCCCAGGCCGCGCTAGCCAACAAACCGACGTCAAAACGGTAGGGAAACTTCTTAGAGCGAGCCAACAATCCTATGATTAGCATTGTTACCGAAAATGGCATATAATAATTGCACTTTTACTAAAAATGGCATGGCCGTGCAGACAGACTAAAATACGGCCGGCCGTAATTTAGCCACTCCCATTTATCAAACTCAATATATAAAATGTTGTCTAGGTATTCAATTGAAATATTAGTGTTAATTTTTCTAGGGCGGTACTAAAATAATATTAACCATATATTTTTTTAAAATATTAGTTTTACATATTGTTTGTTCATAGATAAAAAAAATGTCCTGTACTTTTAGAAATTAAACATACAAAATTATCATTGAAGGTATTGATATATAAATCGAGGTTCAAATTCCAATAACTTGTTCCATTTGTGTTCCAAAAAAATATGAGTCACTACTAAATTATTAAACTTCTCCTAGTGAGGTGAGCTTCTCCTAGTGTTTTGGTAGTTAAAAATCTTAGTACAAACTTTCCCTACTAAATGTCTCTTAGTGAATTTTTTTTGTGTTATGCTTAGTGGTAGTGTTTTATTACTACTTAAAACACTAGAAAAACTCCACCATTTTGGTAGTGAGTGTAGATTTGGCGTGCACTAGTTACCTAATAAAAATACCATGATATAATATTTCAAAAATGATGTATATGTAGTAAAGTTGCAGTTTGAAGTTCATCCTGGATAATAAGAAACAAAATAGACAAGTAGTCAACCTGGCACCACTCATCATGTGTTGACAGTGACACTTGTGTTTTATGAATCTCAACATCAAAGATGAATTTCAGACTGATTTGTTGCTGCTGCACTCAACTTTAGGTGTACTACATACATGATTTTTTTTCGAAAAACACGCTTGAGCGCGTATTGCTTTAAGGGAAAAATAAGTTCAATACAAGAATGTCGTGTTTACTGGCGAGATGCCAGGGAGCGTGGCAAACGAACACAATACAAAGGGCACTAGCTAGAACGGTGGAGCAGCGGGCGGTGTACTAACTAGGAAACCAATTGTGCGACTGAGGAGGGGGGGGGGGGGTGGCTACAGACTCGCCACCAGAAACGGCTCGATCCTGTTCAACCCGGCCGCAACCCACTCCGCGCCCTCCTCCGAGATGTGGCTGAGGATCACCGTCATGTTGGCGAGTATACCGTCAAAAGTACGGCGGTTGCGCTCCTTCCAGAGAGTCTACAAGGTCAGAAGTACTAGGGAGTCGAACCCTCGTCGAAGCGGCCCCGTCATCGACGTCCTCGTGCTCAGCCACCAGTTGGCAATGGTAGCCGAGGCGTCTGGAGTGAGCGATTGAAGGCCCGCTCGACAGAGGAGGCGGAACCAAACTTTGCGGGAGAACACGCAGGAGGCCAGCAGGTGGTCGTGCGTCTCATCATCCTGGTCACAGAGTGCGCATGCCGCGCTCTGCTGAAGGCCGTGTCGGCGTCGTCGGTCGGCCATCCAAAGTCTCCCGTGAAGCATGAGCCAGAAGAAAAACTTCACCTTCGGCGGGGAGGACGATCTCCATACTTCCGTCGCTCCAGGCATCGGGGCGACGTCGGAGAAGAAGCTTCGAAACGCTGAGGAGGTGGAGTACTCTCCACCCACCGTCCATTTCCAGATGAAGCGGTCGGGGATGTCAGGCAATAGCTCGATGCCGGATAGCATGTCCCAGAGTAGGACGTACTCAGTCAGGACCGCCGCCGTGTGGGCACCTGTGCTGTCCTGAGTCCAGCGTCGGCCATCAAGGGCCTCCTTCACAGAACGCCCACTCCAGCGGGCTCCCACCGCGGCGAATAGTGCCGGGATGAGGTGACAGATGGGTCCGCGAGGCAGCCAAGAGTCAGTCCAGAACCGCGCCCGGGCGCCGTCGCCCACCTGCACACGAGTAGAAGTCTGGAACATTTCGTCGACCACGCGTTCGACCCTGCATGGAAACCGAGCCCATGGGGAGTCAGGCTCTGTGCGTCTGAGCCACTCCCATCGTAGGCGAAGAACGTAGCCTAGGGTGGCGAGGTCTGGGAGGCCAAGGCCCCCGAGGTCCTTGGGGGAGCAGACGGAGGGCCAAGCCACCCGGCATTTACCTCCCGCGACCGACGACGTGCCCGCCCACAAGAACGCTCGTCCTCGCTTGTCAATTTCGCGAATGGCCCAGGGCAAGAGCACGCAACCGATGAAGATGTGCACCGGGATAACAGAGAGCGTGATCTTCGCGAGCATGGCTCTGCCCATGGCTGTGAGCAACCCGCCCTTCCAAGTAGGGATCCTGGTGGCCACTTTGTCCACCAGCCGCTGCTCCGTGGCGCGAGGTAGTCTGGACACCGCCAGGGGCGCCCCAAGGTACGTCACCGGGAATGGCAACACACGGCAAGGGAACACGCCTAACACCTCGGCCACCTCCAATTCAGAGCAGCAGATCGGGGTGATGGCGCACTTGTGGAGGTTCATGTTGAGGCCAGAGGCGCCGACAAAGAGGTCCAAGAGCTGCCGAACACAGGAGAAGTCAAGCGCGCGAGGCGCAAGAGAGATAACCAGGTCGTCGCCGTAAACAGAGGCGCGAAACTTAATCACGTTCCCAGGCAGGGGAGTAAGCTGTGATCGTCTATCCGCCTCAAGGATTAGGGCGTTCAAGACCTCCATGACAAGGACGAACAAGAGCGGGGACATCGGGTCACCCTGCCTCAGCCCTCGGGCGTGGTAGATGCGTCGGCCGGGGTGGCCATTGACCATCACCTTGGTCGTGGCGGTGGCGAGGAGTGAAGAGATCCAATCACGCCATCGTTGCGGGAAGCCCAAGGAGTGAAGGACCTCGAGCAAGAAAGGCCAAGTGACAGTGTCGAAGGCCTTTGCGAGGTCAACCTTGAGAAGGATCATGGGTATCCGACAGGCGTGTAACCAACGACAAGTGAGCAACACGGCTCGGAAGTTCTCGTGAATCCGGCGCCCGCGGATGAAGGCTGTCTGATTGGGCTTGACAAGCTCGGACATCCTAGGTGCCAGCCGTAACGCCAGGCCTTTGGCGAACAGCTTGCCCACGGAGTGAATGAGGCTGATGGGCCTGACCATGATGGCTTCGTTGAGGTTGTTGAAATTCCGGAAGTCCATGTCCCATAAGGCATGGAACATGCGTACAAGGTCTGGGCCGACAATAGCCCACACCGTATTGAAGAAGCTCTGGCCCCGGAGCCTGTCAGATGGTGTCTCACGGACGATCTGCGCGACCTTCTCAGCCGAGAATGGCGAGGTCAGCGAAGAGAGGTCCAACGATGGTAGGTGAAGAGCCTCGAGGGGGATGCGGTGCGTCCTGTTGAATGGTGTGCTGAGGATGTCGTTGTAGTAGTCGTAGATGGCCCCCACCTTAGCCTCCTCAACCGAAAACGTCAGACCATTGTGTGTGATGGCGAGTGATGATTTTTTTAAACAATGCAACACACACCACTATAGTAATCTTAACACAGGTGGGTGTTTTGGGTTAACGGAGGCGGGCAATCCATCTGCCTCCGACAAGGCGTTTGCGCTAATGTAGATTAACATAGGTGGGCAAATTGCCCGCCTCAGTTAATTTGTTAATGCCTCCTATGATTTTTCTTTTCTAGTTGAGTGTCTTTCAGAGAGTTCAGGAGCAAAACCGTACATTGAAGCATGTACATGAGGAACTGGTAACTGATGCTTTTATTTTGTATGTACATTATGTACTTCATCTCTGAACACTCGGAGTCACAAAGATACCAGCTTGTCACTTGCGAAAGTCACAAAGACATCAACAATGGCAACGGCATGTTGTCCACATAGAGAGTACCTGAATACAGTATATGTTACAACGACATTTATTCATCAACAATGACAACAGCATGTTGTCCACATGCATAGGGAGTACATGAATACAGTATATGTTACAATGACATTTATTCATGAATGTAAGACCGACATAGATCTGATCGAGTGAGCAAACTGTCCAATCAACTGTATCCACACAATTCCACAGTGACGTGTACATATCTCAAAGGGATCTGCTAAATGGTGCATTGCTTGGAGTTTATGGCTCGCAAGAAATGATCTTGTTTTCAAAACACAACAATATATATATTCTACTGATGCCATAGTGCATCGTTCATTAATTTCTCTGCAGTTGTCAGCGTACAATGTAGATGATGAGGATGCTTGATAGTTCAAACTTTCTTGGCTGCATCCATGCTTTTCTTTTGCTTCATGTTTACTTAGAATGCTTAGAGGGAGATTAGAGAGAGACAGAGAGCTAATTTCTCTGCTTGATGTCGGTAAACTATTGATAATAATTAATTTTGTAAGCTGGTATCCCAGAAAACATATTTGTTTTCATAAAACATATTTGAGACTGATTTTATTTTCTGCAAACATATCTTGTAAATAGGTCCACAAGGTATTTGGTCTATATAGAGAGCTTGTTGAACACCATGCTATATCATTCAGCTTCATCAGAAGAGGCCTCATCATTTGCAACCCATGTCGTGTGGGCAGCGAGGACACGCCCCATCCATCCTTGCAGAAGCCATTGCCCATCCTGGGAGATCATAAAGTCTTCATGGTAATGCTTCATGACCTCGTCTTTGACTACCTTCACAATGCTTGATTTCAATGGCAGCTGCCTTAGGCCTGCTCGTTTGTTTCTTTTCTGCCATTGCCTATATTTCTCAGGGCGTTCAACTAGGTCCAAACCTTCACAAGAAATGCCATTAAATGCATAACATCCAAGAACGGCTTTCTCGAACACCAGTCGAGATTTACTCTCCCTTGGGGTGGTTGTGTCCAACATGTCAAACAATGCCATGTAATAGAAGAGTGACTCTCGAAATCGTGACAAGAAGGAAGTACCATACGAGCGATTTGTAATGTTCTGGATGAATACATCTGGCTTCATCGTCTTGATGTTATTGAGAACAGTATCCCTAGGGGTTGGATCATCAAAGAATATGCTCTCTTCCATCAAGATGCTGAAACTAAAGAGGTCAATCACAACAAGCACCTCATCGGCGTCTCTATGCAAGTCCATGATAGAAGTATCCTCCCAGTTTTTAGTGATTGCACGGAACTTGAATGAAGGAAAGCCAATTTCATGGGCACATTTCAACCTGCTCACCTGGGTAGCAGATAGGCGTGGGGCGGGTAATGGCAGTGAACTTCACCTCTGGTAGGCCACCTTCTTTACTCGCCAGCAAGCGGAGCAAGCCTGTCCATTGAAACCCGAAACGTGTACCATAATCCACGATATGCAACCAACCCTTACCTGCCATGGCCTGCATGATGGTCATTGCTGAAAAAATGAATGTCACATTGATGAAGCAGCAAGCTTCAGAATAAAGGGTGTAGGCCTTAAGGAGCTCCACAGCGGAGGGGTACTGTAACATAATCATCTGCCAAAACTGGCTCCCTGTGCCCAGTATTCGTGCCTCTAGCCCCTTGGCAAAACAATGAGCTAGGCGTTGGATGGCGTTCCCTGTTGCCGAAGCTTGTTGCTTGATCTGCTTCAGTAGCTCACACGCTGTCATGTGATCATCTGCTGTAAGAGCCTGCGCACATGACATCAACAACCTGCGTATGTCGACCAAATTGTCTCTCGCCGCTTTGATCCTACCACTATTCCTATTTCTCTTCTCCAGGTCAGTATTGTGATTATTGTCAATGGTGACATGCTCCATGCCCTTGATGCATGTCTCATAGGCATGCATCATCATTTTGTCAAGCATCTCGTTGCCACTTTTCTCCTCTAGCTCATTGATCATCATCACAGATTTGTTGGTAGTTTCTACCTCCTCCTCCTCTAGAAGGTGATCCTTATTGTACCTTTTCTTGGCCCTACTATCAATAATGTTGCTTTCCCCTATTTGATTCACCAGCTCATGCCTTCTAAAGTTGTTGTCTTTGGGCAGGAGCATATTGGCTTCTTCTATGCCTTCCAAGGATGCCCCTACTACACATGTGTCCTTTGATAAGGATGAATTAAGGGCGCTTTCATCACCATAAGCTTCATGCAAGAATTTGTCCGGCCCGTCCCAGTTGTTGGTGTTAGTGCCAAGGGCAGGGGAGGAGAGGATGTGAGCAAAGGGCTGCTGCACCTGGAGTAGCGCTGGGTGGTCATTGAGCTCATCGTCAATGTTGTCCTCCATGAGCATGTGTGAGATGTAATGGAGCATCATGTCATTATTAAGGACATGATGCCGGACCTCATTGCAGACATTGGTGGTTTGGGGAAGATCTAGGAAGACTGGTGGGGATGCTGGTGGCTGCTCCATAAGATCCTTGATGAAGAATTCCTCCGGTGTGGTGGCCATGGTGATCAATGGTAGTGCGGTAGCCCTTTTGGTTAATATATATCATAATGAGAAGATCATAAGACTTCTGGTTACTAAAATCAGAGTGCAAAAGACGATGGCCGACTGTAACTCCAATGCTACTTGGATGGAGACGACACTGGCTCACGATATTTCCAATGCTGCATGGATAATGGTTGCAAAAGCTAGCTATACACAGGGCGCATCAAAATAGTATTTTGAAAACATCATCGTAACAATCCCCATTTCTTTTAACTACTAGTGAAAATGACAAAGTAAGAAGACACAGTCGTGTGATGCAAAACATATTTAAATATGCCTTCACAGCTAACGTAAAGGAATAGTGAACAAAAAAAACAGAGAAATAGAGGAGCAGAGAGCGCCAACAATAAACAGCTCCGTTAGGTGTTTATATAATTGTTGGCAAATGTGAAATAAAACGAAGCACGGACATGAATTGCCAATGTTCAAGAAGCAACTATTGAGCTATGCAAAATTAGTTACTTCCTCCATCCTAAATTATAAGACGTTTGACTCTTTTAACCTCAAGTTTGACCACTTGTCTCATTAAAAAATTATGTAAATATAATCAAATTTAAGTTATTTTAAAGAACTTTTATTAATAGAGTAGACCATAACAAAATAAATGATATTTTTTTTATAAATTCTTGAATAAGACAAGTGATCAAACTTTGAGTGAAAAAAATCAAACGTATTTTAATTTGGGACGAAGGAAGTAGTATAGAAAGTGCCGATCGGCTGAGACTAATGGGCTCTGCTGGAATCATACGCCATGAAAGGGACCGCTTTCCCACTGCCATGCACCGATGCATAGGGAGGGGCCGAGGCCTAGCTGTTATAGATTACTCCCTCCATCCCGCTATGTCCGTCGTTTTGACTTTCTATAGAGTGCAGCAAAAAGTTACTGAACGGCAGATAGCTGTGTATAGATACATTGAATGATGTGTGAATCTAGACAAGTACTATTACTCCTAGAACGACACAGATAGGGGGACAGAGGGAGTAGATCATAAAGTCTTGTGGTAATGCTTCGTGACCTCATCTTTGACTATCTTCACAATGCTTAATTTCAGTGGCAGATACATCAGGCCTGCTTGTTGGTTTTTGTCGGCCATTGTGTATATTTATCAAAATCATAACCAAACATATCACCCGGTCTATTGATAAAAATGATTCACAAAGACATCAACAATGGCAACAACATGTTGTTTACACATAGTGCCCAAATATATTATATTATAATGACATTCTTGATTGAAAACCAACAACTCGGAAAAACCCCTTGGTTTCGCCCCGCATCGCCCTGAAAAGGCGACTCGGTGGCGGTCAACCCTAGCCACTGCCACCGTCCCTCCATCCCTTCCCCTACCCCTTCCCCTTCCCACTCGCCGCTGCCAGAGGGGGCCGTCGGGAAGCCCACGTGGCTAGCAGCAACGAGGGGGGGGGGGGCTTCTCCTAGGTGGGTTACGACTTCATCCGTGTAGGGATGGATCTCGGTGGTCCAAGAGGTGCTACGACGCCATGGCTACACATGGTATAGTCTGTACCCTTAAGCTTGGAAGCAGGAAGGCATGCAGTGACAATGCCTTGCATCTTCCCCCTCTTCCTTCCGGGCCCCCTCCACCCCACCTCCCTCTTCCCCATTGACAATGGCGGCTTGGGTGTCTAACATGGCGGATATGGGCCTCCCGAGTGTCAATCTGCCATCTCCATGATGGACGGCACCCCTGGTTGGCGGGTTCCTATGGGGCTCACTTGTCTGGGTCCCTAGAGCGCTGCGTTGGGAAGCTAGTGTGGTGCTCTGCGACACGACGCGAGCACGTGCTGCTGCAAGCTTCTCCTGGTGCGACCTCCACATTGTGGTGCTCTCGAGCGGTGGACTCCTACATATCTGGTGAGCTGCTCTGTTCTGTGGCAACTCTTCTTGTGCATGCATGCAGGGATCGTAGGCATACGGTTTGGTCGCATGCATGCCTATGGGGGCTGTGTGTCCGTGGGTGTCCCCTTTGCTGGGTATGGTGGCCTTGCGTTCGGTTCAGGTGTAGCCGTTGCATCCTCTTGATCTTGGGTCATAGATGGTGCCCTGGCAGCAGTGAGGTTCATGTACACGTGCGTGCACGGTGCGCGTGGTTTGGTCACTGGCAAGCGGGCGGTGGGTCTGTGTGTCCGCGGGCACCCTCCCCATGTCTCTTCTTGGGGAGGGCAGAGTGCCAATTAGACAGTGTGGCAACGTCGTCCATGCCTATTTTCGCGGCGGTAGCATGGTGGCATCGAGGAGTCAGCCCGGGAGACATGATGAGATGACCAGTTTCGCTATGCCACCTCGTCTTCGAGTGCACTTGTGAGGGTTTTGGGCTGAACTCAGCTCTAGGCTGGGCCAGATGATGAGGACATCACTCCTTCGGATGCAGCTAATGAACCTCCAACCGTGATGCAAGGTCCAATGACCTGAGCGCGAATGTGATAATTTTATTTAGAGGTGAGCTCGTTCTTAAGCGATCCTTTTCACACATTCGAGAATAGACTACTACTCCCTCCGTCCATGTATAGTAGGCGCAACTCCAAAAACACATAGACCAAGGAGCTGTTTAATTACTGCATGTTTCTAGGAAACTCCCTTCGATTTCGCCTCCAAATTAATGCAGCCCACGCTTTTTCCGTCACAAGCCGTTAAGCAGAACGCTCGCTCTGGTGCATTCAGTCAGTTTCCATGCGTATGCAGCCGGCTTCTTGGACGGAAATTTATTCCCCATGCTAACTGCCATCCTAATTTCCTCCACACACATAAATGCTGCATGCAGCCATGCACACACCCGCCTTGTATTCGAGGACAAGAAAAAAAATATGGTTGCGCCTACTATACGTGGACGGAGGGAGTACCTAATGATGTTACATTGCTTAGGAACATTGGAGAGGGTCATGATGCACTTGAAGGAAGGTGTGGAGGACAAGACTAGCAAGGACGTCCAAGATTACTTGGAGTTCTAGATGAACTCGACTTCAATTCTACTTTGGATTACAGGACCCGACAATAGTAAAATTGGCGCCCAGGATGCATTC
This sequence comes from Microstegium vimineum, assembly GCA_022036555.1. Classification (NCBI taxonomy): domain Eukaryota; kingdom Viridiplantae; phylum Streptophyta; class Magnoliopsida; order Poales; family Poaceae; genus Microstegium; species Microstegium vimineum. Next base: position 5,113,703 of record CM039132.1, read on the forward strand.
TGTCACACCCAGTTTTAAAGACAAAACGGGATGCATAAACCTTATGTGTGCCCAGAGATCAGTCACACACATAAGCCGACAAATTATCAAAAATGTACCATCACAAATGTTTATTACATAGCGAATGAGTATCTATTAATGTCTATTACATAACAGAGGAAATATAAGATAACTCTCGCGAAACTCTATAGCATAGGGACGTCAACTGGTTGACCCCAAACCTAGTAGTCCTCTGGATACTCCTCATAACTCTGATAATCTGGTACCCATCCGGGATTTTTATCCAAATATTGAAAAGAAAGTAAACAAGCGTAAGTACTTATAGTACTCAACAAGTATATATGGGTTCATGAGGCTCAAAAGTATGACACTGGTTTACTGCGATAAGCATTTTAATTTATAACAAAACTTTATAAATGGTAGATCAAGGTTATGCTTAAGTCCCCAAATTAAACTGCATGATCATATAAACAAATGAACAAGTAACATAATATCATGATAAAGTGATTCATAAAGGTAAACAATAAGTAACCAAAGTTTATGTGAGTTTTCCGGGCCACTCGTGTCCGTGAGCACGGCTGATATACCAGTTTTTAACACTCTGCAGAGGTTGTACACTTTACCCATGAGTCGTGTTACCCATATGCCCGGGTTTATAACTCCCAAAACACTGCCGAGGTGAGAGGGCAGGGTACACTATGAAGTCTTTCAAAGGGGCTCGCTGACATACCATAGACAGTACGGATCCACGGGCAAGGGGTATACGGGAGCCCCAAAATTGTACTCACACGCAGCGGTAACCACTCCGGCCGCAACCCGCAACCGCGCGTCAATGGCAACTTTCGTGAACTGCCGCATGCGAGAGAGTGACCTTAATACTGAACTAAAGCCAGAGCCATGTAGCTCTTATGGTTGTATTGTATGTCCCAGCTTTTGCTGACAGATAGGATCCTAAATCCATGTTGCTAAAAAGTCAAGTTTTACTTTATCATTTCATGTAGTCATTACTCAAGATTAAAAGATCATGCTTATTTAAATGGAGCACTAGCAATAACTACCCATATGTAAAGATAACCCATAGGATTGTCAAGGTTCAAGGTAACAATTCTAGGTAAACCCTATGGTAACAAAATTAGACACATGCATATGATTTGATTTAAAACATCATGAATAGGACATCAAGGAAGATCCCATATAATACTTGCCTTGCTCAAAGGGTTCCTGCTGCTCCTGCTCAAAGAAAACTTCCTGGTCACCCACGTACTGCTCACCGTCTATACTCGATCACCACATTAACATGCAATCATACCGAGGCATCACATGCAAGCAAACAAAGGCTATAGATTAGAACAGTACACCAACCATAATAAAACAAGATTAAAAGTTTATAAAACTAATCTACGTCTCATTACGATCACATAGACGATTGAATCATGAAAAACGGAGCTATAACGAAGAAGATATGAACTAATCAAGTTTCATAAATTAAACCAGAGATTAAAAGAGATTAAGCAATTAAATATATTTTATAGTTGTCTAACATGAACTATGAACTAACACGTAGATTACGTCCATACGAATCTAACACAATTTGAATGGGTGAAAATGGAGTTAAAATGAGCATTTTAGAAACATTTGAAATTGAGTGGCAGTTCTGTAAATAGGATTTTCTATTTAAATTTCGAATTAAAACAAAACCGAAAAGGAATACGCTTTGTAGCAGAGAAAACGGAGTCTCGGAAGACGCCAAGGGACGGCGGGTTGATGCATTAAAAGCAGCAGGAGCTCTTTTGCAAGTGTGTCGGCCGAAAGGGTACGGGACTCTGTGATCCGTCCGTTCGGAGATGGGCGGTTTAGATTAGATCGGGAGCCGGGCGGTGGTGCTCGGCCGGAGCAGAACAGGTCCGCGGCGGCGCCATGGCCGGAGTGCGGCGGCGCAACTCGATACGCTGTTTCAGTGCACTATTCGCGACGCCGAAATGACAGGGAGAGAGAGAGAGGAGAACAACGAACACTACGGCGGGGTTGGTTGAACCGATTGCGCGCGGGAACGAGGCGTCCACGCGGTACAGCGGCTCTGTACTGCCGGCGGACGCGGGCAGGGTCCATGCGGACGGGACAGAGGGAGAAAGGGGGAGAGCGAGTTCCTGGGGCTCCCTTACCGACAATGCGAGGCTCGGGGAACGGGTGGAGGCGTCGGTGGAGCTCGGCGTCGGAGAGACGACGGCGGCGGCTCTACTGAGCGTGCGACGACCGTTCTGGTGGCTCTGGTGTGCTTCCAGGGGCGAGGTGAGGGCGGTAGGGCGCTGTGCTTGGCTTTATATAGCCCCTTGGCTTTATATTCGTGCTCGGCGAAGCAGGAAGGCGTCGGCGAGCGGAAAGGAAAGGGGAGGGAGGAGGAAGAAGGAAAGGGGAAGGGGTGTGCGGCGCTCGGCTTGTCTAGTCACGGGGCCGCATTGGCTAAGGAAAGGGGAGGTTCCCTGCTCCCAATTGCGCTCGGCCGAGAAGGGAACACTGGCGCGGGGAAAGGAAAGGGAGGGGAGGAAGAAGAAGGAAAGGTGGAGGGAGAGACTGACCTGTGGGGCCCACCTGTCAGCGAGGTGAAGGAGCGCTGGTGCGCGTGTGGTGCGGGAGGGGGACTGGGCCGGCCTACTGGGCCGGAGCAGAGCCCATGCGGCAAGGAGAGAGGGGGCTGGGCTGGGGGGAAATGGCCTGCGGGCCAGGAATGGAGAAAGAGAGAGAGAGAGAGAGAGAGAGAGAGAGAGAGAGAGAGAGAGAGAGAGAGAGAGAGAGAGAGAAAGAATTGCTTTTCTTTTATTTTCTGAATTTCCAAAATCCTTTTCAAAGCACACTTTTGAATTCAAGTTTGAATTTTGAAAATTCCAAACAAACCAAAAACACCATGCAGCAGCATGAATGCAACAAACATGTTTCTACTTGTGATAGTGTTATTTCCTGAAATCTTTAATTACTTTTCCTATGTTGTAATGGTCACAAAAATGCATTTAAAACAATTTTTAATCTATTTTGAAAAATGCAAAATTTTAGGGTGTTACACATTCGGACTCTGTTTTTGACGATCCACATATGGCTGGAAAGAATTTCATAAGCCAACCGATGGTTTTAGTTTGAGGTCCAAATTCCACGGGAGTCAACGGGAATCCTCAAAACAAGCCAGCATCCATAATCTGTTAAGGTGTTGTGTCAATTAATCTGTGGTTTGTCCCATCTTTTGAGCTGCATTCTTTTGAGTTCTTTCTTGTGTTCTTCATTTCATAGGCATGGATTAGAATTCTTGGCAAGGTCAACCGGTTGGAGACACGATTGATAACCAACGGAGTCGTGGTGCTAAGATTACAAGGCTCGGGTTTATTGATCTAAAGCTAGATCGGTGTGTCGTGCTCCACCAAAAACGAGAGTTACCTCAACTTGACTGAAGATATAGGAATCATGTCCCCATCACCAGCGATGATGGATGTCGTGATGTCATAGTTTTCTCATTTCACGATATCTTTGTGGTTGTGCCATGTTTAGCCCTTATTCTAGAGCATATTGTTCTAGTTGTTCTTGTTGTTTTCTCTTTAGTGGATAAGCCACATCCTCATCTTAGTGTTGGGGGTGTTGTTTGGTTTTAGTCTGGTTTTCAAGATTAACTTGACCAAATGGGTTTACTTTGTTTTTTTTCAAACATAAGGTTGTTGATCGTATATCAATATATATTATATTCAGGTGGGATTTCGCCCCCGGTGAAAGTTAAAAAAACTATGTTATAATGACATTTATTAATGAATGCGAGCCTGACATAGCTCTAAGTGAGCAAACTATCCAATCACCTATATCCACAATTCCGCATGTATGTGTACCTCCACATTACTTTTAGTTTTTTTTCTCAAATATGCAGGAGGACTGCGTTTCAATAAATTAAGAAGAAAGAAGGAAGGGTGTAACACCCAAACCAAAATACAAACGGGGGTCCATATACCCCCACACACATACGCACGCACTAGATCACCTGTTACGAAATCAAACAACCCAAGACCAGGGAGACCTATCAATCTAACTGGAAGGCTGCAAGGCGAGAAGATGAGAAATTCCTCGAGTCCCAGCCAAGCTCACAAGAAATGATCTTGATTTCTAAAAGGAACAATATCTTCTACTGATGTCAGAGTGCACAGTTCGTTAATTTCTCTGTAGAAATGGAACCTCCTCGACTCCGAATCGAAACTGCTGGATGAAGGTGACAGAGAGATTGATGCTCCTATTGTCAGCCAGCATGTCGATGATATAAATACTAGATAGTTTAAACTTTCTTATTAGCCGCATGCCCGCATCCATGCTTTTCTTTTACTTTATCTTTGCTTAGAATGCTTTAGGGGGAGTGTTTCTCTGCTTGCTGGTAGTAAACATTTGTGACTGATCTCATAATGTTGTATCCCAGCAATTTAGCTTCATCCGCAAGAAGCACCTTCGTTTGCTACCCATGTCGTGTGGGCAGTGAGGACACGCCCCATCCATCCTTGCATAAGCCATTGGCCATCTTGGGATATCATAAAGTCTTTGTGGTAATGCTTCATGACCTCATCTTTGACTACCTTCACAATGCTTGATTTTAGTGGCAGCTGTCTGAGGCCTGCTCGTTGGTTTCTTGTTTGCCATTGTCTATATTTCTCAGGGCGTTCCACTAGGTCCATGCCTTCACAGGAAATGCTATTAAACACATGACTTCCAAGAAGGACTTTCTCTAGCACCAATCGAGATTTACTGTCCCTTGACATGGTTGCGTCCAACATGTCAAACAACGCTATGTAATAGAAGAGTGACTCTCGAAACCGTGACAAGGAGGAGGCACCATGTGAGCGATTCATAATGTTCTGGATGAATACATCTGGCTTCATCTTCTTGATGTTATAAAGGACAGTATCCCTAGGGCTTGGAGAATCAAAGAATACGCTCTCTTCCATCAAGATGCTGAAACTAAAGAGGTCAATCACAATGAGCACCTCATCAGCGTTTGTTTGCAAGTCCATGATAGATGTATCCTCCCAGTTTTTCATGATAGCGTGGAACTTGAATGAAGGCAAGCCAAACTCATGGGCACATTTCATGAGTCGGCAGCCTATTTTCTCAATCTGATCACCTGGGTAGCAGATAGACATGGGGCGGGCAATGGCAGTGATCTTAACCTCTCGCAGGCCGCCTTCTTTACTCGCCAGCAAGCGAAGCAAGCCCGCCCATTGAAACCCGAAACGCATACCATATTCCACGATATGCAACCTGCTCTTACCTGCCATGGCCTGCATGATGGTCATTGCTGAAAAAATGAATGTCACATTAATGAAGCAGCAAGCTTCAGAGTAAAGGATGTAGGCCTTAAGAAGCTCCACAGCGGAGGGGTACTCTAACCTAAGCAACTGCCAAAGCTGGCTCCCTGTGCCCAGTATCCGTGCCTCTAGCCCTTTGGCAAAACAATGAGCTAGCCGTTGGTTGGCATCCCCTGTTGCTGAAGCATGTTGCTTGATCTGCTTCAGTAGATCACGCGCTGTCATGTGATTATCTGCTGCAAGAGCCTCCGCACAAGATATCAATAACCTGCGTACGTCGACCATACTGTCCCTCGCCGCTTTGATCCTCCCACTATTCCTGCTTCTCTTCTCCACGTCAGTATTGTCAGTCGTGAAATTCTCCATTCCCTTGATGCATGTTTCATAAGCATGTAACATCATTTTGTCAAGCATCTCATTGCCACTTTTCTCCTCTAGCTCATTGATCATCATCACAGCTTTGCTGGTAGTTCTTACCTCCTCCCCTAGAAGTTGATCCTTATTGTTGCTTTCTCTGATTTGATTCACTAGCTCATCCCTTCTAAGGTTGTTGTCTTTGGGCAGGAGCAAGTTGGCTTCTTCCATGCCCTTCAAGGATGCCCCCACGGATAAGGGTGAATTGAGGGCGCTTTCATCACCATGACCTTCATGCAACAATTCATTGGGTCCCTTGCAGTAGTTGGTGTTAGTGCCAAGGGAAGGAGATGAAAGGATCTGAGCAAAGGGCTGCTGCACCTGGAGTAGAGCAGGGTGATCATTGAACTCATTCTCAATGTCATCCTCCATGAGCATGCTTGAGATATAATGGAGCATCACATCATTGTTAGGGATATGATGCCAGACCTCATTACTGACATTGCGCTTCTGGGGAAGGTCAAGGAAGACCGGTGGGGATGCTGGTGGCTGCTCGATAAGATCCTCGATGAAGAATTCCTCCGGTGTGGTGGCCATGGTGATCAATGGTAGTGGGTAGTCCTTTTGGTTAATATATATCATAATGAGAAGAACATAAGACTTCTGGTTAATGGTGCCTAAAATGGGAGTGCAAAAGACAATGGCTGGCTGTAACTCCAAAGCTTCTTGGACGGAGACAATGGTTCACGATATTTCCAATGCTGGTAGGATAATGGTTGCCAAAGCTAGTTATTCACAGGGCACATCAAAATAAATTTTTTTTTGGAAAGGTCATTGTTACAAACCCCATTTTTGTAGCTAGTGAAAATGACAAAGCAAGGAGGTACGGTCATGTGACGCAAAATATATTTAATAAAGCCTTCACAACTAACGTAAAGTAATGGTGAACAGGAAAACATAGAAATAGAGGAGCAGAGTTTGAATGACATCAGTAAACAGCTTAGTTAGGTGTTTATATAAATCTCAGCAAATGTGAAAGAAAATGAAGCACGGACATGAAATGCCAATATTGAAGAAGCGACTATATTGAGCTATGCAAAATTAGTTACTTTAGAAAGCGCCGATCAGCTTTGAGACTAATGAGCTCTGCTGTAAACAGAGGCCATGAAAGGTGCCGCTTTCCCATTTCCATGCACCGATGCAAGGAGTCATGGTTGGTAAGACATATAGTAGGATACGACGTCACTACGGGAAACAACACCTTTGCCGAGTGCCAAATATCGGGCACTCGGCAAAGAGCTCTTTGCCGAGTGTAGGTTAACGTGGCACTCGGCAAAGAAATACACTAAGCAAATCAGCCTTTGCCGAGTGCCCAGCACTCAACACAGACCAGCACTCGACAAAGCATCATCTGTGCCGAGTGTCTAACACTCGGCAAAGAATGCCGAGCCTAACGGCATCCATGGCCGTCCCCTTTGCCGAGTGTCCTCCGTTTGACACTCGGCAAAGAACCCATCTTGCAAAACATTTTTTTTTGAGTTTGACAACCATTTTTTTATAGCTTTCAAATATCACCATGGTCAACATGTTCAAGTTTGACAGTTTTTCAAAGATTTTTGTTACATTTTTTGTATTTATTTTATTTTCTTCATTTTTCTCGAACCACTCAAGTTTGAACTGTGGGTGCATCGAACAATTGATTTCAATGATTCAAAAAATGTTATTCTTGTTTTTGAGTGCATGTTTAGGCCAAATCCATAAACTGACCTGAAGTTTTGATCAACGTGCTCTCGAGGCAACGCTCCAAATTACGTGCGTGCGGTTTTTAATTCTAAAAATGCAAATGAATTCAGAAAATCACAAAACTTAGCGAGATGTCGTTACATCATATGCGTATGCCATGGAAAAAAATGTGAAAGTTTCGAGCATTTTGTCGCGTACGATGCTCACATGTCATTTCATTTCATGTAACGATATATCCGACCTAAACTTGTAGGCCCGCACGGATCCAGAAATGAGTGATGAGTTGAAACAGGTGGCCAAAGGTTTCAAGCGCAGAGTCAAGTCATTCACCGTTTATGATGTGAATGGCTATCGCTTTCACACAAGAAGCTACGAGGAGAGCCGACCAAATCGAAAGACCACGAATAGTGGAGTTCGTACGCCTGGCACCGATGAGCGCGACTATTACGACATAGTCGAAGAAATATATGAGCTCCACTATCCGGGTAGCAATGCTACCAAAGCTCTTTATCCTGTGGTATTCAGATGACATTGGTTCGATCTTGATGTCACGAGAAAAGCCCCTGAGCTTGGGCTAGTGGAAATTTGACAGGATTCCATCTATAAAGGAGATGATGTCTATATTGTGGCTCAACAAGCCACACACGTTTATTATCTCCCATGGGCATGCCAACAAGTTGAGGATCTTGTGGGTTGGTATCTCGTTCAGTTGGTATCGCCGCACATCAAAGCACCTCTCCCAAACGATGATGACTACAACTTTGACCCAAACACATATATCGGAGAGTTCTTTCAACCTGAGGGCCTAGAAGGGAGGTTTGACATTGACATTACATCGTTGATGGACATGGAAGAAGACAATGACTATGATGAGGACAAGGGTGTTGAGGTACAGAATGTCAAAGACTTAAGAATTCTTGAGTAGATGCAGTTAGGATTGGAGGAGGAGGAGGATGAAGACGAGGATGAGGCGAGTTCGATAATATTGATAGTGATGATGACACACGAGTGCCACGAGGGCCACAAGCCACTGCCGATCGTGGAGACAATTTCTAATTCATGTAATATTATATTGTTTCGTTTTGATTTATATCTCTTTATATGTAATTACTGTTTATTTATGCTAATTCGTTTTATCTTCGTAATTGCAGGCACTCGACAAAATGCTGGGCGGAAGTAGGCAGTCGCAGCGGCAAGTGTCCTCCACCTACCGGAGGACTATTGAGGACCCCGACGAGTCGGTAGCCGAGACGTCGACGAGGACCGGCCGACCCTGCGGTCGTCCTAGGAGGGAGAGGACGGAGCCAACTCCTCCTTGAGACCCGACGCCCGAGTTGACCCCCTTAGGAGGAGGAGGATGAGGAGGAGAGGGAGGAGGAGGACGAGGCCGAGGTCATAGTAGGAGGTTCCACTTCCTCTGCTACGAGCAAGGTGTACCAGCGCGGGCCCACGCAGCTCCCGCGTCAGGTTCCCTTACCTCACCGCCGTCTAGTCATTCGACCTAGCGGGGAAAAGTAAGTAACCATTGATGTTATCACTACTTGTTCATATTACATGTTGAAAATCGAACTTTAGACTAACATTTCTTCTTATTGACTCATGCAGGAACTAGGTAGTTGTGAGTGGAGGGGGTGGGGTCCGCCATATCAATGGCACCAATCACTCTCCTGATCAAGAAGCACTATCCTGGCAACGTTGAGTACGCCGGGGTATACGCCCCGCCCTGGTCGTGGGATCACTTCATCGCCGCGGAGTCCAATATGCCCGACATCACGGTTGCTAGGAAGATTAAGAACGAGTTATGGGTAAGTCTAGATCGCACATCATTTGTCAATACTATGCATTCGTTTTACGTTCTTGAATTAATGAAAGGATACATGATGTCTGTATGCAGGAGTGGTACGTGTGCGAGCCGGGAGAGAGGCCGAGGCGGAGGTCGTGCATGACAAGGTTGCTAGGTCCCGACTCTGGGTCCTGTACCACGAGGCGAGGATCCAATGCATCATCACCGCCTTTGCCGAGTTGTACGGTGAAAAGGTCAAGAAGAAGCAAGCGAGGGAGAAGATGCAATCCAGGGAGACCGACCTCACTAGGGACCAGTACCTCCAAGTAAATAGGAAACATTAATACTGATTTCTTTCGTGAAGAATATGTAGGCTTCAATTGATCTTCTGACATATTAATTAAATACTGTTGACACAAAAAGCGTCAGGATCTGCGAACACCTCGGGCTATTACCCGAATTCGATATCCAAAGGTGTGCCAGTCGATTTGACTAGTTAATCGACAAGGACGATAACTAGAACAAGCTCCAAACAAGACAACGACGATACGCCCAGATGTCAAGACTCGGACTTGATCAGGATAACTAGAGCAGAGCTGAACGAGACAACAGCGATGCGCCCGGATGTCAAAGCTCAGATTACTCCCACACGGAACTTGCAAGGGTTTGACGGAGATCGAGGTGATGCAGCCCGTCGAAGCTTGAAGAACTCGTAGATAAACTAAGACTAATGCGATAAAAGGGAAAATTGCAGTAAAAGTAATAAGAGTAATTGATTTGTTTGATGTATTGATTGATCTTTGTCACGACCCCTAGGTACATATTTATACTCCAGTAATAGGAGTTACAGATAGACACGACTCGTACCTTTCCTAAACAAAACTCTATTTTTAAGGAAATAACTGACCCACGCAGGAGTCGGACCCAAATAACAATATTATTTTCCTAAACAGACACTTCTATTTTTAAGGAAAATAAACGACTCGTGCAAAAGTCGGACTCAAACTTCTATAACAATACTGGTATGAAATCTCCAGTTTCCTTATGTCTTCTCTTCGATGAAACTTTCCATCGGCAGACTCTTCAATCCGCAACTTCCTTTTATTGCTATCGGCAATCCCTTGCTGACGTCAACTGCCACGTTACCCTGTGCCCATCGGCACTCCATGCCCATCGGCATCGGCAATACTTCTCAATCGGCAACCTTGTACTTCTGGTAATTCGTCTTATCAGCAATTACCCTATCGGCAAGAAACGTCCAACTTCCATCGGCAACAAACTTACTTTTTTCGCAGCATTTACCTTCATCGGCAACATTGACTGACGACCTCCTGATGCCGATGGAAAAACGGCTACCGATTAATGCAAGTCTTAACTTTCTTGACACGTGCTGAAAAACGGTGTCAACACATGCCCCCCAATTTCGGAGTGTAAAATATTTTACGCGCCGAAATTTTCTCTACTGTAACTGCTCTCTCCAAGATAACCGTACAACTTTCTCGATTACCGCGCGCAAAACGACAATTTATTAATAAAATCCCGCGACCGCAGCGCGAACAGTTGCAAACCTAATCATATCTCCTCGATTGCTGCGCATACCTATTGCATACCTCTCCACATTCTTGCTCAGTGCGAAGAAAATTCCAAAATACCCTTGACCAGGCTTATAAAAATTACCACCATCCAATCTGTTTTTACCCCGAGCCTACTTTTACTTTCACCTGCCCTCGTCTTCAACCTCGGCGGCGACTCCGGCGGCGACTCCGAAGAACAACTCCGTGAACTCAAGCAGCGGCGTCTTCTTCCAGCGAAGCACGAACAGCACCAATGGCGATCCACTTCAACGTCCCCAAGGTAAATCTATCCCCTTCTCACTTCATCTTCTGCAAGTCCCTTTTCTGTTATCAATTTTATAATCCTCTTTTCCCCTTTCTTTCTTTGATTTTTTCCGAAACCTAGGAACTGTACAACAAAGTAGTAATCCCAATTGAGCAATCCATTTTCAACTGCCTAGGTCCAATGGGCAATCCTGACCCCACCAATATGATTAACGCGAAAACCAACCGTATCCCCTTTAAATCTGAGTGCTTCAACTTAGGATTATGGAAAGATGCCTTCTGTTCATGGCCTAGACCCACCAAGGGATGGAAGAACTGATAACTCAGAGTAATCAGAACACAGCAAGTTTACTGGTCAGAGCGCAACTTAGACCAGTGCATCAGGCTCTCCATTGCCGATATGGAGAAGAATGAAAATATGATGATAGCCGCCTCTTACTTCTGGTCCGATACCATGAACTCCTTTTTATTCAGACATGGACCTGCCACCCCCACCCTTGCCGATGTGCACATGCTTACCGGCCTCGATGTCTCCTCTGCCGATACCCCCACCCTATTCAATAGGAAGGCTGAATATAAGGTGAATACACGCAATATCGGCGGCTGGACTGGTTACATCCAGGAATACCAAAAAACTGGATCGGTGGGTCAAAGAGAGCACACTATCTTTTTGAACATGTGGCTAGAGAAGTTTATCTTCTGCGGCAAAACCGTTGGACCCACCACAATGTACCTCCCTGCAGCAGAACTCTTGGCCGATGGAACAAGACTCCCTCTCGGCCGATACCTCCTTGGATCGGTGTACCGTCTCCTACACCAAGTGTCCAAGAAGCTATTGTTGGGCGAGTCCATCGGCAATCTTGGGGGTCCTTGGTGGTTCATAAACATGTGGTTAAATGCACACATGTACAAAGTTCTCCAATTCGACTTGTTCAATCAGCAATTCCGAAGGGACATATCAGAAGATTACGTATTTGATGAGGATGAATCGGCAACTCGTCCCCCACTCAATTTCGGGGAAGCCATCATAGCGTTGCCGGGAACCGATGCCAATGTAGACCAGTTCGGCAGATTCTTTCAAAAGTTCTACAACAGAATCCCTGCTGCAGAACGGCTTTGGTGGCCTTACATCGATGAAGACAACCGATTCCCTCTGCTGTTCAACCTTACCGATGAGAATGTGCCTCAGAATGAAGTAATCATGAAGGCCAGCATTATTCCCCGAGCTATTCCAGTTAACATTTTCGGAACTGGGAAGAATGCTCCTCCATCCTTTGAGTTTTATTACCCATCGGCAGCAGCAAGACAACTGGCATTCGGCCAATTACCGATCAAGCTCTGCTACGCCAAGGTGATAAAACCAAGACAAATCATCTCCAGCGCCATGGACTGGAACAAGGTTGTCAATCTCCCTCCCGATGCCGATGCATCAGACATCGATTTATCCTCCTGGGCACCAACATCTTTTATTACGGAGGAATACAAATTTTGGTGGCAAGAATGGAGAAGCCAACTGTTCGCCAAGTCATCACACTACTATCGGCATTTGATTGATGCCGATTACGTCATTCCCGATTGTCGGTGTTATGACCCGGGGGTCAAGACCACCAACTAGTAAATTTGTATATTGCGTGCTCCCTCTCCCAGATGTGATGCAAGAAGGACACAAGGTTTATCCTGGTTCGGGCAAAGAAGGCCCTACGTCCAGCGGGGGAGGATGACTTGTATTATCTTGCACCGAAGTGCTCTTACAGGGGGGTACAAGCTGGTTTACATGGGGTTGCTCAAAGTGAGCTAAGGCCTAAGGCTAGCAGGGCTATCCTAGGCAGTCGGTTGGTTGCTTGAGGGGTCGATCGAGCAACGGGGTGTGTGAAGTGTGCGGATGAATGTGGGATTGTGCGAGAGTCATCGTGAAAAGAGGAGTCCAGTCAGAGTCCCTTTCTTCTATCTCGGCGTCCCCTTTTATAGACCAAGGGAGGCCCGAGAGTACAGGGTCCTAAATTGTTGTAGCATGGGGGACGTGTCCGCGGCATAGTGTTGGCGAAGGGACGTCGATCACTGTGGCGGCGTGGCCTTTCCGTCCTTCCAGCGCTCTGGGACGTGGTGACAGTAGACAAGTTGTCGCGGCACATCGTAGCGCAGCAGGGTCGTCCTTCCGTAGACTGGCGCGAGTCCCACAGTTGAAGCGGGACGGGGCGGATGGGACGGCCCCCATACCGGAGTGGTCGGAGATAGGGGTCGAGCCCCCCGGTCGAGGGGAGGGGTCGAGCCCTGCGTGGCTTTGTCGTGTCCCTGAAGACGTCGTCGAGGGCCGTCCTGTTCCCATCTCGAGGGGTGCTTCTGGAGTCCGTACTCGGGACGTGGTTACAGTGGCGGCACAGTTGACGGAGATCCAGGACATGGCAGTGAGGTGTTGGATTTGACTGTGGTCGTGGGCGCCCATGGCGTTAGGCGGGTTCCCTTTAACCCATACCGGGAGCAGTTGGGCTGATCGAGCTTCCCGTCCGGGGGTCGTTCGTTCGACCTCTCTCCGTCAGTTAGAGCAGAAGCGGAGTCGGAAAGGTCGAGGTGGAGGCGGAGGGGTTGTTCGTTCAACCCCTGCTCCGTCATTCGACGTCGAGGTGGAGGCGGAGGGGTCGTTCGTTCGACCCCTGGTCCGTCATTTTTCCAGGAGCAGACCGGCCCACGACTGGTTGCTATCGCTAGTGCAGGGGGCCTTTGTATGATGGGCCCTTCTTTGCTGACTTGAGCGGTTGGTTGACTCCTGTCTTAAAAATGGTTGCTATGTTTAGCGTTGAATTATCGAAGGGTTTAGGGTACCCCTTACCTTTGTACCCGACAGTAGCCCCCGAGCCTCTATGCGGATAAGAAGAATCCGCATAGGGCTTTTGGCATTGACCTGCAGAGTTAGTAAGAGGTTCGGTTCTCCGTGGGGTGCGTGCGAGCGCACCCCGCGGGGGTAGCCCCCGAGGCCCTAGAGGAGTGATTAAGAACTCCTCTGGGGCTATGATGTGTTTTATCGAGGGGTTTTAAGGTTACCTGGAGACGTGCCTCGAAGAGCATCGAAGAGCGTTCGGATTGTGGGGCGAAGAGCATCGTGCTATCCTCGTTAGGACGAGCCTCGAAGTCCTCTGTGAGCTGGTGTCGGGCATGTGTCCATTAGAAATGGTGCCCAGTACGGGTAAAAATCCAAGTGAGAACTCGTGCCCCATTCGATAGGGGTCGATTAGCAGCCCGGAGGCATTCTCATTAAGCAAGACCGTATGGCTTACTAAGCAAGACCGTTTGTCTTACCAAGGTGCCAACTCCGTTCGATGGGAGTTGGTGGCTCAATGCCTCCCAGCATAGGGATCCTTAGGTATTCCTTGTTTATGCCTCGGATATGTCCCAGGGGACCTCGAGAGTTCGTTCTCGAGCTAGGGGCACGCGCCTGGCCCCCCCGGGTCATCCCTGACTCGCATACTCGAGGGCGGCTGTCGAACCCCGTTCATGGGGCCAGCCTTCGCCCCCTCGAGATTCTAGGGGTGGACCGGAGTCCGTTAACCATGGGTCCTTCTTGACCTCAGGTACTCGAGGGCGGCTGTCGAAGCCTATGTAAGGGCCTGCATTCGCTCCCTCAAGATTTGACGGATGGTTCGTCATCCGCCGCTAGCCTCCGAAGGTGGAGTCCTTCCCTGTGGAATGCGAAGGGGGAAAAGTGGGTAATTGTATTGAACTTGGGGACATACCTATGCCTTTGTTGGATCTGCCCGTTGGGCTCGAGTCCTCGAGGGAGGCTGTCGAACGCTGTGTAAGGGCCAGCCTTTGCCCCCTCTAGACTAGGGAGTGGACTGGAGTTGATAACCCGAGGTCCCCTCAGACCTCGGGCACTCGAGGGTGGCTATCGATCCCGTTCGTGGGTTGTCCTTTGTCCCCTCGAGATTTTGGGGGTGGACCGAAGTCCATAACCCGAGGTCATTTCTGTCCTCGGGTACTCGAGGGTGGCTGTCAAACCCCCTTTCGAGGGCCAGCCTTCGCTGCCTCGAGATTTCTTACCTCCGAAGATAATGCTTATCGCCGCGCGCCTTTTTAGGAGATGTCCGTTCGGTCGCAACTGTGGCAGACGCGAGGCGGAGTGCGGTGCGGGGCCCGATGATGGGACTGGACGCCTTATCCTGGAGGAATACGAGGAGGCGGTATGCACGCGCATTAAATGTAGAGATTCACTTGCCTGTTCGCGGGATCTGCCCGTTGGCCTCCTGCTTATAAATAACGGAGGTGAGGAGTCGGATGCTCTTTTCTCGCATTTGCCTTCCCTGCCTCCTTCTTCCCGCCGTTGCCTTAGACGCCCTTTGAGCCGGACCTCTGCGCACGCGAGAGAAAAGAGAGGGGAGATTGGGAACTTACCTTCCGCCCCCATGTGCGAGCGTGTCAGCCTCCTTGCCCCCATGGCCAGATACAGCCTGCAGGGCCCCGATGCCTAGCTCCCGTCCTCGGTGACCGCCGCGCGCCTGGGTGACCTGGTGGAGAGCGGCCTCCTCTGGCCTGTCACCCATGTCGACCGGCCAGAGTGGGTGGTACCACCGCAGGAGCACGCCGAGCCTAATCCGCCGGCGGGATCCTCCACCTGTAGGAGCACGCCGAGCCTAATCCGCCGTAGGAGCACGCCGAGCCTAATCCGCTGGCCGGAGTGGGTGGTACCTCCGCAGGGCTATGTGGTGAGCTTCAAGGTCTTCCACCCGGCGGGGCTAGGCTCCCCTCCCAGTCGTCTTCTGCGCGGGATCCTCCACCATTACGGCGTGGAGCTTCAACACCTCACCCCCAACGGTATCTGTCACGCGGCGGTCCTCGCCACCGTGTGCTAAGGGTACCTAGGGGTCGAGCCGCACTAGGAGTTGTGGCTCCACCTCTTCGAGGCGAGCGTCTTCCACACGTCGGTCGGCCGCGGAACTCGCAAGACGGTCAGGGCCGGGTGCTGCAGCATCGCCCTTAAGCGGACAGACAGCCGGATCTCGGCGAAGCTCTCGTCGAGCCACTCCGGGTGGCATTCCGGGTGGTTCTACATGCGGAACGACGACGACTTGCTCCCTGCCTATACCGGGAGGACAATTGACTCAAAGCCTGACCACTGGAGGTACGGCGTCGAGAAGAAGAAGCAGCCGCACCTTACCCACCTGCTGGACGCGATCGAGCTATGAAGAAGGCGGGACTTACGGCGGCATCGTCGCGTCAGCTTTCCACCTGCAGCTCGACCCCTACGCCTCGACGAGATGTGCCCAGGAGTCGACCTCACGGGGTGTCGCCTCATGGGGGAAGAGCTACCCCCCGAGAGGGTGGCCCGCCGCGTACGTGCCTCCTTCGCGGGCGCGTTCGAGGTCACCAGCGTCGCCATCGTCCCCATGAGGCCGGACCAGGGATACATCCAGCTGGTAGGACTCCCTTTCCCTGTTAGTGTTCTCGTTTTTGCCTTGTTCACCTTTTTTTCTTGTGTCCTAACTGCCTCGGGTTCCTCAGGGGAACGTTACCTTCCGGAAGTCGCTGTCGCCGGTGAAGGAGGAGCAGGGTGACTCCCAGGTGAGGCGCCTACAAGCCGAGAAGGACAAGAAGGCCAAGGACAAGGCCAAGAAGGACAAGGGCAAGAGGGCCCGAGAGAAGCAAGAGAGGGAGCAGCGCCGGGCCCGGCAGAGGCGGGCCGGCCTTTCCGAGGAGGAATCGCCCTCCGAAGAGGATGAGGAAGAGGAAGAGAGCAGCGACAGCGAGGTTGATCCCCAAGGAGGGCTTGAGGAGGAACAAACGGCGCCCGAACAACAGAGGGCGTCCGTCCGAACCGGAGGAGGAGAGGGGTCGACGTCGAGGTCGGACCCTACTGGCGAGCTCGAGCCGCGGGGGGAGCGCCCCGTGGCTCCTCAAGGCGAAGTGCCGCGGCAGACCCGCGGGCGATCGTCACGGTCCCCGTCGGGGGTCGATCGGGCACGCCCCCAGCGCGTACCCGGTCGAGGGAGCTAGCAGGGGGACGACGGGAGCATCGTCGGCCCCTGCCAAGGAGACAGCACCGAGGGCGGCCTCGACCCCCGCCGCGGACCAAGGGAGGAGTGGCTCCTGGTGCGTTCCGTTCAAGCCCCCGAGCGGTTCGAAGTCCGTCGGCCGGAACCCCATGGCCCCAAAGGGGTAAGTTGCTTTTCTGCCGATCAAGGGTATTTATCATTATTATTTCTTTGTTGCTCACGACTCGTGCTTACCATCGTGTATGGGTATCTTTTTCAGGTCAAAGCGCTCGGCGGAGGACGTGTCCCTCGCCCCGGCCAAGAGGCTAAGGACGGAGGCCGCAGTCGAGGTGACCGTCGAGGCCAGTCCCGCTGCCCCGTCCCCTTCGACACTCACCTCCGAGGCGGCGTGGGCAGCAGGGCCGGGAGGCGATCGGGTGAGGGGTGGTGCAGGCTACCGCGGAGCTGGCCCAAGCGGGAGAGGATACGGGTCCGCCTGCCGCGCCGGCGAGGTCCGCCGAAGAGGCGGGTGAAGCCGCGCCCGCCCACCTGTTGGAGGGAGGCGCACCCAGTGCCTCGGAAGGCACGGGGCCCGCATCGATGGCGGTTGTAGCCAAGGAGGTCGAGCCCCAGGCCGCCACGGAAGTGGAGGTGGTGGACGTGGGCTCCGCAGACGAGGTTGAGACCCCGGCTCGCCCGACGCCGGGGCGGTGGCCCGAGAGCCTCGCTTCGTTGGAGGCGCGCCAGCAGTGCGAGCGCGGGGATGCTGCTACTGCCGCACCGGGGGTGACGCCGCCGGTGGAGGAGCCCACCGCTGAGGAGGTGGCCAAGATGGTGGCCGAGCTGGTGGGCTCGGGGGAGATGGCCATGGCGGGGGCCTCTTCATCGGAACCGGAGTTGGCTCAGCCTCACCTCGACGTCGGACCGTCGATGTCTCGAGGTAATACGTCCTCCGACTTGGTCGACCCGTAGTGGATCTTGTGGTATTAGGTACCGATCGTTTGGTGTCTTTCACCGTGCAGGGCTGTTCTCCCGGCCAGGACTTCCCTTGCCCGGGGTGATGGCTCGGCGGGACCGTCGACGTCCTCGCATGGTGGCCCCGGGGCCGGGAGAGCCCAGCTGGAGGGAGCTTCTCCCTTCTTTGCTTGGACGGAGAGGGTGGCACGCCATGGGGGTAGCGCTGAAATGCGCCGGGGCGTCATGCGGGAGGTCCAGGAGAGGATCGACCGCTGCAGCGCGTTCTGGGGGCAGGAGATCCTTGAGCTGGCCGACCCTCGAGACCCCGGGCAAACCTTCCTCAAGGTCGATGACCAGGCCGAGCTCAGGACGTGGGAGCACCTGGAGGAGTTCTGGGCTTGGTTCGAGCACTCGGTGCGCCTGGCCGTGGAGGTTGCTGTCGTGGACCTGCATCGGGGGATGGAGGTGAGCTTTGCTCTTTCTTTGATTTTGCTCGGATTGCCTGACTGTCCCTTTCTGATGATCTTCCTTTGCATCCTTGTCAGACGCTGAGGGCGAGGTCGTACAACAAGTCCCAGTTTATCCTCCGGACGCATGAGCAGCTCCCCGCCCTCCGTGCTTCGCTGGAGAAGGCGGAGGCCGAGGCCGCCCAGGCAAGAGCCGAGGCGGCAACCGCGCGGGAGGAGGCCGAGGCCAAGGTCGCCTACGTGAGGGCCGGGGTGGCCGCCGTGCAGGAGGCTGCTCGGGCCGCCCAGGAGACGGCGTAGTCGAAGATCGACGACGCCCTCCAGGCGGTCATTGAGGTCGGGAAGCAGCGGGATGCTGCCCAGGAGGCCCAGCGCAAGGCGGAGGAGGAGGCCGCCCGACTGAAGGAGGAGCTGGTCCGGGCAACGGAGAGCATCCGAGGGCTCCGGGGGGACGTCGACGCCGTCTCCCGCGAACGCGACACGCTAGTCGTTGCGGAGGAGAGGGCTCGGACCCGGATGGCCTCTCTGGGGGTGGTGGCGGCCAACCAGAAGAGAGCCCTCGATGACGCTGGCAAGGTCATCGAGGGCCTCCAGGCTAAAGTCGGCGACCAGGCCGTCGAGCTTGGCGACGTACGCTGCCAACTCGAGAGGACCGAGCAGGGCTACGTCACCCTGGAGGCGCATGCCCAAGGTAAGCTTTTTGAAAGCGTTGCTAAGTTTGCCCGGTCTCGAACCTTTTCCTGCTCTTTTGGTTTTGACCGGGTTTTGTGCTTGTTTCGGCAGAGCTCGCAGCAGACAAGGCCCGAGCCCACGAGGACTTGACCAGTCTTCAGGGCCTCCTCGGGGCGGAGGCGGGTCTTAACGAGAGGCTCGAGGGTGCCATCTCCTCCTTCTGCGACGACCTCGGGGTCGAGCCGGAGCCGACGGTCGAGGGCGACGCTCGAGGAGACTCCCTGCTGCGCCGCTTCTACTCCATGACGCAGGAGGTGACAGAGCACGTCCGTGCTGCCCTGCATGTGGGCGTGAAGTGAGCGCTCCCACTCGTCTGCTCGGGCTACATCTATGACCTCAGCGTCGTCGCCAGCGGGTTCGTCACCGACCCGAGGCTGACTGACGAAGAGAACGATGCGAGGTGCCACGAGCTGATCGAGCTTGCGGAGGTGCCCGAAGGCGAGCTGGCGAAGCTCTTCGAGCCTGAAGTGCTCCTTTCGGCGGACGGAGATGGCGCCGAGTAGCCCTAGGCCTGCGAGCCAAATCTTTCGATGTGGCCAACGCGTGATGCCCAGCTTCCTGCATTGCTTCTTGAGGACGGTGACCCCCACGTTGAGCTCCCTGCTTGATCGGCACGGAGAAGAGCCGCGAGACCTGCTCGAAAGTGAGTTGATCGAGCTTGCGGAGGTGCCCGAAGGCAAGGTGTCGAAGCTCTTCGAGCCTGAAGTGCTCCCCTCGGCGGACGGAGATGGCGCCGAGTAGCCCTAGGCCTGCGAGCCAAATCTGGACAGGAAGGTCGATGTAACAGTTAGGCTTTTGTAATGATACAATGTCGAGCCCCCGAGGGTTTCTTATACTAATGCATTTTGTTCGAGATGCGTCTTGTTGTTTTTATTTCTCGAGCTCTCTCTGCTTTTCTTTGCCTGAGTCGTCTCTTGTGGACTAAGTGTTCGACGCACGCTCGTATCCCTGGAAGGGGGGAGCGAGCGGGGATATCGTAGCCCTAGGGCATAGGAGAGTCCCTGGCACGACGACCCGTGACCCTTAGGGAGTTCGAGGCGTCTTTACTTAGTCATGAAGCGTACTCGGGGCAAAGATCAAGAGGGAAAGCCAAGTTTCGAAAAAATGTTTGGGTTTTTAGGGGACTTAGGAGGGGGGTCCCCCCTGTCAGCCCCCGAGGGAGGCTTGACTTTGCCGGAGCAGAGTCGAGGCTACCTTAGAGTTACGAACGAATGTAGAATGTATTTCGATAACGTTTTATTCATTCGTAATGTGATAAGTGTACATAATGCGGGAAATGTACAAGGCGTCGAGGCCTTAGGGATAGAAACGACGTAGCTGTTCGATGTTCCACGCGTTGGTGAGGATTTCGCCCTTGTCGTTCTTCAGCTTGTAAGTGCCGGGCTTCAGCACCTCTGCCACGATGAAGGGTCCCTCCCAAGGTGGCGTCAGCTTGTGATGTCCCTTGTTGCTTTGTCGGCGGCGCAGAACGAGGTCGCCAACGTCGAGGTCTCTTTTGCGTACGTTTTTGTCGTGGTAGCGCCGCAGCGTCTGCTAGTATTTTGCCGACTTGAAGAGGGCCAGGGCTCGGGCTTCCTCGAGTTGGTCAAGGGAGTCCTCTCGGGTTGCTGTGTTGGCTTGCTCGTTGTAGGCTTTTAGTCGAGGGGACCCGTATTCGAGGTCAGTGGAGAGGACTGCCTCGGACCCATAGACCAAGAAGAACGGAGAGAACCCTGTGGCTCGACTTGGTGTCATTCGGAGACTCCATAGGACAGCGGGCAGCTCGTCGACCCATCTCCTGCCGTGCCTGTTCAGCCGATCGAAGATCCTTGGCTTGAGGCCCTGCAAAACCATATCGTTGGCGCGCTCGACCTGACCGTTAGTTCGAGGGTGGGCAACTGTAGACCAATTCACCCTGATGTGGTGGTGGTCACAGAAGTCCAAAAACTTTTGGCCGGTGAACTAGGTGCCGTTGTTGGTGATGATGACATTGGGGACCCCGAAGCGGTGGATGATGTCGGTGAAGAATAGTACGGCTTGTCGAGACTGGATGTTGGCGATGGGTCGAGCCTCGATCCACTTCGAGAACTTGTCTACAGCCACGAGGAGGTGGGTGTGGCCACCCTTGGTTCTCTTCAGGGGGCCAACCATGTCGAGCCTCCATACTATGAACGACCAAGTTATAGGTATCATCTGAAGAGCTTGGGCGGGTAGGTGGGTCTGCCTGGCGTAGAATTGGCATCCTTTGCAAGATCGGACGAGTCTGGTGGCGTCGGTGACGGCTGTCGGCCAGTAGAAGCCTTGTCGGAAGGCGCTTCCTACCACCGTTCTTGGCGCCGCGTGGAGGCCGCAAGCCCCCGAGTGTAGATCCTTCAGCAGTGCCCTCCCCTCCTTGAGGTGAGGCAGCGTTGAAGTACCCCAGTGGGGCTACGTCGATACAGCTCGCGGCCGTCCCCATACAAGACGTAGGTTTTGGCGCGTCATGCTATACGGCGGGCCTCCGTGCGGTCCTCTGGGAGATCGCCCCGTGTCAGATACTCGAGGTAGGGTGCACGCCAATCCGTCGGGGGGGGGGGGTGGCGTCGCGGCTGTCCCGTTGATCTCCATGACTTCTTCCCCATTCGACGGGGGATCAGTCGAGGGGGGTGGATTGACCCCTTGCTCAAGGGCGGGAGCCCCCGAGCCTAGGTCGACGGATGGCTCGTGAAGGTCCCTCGAAAAGACGTCGGGAGGGACTGTTCCTCGAGTGGACGCGATTTTGGCCAGCTCGTCGGGAGCTTCGTTGTACTGGCGGGCGGTGTGGTTG
Organism: Microstegium vimineum; assembly: GCA_022036555.1. Taxonomy (NCBI): domain Eukaryota; kingdom Viridiplantae; phylum Streptophyta; class Magnoliopsida; order Poales; family Poaceae; genus Microstegium; species Microstegium vimineum. The sequence continues at coordinate 5,135,646 of CM039132.1, forward strand.
AGCTCGAGACTGTAGAATTTGTCCTCGAGTTTTCGGACCTCCTTGCAGTAGGCTTCCATCTTGGGGTCATGGCAGCTCGAGTCTTTCATCACTTGGTCGATCACCAACTGCGAGTCCCCCCGCACGTCGAGGCGTCGAACCCTGAGCTTGATGGCGATGCGCAGGCCGTTGACGAGGGCCTCGTACTCGGCTACGTTGTTGGAGGCGGGGAAGTGGAGACGGATGACGTAGCGCATGTGAACCCTAGAGGGTGATATGAATAGCTGTCCGGCGCCTGCCCCCGTCTTCATCAACGATCCGTCGAAGTACATGGTCCAGAGCTCGGTCTGAACTTGCGCCGGGGGTAGTTGAGTGTCGGTCCATTCTGCAATGAAGTCTGCCAATACCTGAGACTTGATGGCCTTCCGAGGGGCATAGGAGAGTTTCCCCCATGAGCTCGACCGACCACTTGGCGATTCTTCCAGATGCCTCCCGGTTCTGGACTATCTCCCCGAGGGGGGAAAGATGAGACCACAGTGACTGGGTGGCCCAGGAAATAGTGCTGGAGCTTGCGCCGAGTGAGGACGATCGCGTACAACAGCTTCTGGATGTGGGGGTATCTCGTCTTGGTCTCCGAAAGCACCTCGCTCACGAAGTAGACAGGCCTCTGAACCAGCCGGGCGTGTCCTTCTTCCGCCCTCTCGACCACTACGGCAGCGCTGACTACCTGGGTAGTCGCTGCGACATAGAGCAAGAGGGGCTCGGCCGGACTCGGGGGTACCAAGACAGGAGATGAGGTGAGCAAGGCTTTGAGCTTCGAGAGTGATTCCTCGGCCTCGGCGGTCCACGCGAAGTGTTCCGTTTTCTTCAGGAGGCGGTAAAGGGGAAGTGCCTTCTCTCCGAGCCTCAAGATGAACTGGCTGAGGGCGGCGAGGCACCCCGTGACCCTTTGTACGCTCTTAAGGTCGTTGATCGGGCCTGTTGACACAAAAAGCGTCAGATCTGTGAACACCTCGGGCTATTACCCAAAGCTCGGTATTCCGGAGGCGTGCCAGTCGATTTGACCAATCAATCGACAAGGATGATAACTAGAACAAACTAAACGAGACGACAGCGATGCGCCCAGACGTCAAGGCTCAGATTGATCAAGGATAACTAGAGCAGAGCTGAACGAGGCAAACAGCGATGCGCCCGGATTGCCAAAGCTCAGAGGTACTCCCACGCGGAACTAGCAAGGATTTGACGGAGATCAGGATGATGCAGCCCGTCGAAAGCTTGAAGAACTCGTTGAAAACTACAGCTAATGCAGTAAAAGGGTAAATTGCGATAAAAAGTAGAATAAGATAAAATTGGATTGATTTGAATTGGATTGGTTGTTTTTTCCATAGCCCTCGGGCACATATTTATACTCCCGCATGGAGAGTTGTACAAAGACACGACACATATCCTTCCTAAAGCAAACTCCTATTTTAAAGGAAACTGACTCGCGCAGGAGCCGAATAACAATATTTATTTCCTAAACAAACACATCTATTTTAAAGGAAAATAAACGACTCATCCAAGAGTTGGACTCAAACTACTATAATAATACTGGTATAAAACACCAGTTTCCTTATTTTCCTCCTTGATGAAAACTTTCCATCGGCAGATCCCTTTAATCCGCGCCTTCCTTCTTTTGACCACCGGTAACCTTCTGCTGCCACCAAGCGCTAAGTTACGCCCATCGGCCTCGGCAGCACTTTCCTGATCGGCAATCGGCAACATTTCCGATTAGTGACCTTGTGCTGGTAACTTCACCAATCATCCCCTAAACCCTACTTTTCACCCTGAATCCATTTTCACTCTCACCTCCCTGCCTTCGTCTTCAACCTCTAGCCTCCCTGAAGAACACGAACTCGAGCAACGGTACTCTTCCGCAATCCAAGGACGAACTGCAAGCATCCCCTCGACTCCGATGGCAATCCATGTTGACATCCCCAAGGTGAGACCTATTTCCTTCCCAATCCAACCTTCTGCTGGTACTTTTCTCGCACAAATCTGGATTTATCCCCGTTCCTTTTCTGATTCTTTCCTCTTCTTTCCTTCGAACTCTAGGAGCTATACAACAAGGTAGTGATCCCACTTACTGGTTCCACCTTTAGCTGTTTAGGCCCCATGGGCAATCCGGATCCCAGCTACATAATCAACGCAGAAACCAACCGGATCCCCTTCAGATCTGAATGTTTCGGTTTAGGACTGTGGAAGGATGTTTTCCTATCATGGCCCAAGCCCACTAAGGGGTGGAAAAATTGGTACCTCAGGGTTGCTAGGGCACAACAAATCTATTGGCAAGAACGCAATCTGGACCAGTGCATCCGGCTTTCCATTGCCGACATAGAGAGAAACGAGAACATGCTGATAGCCACCTCCTATTTCTGGTCGGACACCATGAACGCCTTCTTATTCCGACATGGACCAGCCACCCCCACTCTTGCCGATGTCCACATGTTGACTGGTCTGGACATATCCTCTGCCGATACCTTCACCTTGTTCAACAGGAAAGCTGAGCATAAGGTGAACACCCAGAACATCGGCGGCTGGACAGGCTATATTCAGGAATACCAGAAGACAGGATCGGTAAACCAGAGGGAGCATGCCACCTACCTGAACAGGTGGCTGGACAAGTTCATTTTCTGCGGCAGAGCAGTTGGACCCACTACTATGTATCTTCCAGCAGCTGAACTACTTGCCGATGGGACAAGACTTCCCTTGGGCAGATATCTTCTAGGATTGGTATATCATCTTCTCCATCAAGTATCCCAGAAGTTACTGCTAGGTGAACACATCGGCAACCTTGGAGGCCCCTGGTGGTTTATCAATATGTGGCTGAACGCACATATGCAGAAAGCGCTCCAGCTTGACTTGTTCGCTCAACGTTTCTCGAGAGACATACCAGAAGACCACTAGTGTGGGGAGGATGAATCGACAACTCGCCCTCCACTCAACTTCGGAGAGGCCATTATAGTGCTGCCAGGGACCGATGCCGATGCGGAACAATTCGGCATGTTTTTTCAGAAGTTTTATAACGGAATTCCTGCCACAGAACGGCTCTGGTGGCCATATGCCGATGAAGACAACCAGTTCCCGCTGCTATTTAATCTTACCGATGGGAATGTGCCTGAAAACCAGATAATCATGAAGGCTAGTATCACTCCTCGAGCTATTCCAGTAAACATCTTCGGATCGGGAAAGAATGCCCCTCCATCATTTGAATTCTATTACCCATCGGTAGCGGCAAGACAGCTGGCATTTGGTCAACTGCCGAAGATCAGGAAAACATTCTCCAGCGCTCTAGACTAGAACAAGGTTGTCAACCTTCCTCCCCACGCTGATGTATCAGACCTTGACCTATCCTCCTGGTCACCAACCTCCTTTATCACAAATGAGTACAAGTCTTAGTGGCAAGAATGGAGGTGCCAACTGTTCGCCAAGTTGTCGCACTACTATCGGCACATGATCGACGCCGATCACATCGTCCCCGATGACGCAGTGAGTCTTATTCCGATGCATCCCTTATTACTTTACCTTTGTCATCGGTGTCTAACCCCTTCACACTTGATAGGTTGACGATCCGATCCCTCCGACGAGCAGGAGTGGCAAACCCTTCAAACTCCGAATGATGAGTCCCATATCACTCATCGGTAACAAAGCCTCCTCGTTAGCTGCCTTCACTCCCCAACAGGTACCTCCATCGACACCTGTAAATGCCAAGGCTACATCGGCTGCTGCTGCTGCTGCCCTGACGCGGGTGTTTGCAGTAAATTCATCTTCACTCGCCGATTACATAAAGTCTCGTCGGCAATATCTTATTTTTATATAACTTGTACTGAATACTTTCAGGCTATGAGGTCATCGGCAACTGCTCCAAGCAAACAAGCACCTCCAAGTTCGGCTGCCGATGCCCCCCAGTCCTCGTCGAAACGGGCTGGATCTTCTTCCACTGCCGCGCCAAGGAAGAGGAGACGCTTGAGGCTGGCTAGCCCATCTTCGTCATCGGCACAAGTAGCACCACCAACTATCGGTACGTCATCGGCAGAAACTCCATCGGCTCCTATTCCAGACCAACCGATGGATGACGTCCTTATTCAAGAGACAGTTCCATCCGCTGCAGAAACGACATCGACATCGGCACCGTCAGCCGAAGCTCCCGATGAAGAAACACCCGCAATGGCAGTGGGAGTAGCATCGACATCGGCACCATCAGCCGAAGTCCCCGATGAAGAAACACCTATTATGGCGGCGGAGGCGGCATCGGCATCGGCGCCATCAGCCGATATCCCTGATGAGGCGACTGCACCCACGGCAGCAACTGAAGCAACATCAGCACCAGTGCCGTCAGTCGAAGTTGCTGATGAGACAACTCCGCCCGATGTAGCGGCAAAGGTAACATCGGCATCGGTACCAACCGAAGATCCCGATGAAAGAGTGGCATCACCGCCACAACCAAGTATCACGCCAGAAGCAACGCCAGCGACAACACTACCATCACCAACGACGTCGACTGCTCCTCTGGCAGAAGCTCATTCATCAGCAACCGCTGCCGATGTCCAAGATGAGGCTGGGCCATCCAGAATGCCAAGTCCTGGGCAAGAAATCCGCTTCAAGACGGTAAGTTAATCACTTGAAAATTCTAGTATAATCCTTCGATCGACATATTATGACCCTTCTGTTTTCAGGCCCAAGATTCCTCAGATAGTCTTTTCTCCTTCAGCCTCAACCCGCAGGATGAAGATACACGCCAAGGCCCCCTACAAGCAGACAACTTGTTTTCCTTCTCAGTTGACATACCCGATGACGATGGGGAGGAAGAGAGTTCTGTCCCAGCCCTGTCGGCAGAGATCAAGACCAAGCTCGAGGCACTGCTTTCCTTGCTGCTACAAGACACATCCCAGCTCGTTCAGGACTCATCGGCAGCAAGGATCGCTTTCAAAGACATCCAAAGCCATCTCCCTGCCGATATGGCAGAAATCCTTCTCCAGGCAACCTTGCTCGACATCAAGCAAATTCAATACCAGCGGCTTTCCTGTCAGATTGCCGATAGGGCTGCCCAATCCAAGGGCGAGGAAGAGAAGCTTAGGTTCAAGAATATTGCCGATGAAAAGCACAAGGGCATCGGCCAGGCAGAAGCCTCCATCAACGGCCTCGATCAAGAAATCACTCGGCTATCGGCCAAAAAAGGTGAGCTGTTGGCCGAGTTACAAAAGGTTGAAAAGGACCTGACCACAGCCAACCAGCAGAGAACCCAACTATCCGATGCCATCAGGGTTCTGCCGCAAGAGAGGGACCAACACGCCCGGCAAGCCATCTTGTGGAAGAAGAAGATCAAGCCGGTCGAGGGCTCTGCCGATGCCGACGCCAAGGAGATGAATGAGATAGAACAGATTCGCCTGCGTGCGATATCGGTCATTCACTCCTTGCTGTAACTTATTTATCATATCGGCAAAAATGTAACTCCGATACTTAATTCTGGGCCTTGTAATATAACGTTTATACGTTTTTTACCGATGTATTATAATTTTCCCTTTCCTCGACATCCAAACGAGCACGTCATATGTCAACTCCTTCGAGAGTTTCTGAAATGTATGCTTTGCTGGAGGCAGACTGTCTTATCCGATAAAAACTTGATTAGGAAATCACTCCCAGGCCTAGAATTCAATCCTGATCGGTAAAATCAATCTCCATGCTAGAGTGCCATCGGCAAACTCGTTCACCCAGTCATCGGCAATCATCACCGATACCATAACTCATCAAGTCGGCTAAAATCCCGAGTAATCCCAACTTATTAACAGACCCTGGTGTTTAGCCCGACTGTAACAATAATCGGCAACGAGGCTTCATACTTCCATCAGATCAGAATTAGGACAATGCCGATAGGCCTACCAAAAAGTACGAGTAACTCCCAGAACGCATGCACCACACACTTAATCATCATGCGCAAGCGCAGCAGAATTATTCTTACAACCATCTTCTGGTAGTTAACGAATTTATCGGCAGTACGGCACCCCATACAGAAACCATCGGCGGGTGCCCCCAAGTGTTGAAATTGCCAATTTGCCGAGTACGGCCTTCAAGCCAACAGGTCCAAGATTGACCTCGATTAGACCATCGGCAAAATATTGCTGTCTGCCGATGGATCTCCATCCTTACGCTTTGGCCTCCACTGCTTCTCCCCTGAGGGTTCTGCATCATCGTACAGGTTATTGCAGCGTTGGTGCTGAATTCTTCTTTTCTGGGTTTTTGTTAAACCCTTAGGGCACCACTGAGGGAGTTTGGTTTTCCAGACAGACTGGTGCTGCCTTTCATTACTTACATCGGTATTTCTCCCGGTGTTTGAATTTCTGGAGAGCACTTCTTCATCGGGTGTTTTTGTCTTGGTCTGCTCCTTCCTCTCCCCTTGATCAACCTGCCCGCCAAGCGTGCTATGGGCATTAAGCTTGCCCCCTAGTTGGTCATGTACCGATCTCTCCTTGTTGACACAAAAAACGTCAGATCTGTGAACACCTCGGGCTATTACCCAAAGCTCGGTATTCCGGAGGCATGCCAGTCGATTTGACCAATCAATCGACAAGGATGATAAGTAGAACAAACTGAACGAGACGACAACGATGCGCCTAGACGTCAAGGCTTAGATTCATCAAGGATAACTAGAGCAGAGCTGAACGAGGCAAACAGCGATGCGCCCGGATTGCCAAAGCTCAAAGGTACTCCCACGCGGAACTAGCAAGGATTTGACGGAGATCAGGATGATGCAGCCCGTCGAAAGCTTGAAGAACTCGTTGAAAACTACAGCTAATGCAGTAAAAAGGGTAAATTACGATAAAAAGTAGAATAAGATAAAATTGGTTTTTTTTGAATTGGATTGGTTTTTATTCCATAGCCCTCGGGCACATATTTATACTCCCGCATGGAGAGTTGTACAAAGACACGACACATATCCTTTCTAAAACAAACTCCTACTTTAAAGGAAACTGACTCGCGGAGGAGCCGGATAACAATATTTATTTCCTAAACAAACACATCTATTTTAAAGGAAAATAAACGACTCATGCAAGAGTCGGACTCAAACTACTATAATAATACTGGTATAAAACACCAGTTTCCTTATTCTTTTCTTCGATGAAAACTTTCCATCGGCAGATCCCTTTAATCCGCACTTTCCTTCTTTTGACCACCGGCAACCTTCTGCTGCCGCCAAGCACTAAGTTACCCCCATCAGCATTGGCAGCACTTTCCCGATCGGCAATCGGCAACATTTCCGATTAGCGACCTCGTGTGGGTAATTGTCTTCACCAATCATCCCCTATCGGCAATCGGCAACCACCCTTCATCGGCAATCGGCAATGACTCCTCATCGGCAATCGGCAATGATCTCATCGGCAATCGGCAATGACTCTTCATTGGCCATCGGCAATGACTCTTCACCGGGCATCGACAATGACTTTTCATTGGCAATCAGCTTCAGCAAGACTTCACCAATTAACCTTTGTCGGCAAAGATCATCTAGCCTCCATCGGAACGCACTTGGTCCTCTGCAGCAGTCTTCCATCGGCAACATCGGCTCAAAATTTTCCCGATGCCAATGGAGAACGGCCATTGACTAGTCAAGCCTCAACCCACTTGACACATGTCGAAAAACGGTGTCAACACATGCGCCCCAGTTTCGGAGCGTATAACTTTACGTGCCGAAATTCTCTTCACTGTAGCCGTTGCTGTAGCCGTTGCTGTAACCGTTACTCCCGAGATAGACATACGGTTTCCTCGATCCCGCATGTGGAACTGCAATTTAATAATAAAATCCCTCGATTGTAGCACAAACAGTTGCAGACCACCTCGATCACCGCGCGTATCTACCGCAGGCCTCTCCACATTCCTGCACAGTGTGAAACAGAACCCCAAAATGCCCCTGAGCAGGCTTATAAAAATTACCGGGATCCACACCGCCTTTTTATCCGAGCCCATTTTCACTTTCACCTTCCTGCCTTCGTCTTCAACCTCCAGCCGCTCTGAAGAACACAAGCTCGAGCAACAGTACTCCTTCACAATCCAAGGACAAACTGCAAGCACCCCTCATTTCCAATGGCGATCCAAATCGACATCCCAAAGGTAAGATTCATCTTCCGCCTAATCCACCCTTCTGCTGGTTCCTTTTCTCGCATAAATCTGGATTTATCCCCATTCTTTTTCTGATTCGTCCCTCCTTCTTCGAACCCTAGGAACTGTACAATAAGGTAGTGATTCCACTCGTCGGTTCCAACCTCAGCTACCTAGGCCTAATGGGCAACCCAGACCCCACCTTCATCATCAATGCAGAAACCAACCGGGTACCGTTCAGATCTGAGCGTTTTGATCTAGGACTGTGGAAGGACACATTCCGCTCATGGCCCAAGCCTACTAAGGGATGGAAGAACTGGTACCTGAGAGTAGTCAGATCGCAGCAAGTGTACTGGCAGGAGCGCAACTTGGATTAGTGTGTTAGGCTCTCAATTGCCGATATGGAGAAGAACAAAAACTTGATGATGGCAGCCTCATACTTCTGGTCCGACAGCATGAACGCTTTCCTCTTCAGGCATGGACCAGCTACCCCAACCCTTGCCGATGTCTATATGCTGACCGGCTTGGACATCACCTCTGCTGATACGCTTAGCCTTTTCAACAGAAAGTCCGAGTACAAGGTGAACACTCGGAATATCGGCGGTTGGACGGGCTATATCAAAGAGAACCAGAAAACTGGATCGGTAACTCAACGGGAGCACGCCATTTTCTTAAACATATGGTTGGAAAAATTCATCTTCTGCGGCAAAACCATCGGTCCGACCACCATGCACCTCCCAGCGGCTGAACTACTTGCTGATGGAACGAGGCTCCCCTTAGGCAGGTATCTTCTTGGATCAGTTTACCGATTGCTGCATCAAGTGTCCCATAATCTACTGCTAGGAGAGCCCATCGGCAATCTCGGAGGCCCCTGGTGGTTTATCAATCTATGGCTGAACGCACACATGCACAAGGCCCTCCAGTTTGATTTATTTGCCCAACAATTCCCGAGGGACATATCGGAAGATTACCGATACGGGGATGATGAATCAGCAACTCGCCCTCCGCTTAACTTTGGAGAGGCTATCATAGTGCTGCCAGGTACCGATGCCGATGCAGAGCACTTCGGCTATTATTTCCAGAAGTTCTACAACGGACTCCCCTCCTCAGAACGGACCTCGTGGCCATATCTTGATGAGCACGACCAGTTCCCGCTGCTGTTCAACTTGACCGATGTGAGCCTGCCCGAGAAGCAAGCAATCATGAGGGCCAGCATTACTCCCCGAGCTATTCCAGTAAATATCTTTGGATCTGGGAAGAATGCCCCACCATCCTACGAGTTCTACTATCCATCGGCGGCAGCAAGACAACTGGGATTTGGCCAACTGCCGATCAAACTCTGCTACTCTAAGGTAGTAAGACCCAGGCAGGCAATCTCCAGTAATCTGGACTGGAATAAAGTCATCAGCCTTCCTGCCGATGCCGATCTGTCAGACCTTGACCTGTCTTCCTGGTCGCCAACCTCCTACATCACCAACGAGTTCAAGTCTTGGTGGCAAGAGTGGAAGTGCCAGCTACTCGCCAAGTCTTCGCACTATTATCGGCACTTGATTGACGCCGATTACATCATCCCCGATGATGCAGTAAGTCTGCTATCTGATGTACTTTTATTACTTTATTTTTGTCATCGGTATCAGCACCTAACTCCTTTGCGCCTGACAGGCCGATGATCCAGTCCCCACAACGAGTAACAGTGGTAGGCCCTTTAATCTTCGGATAATGGGCCCCATATCGATCATCGACAACAAAGCTCCGACGCTGGCCGCCTTCACGCCTCAATAGGTACCTACGCCGACACCCACAAAAGCCCAGGCTACATCGGCCGCTGCTGTTGCCCTGACACGGGTTTATGTAGTAAACTCGCTTCTACCCGTACTGATTACATACTGTTTTATCGGCAACATTTATCTTGTATAACTTGCTTTGTATTTTTAGGCACTATGGTCATCGGCACCTGCTTCCAGCAGGCCAACACCTTCCAGCCCGGTTGCCGATGCCCCCCGGTCTTCGTCAAAGCGAGTTGGCTCCCCTGCTGCTGCGCCGACGAAGAAGAGGCGCTTGAGGCTGGCTTCTCCTCCACCATCGGCTCCAACTACGCCATCAGCTGCCGATGCGCCGCCAGCAAGACTGCCTCTGGTTCCAGTCGCACCACCTGCCAGTGGGTCATCGGCAGAACCTCCATCGGCTTCAGTTGCGCCAACCACTGGCGGGTCATTGGCAGAGCCTCCATCGGTGAGTGTACCTGATCAACCGATGGACAACGTCCCAGCTCAAGAGATAACTCCACCCGCCACGATAGCGGAGGCATCGTCATCGGCACAGTCAGCCAGGCTACCCGGCGAAGAAACAACCCAACCTTCCGCAACAGCAGCGACGTCGGCATCAGCACCGTCGACCCACGTCCCCGATGACAGAGTGGAACTGCCACCACAAGAAACTGCCACCACATCGGAGGCGACGTCGGCAACAACTATACCAGCACCAGCGGCGTCGGCTGCCTCTCCAACAAGGGCCCAGTCATCGGCCTCTGCTGCCGATGTTCAGGATGAAGCTAGACCATCCAGTATGCCAAGCCCCAGGCAGGAAATCCGCTTCAAGACGGTAAGTCGATTACCTTAAAGCTCATAGTATAATTTTACAATCGGCATATTTTAACTTCTCTGTTTTCAGGCTCAGGACTCTACGGACAGCCTCTTCTCCTACAGCCTGAACCGTCAGGATGAAGATGAATGCCAAGGCCGCATTCAAGCAGACAGTCTGTTCTCCTTTGCAGTCGACGTCCCCGACGATGAGGAAGAGGAAAACTCTATCCCAGCTTTATCGGCAGAAATCAAGTCCAAACTTGAAGAACTGCTCTCCTTGCTGCTACAAGACACATCTCAACTCATCCAGGACTCATCGGCAGCAAGGATTGCATTCAAGGACATCCAAAGCCATCTTTCCACCGACGCAGCAAAAGTCCTTCTCTAGGCAACCTTCCTCGACATCAAGCAGATCCAGTACCAGAAGCTTACCCGTCGCATTGCCGATAGGGCCGCTCAAGCCAAGAGCGAGGGAGAGAAGCTCAAATTCAAACACATTGCCGATGAGAAGCACAAAGGAATCGGTCAAGCAGAAGTCTCCATCAGCAACCTTGACCAAGAAATCTCCCGTCTGTCAGCAAAGAAGGAGGAGCTACTGGCGGAGTTACAGAAGGTTGAGGGGATCTAATGACTGCCAGCCAGCAGAAGACTCAACTGTCCGATTCCACCAGGGTTTTAAGGCAAGAAAGGGACCAGAATGCCCGACAAGCTATCCTATGGAAGAAGAAAATCAAGCCGGTTGAGGGCTCTGCCGATGCTGATGCCAAGGAGATGGACGAGATAGAGCAGATTCGCCTGCGTGCGATATCAGTCATTCACTCCTTGCTGTAATTTATGTATCGGCAACAATGTACCTCTGATACTTAATTCTGGGCCTTGTAATATAATGTTTACATGTTTTTACCGATGTATTATAATTTCTTTTCATCGGCATCCAAACGAGCACGCCATACGTCGACTCCTTCTAGAGTTTCTGGAATGTATGCTTTGTTGGGAACAGATTGTCTCATCCGATAAGGACTTGATTAGGAAACTACTTCCAGACCTAGAATTCAATCCTGATCGGTAGAATCAATCTCCACATCAGAGTACTATCGGCAAACTTGTTTGCCTAGTCATCGGCAATCATCATTGACACCATAACTTGTTCGAATCGGCTAAAATCCTGAGAAATCCCAACTCATTAACGGACCCTGGTATTTAGCCCGATTGTAACAATAATCGGCAACGAGGCTTCATACTTCCATCGGATCAGAACTAAGACAATGCTGATAGGCCCACCAAAAAGTACGAGCAACTCCCAGAACGCATGCAACACACACTTAGTTATCATGCGCAAGCGCAACAGAATCATTCCTACAACCATCTCCTGGCAGTTAACGAATTTATCGGCAGTACGGCGTTCCATACACAAACCATCGGTAGGTGCCCCAAAGTATAATAATTGGAATCGCCGGTTTGCCGAGTGCAGCCCCCAAGCTAACAGGTCCAAGATTGACCTTGATTAGACCATCGGCGAAATATCGCCGTCTGCCGATGGATCTCTATCCTTGCCCTTTGGCCTCCACTGCCTCTCTCCCGAAGGTTCTGCACTGTCATACCAGTCGTCGCGGCACTGGCGCTGAATCCTCCTCTTCTGGGTCTTAGTCAAACCCCTAGGGCACCATGGAGGAAGCTTGGTTTTTCAGACAGGTTGGTGCTGCTTCCCACCGCTTACATCGGCACTTCTTCCGATGTTGGGATCTCTGGAGAATCTCTCTTCGTCGGGCACTCTAGCATTGGCCATCTCCTCCAGCTCCCCCTGGTTCACACGCCTGCCAAGCCGATCATGGGCACTGAGCTTGCCCCCCAGTCGGTCATGTGCCGATCTGTTCTCCCTGAGCGGCCCGGCGTACCTAGGTGCCTGATCATCAACACAAGGTCTCTTACCTGACCGATCGGCAGCGTAGTACCCATTGCACTCTGGACAGTTATCAGCAGTGGGCAACTTGACGCCTTCCTCCCAGCAATGAACGAAGAAGGGACACCTCCAGTGGTCCTTGTGTTGAAGCCATTCCCGATGCTCCTCTTCTTCTTGCCGATATCGTTCTTCATGTGATTGCCGATGATTTCGCCTTAGCTGTTTGTGTGTGATTACAACCCCAGGAGCCCTATAGGCACTGTTACCTTCATCGGCAACCTTCTTACCCTTTCTTCCATTGGCAAACCTTCTTACGTCGTACTCATGCACTTGATGGTGAGGGTCTACCGATGAGTCTCTCCTGGCAGTTTCCGATGTCAGCACTCTGGTTTTTTCACTGATTTCCACCATATTGTTTGGGAACGGGTGCTGATTAATTCCCATTGGTTTCTGGACCTTGGGATTTTCAAATTGTATTCGTCCAGAGTCAATTTCTAACTGCAACTGCTGCCTGAATATTTTGCAGTCGCTGGTACCATGAGAAGTTGCATTGTGCCACTTGCAGTACCTGGTCTTCTTGAGTTACTTGATTAAGGGCTAGCTTAATTCGCCCTTCCTGAAGCAATAAGTCAAATATCCCATCGGCCTTCGTGACGTCGAAGGTGAACTTCCCAGCCCTGTTCTGGCCGTGCGCGCCAGGTACCGATTGCTCATCCTTTACCCATTCAGAAGTGCCGATATTCACCCCGTCATCTGACTCAGAGCCCCCTTGTCCAACGAAAAGCACCATTGCACTCCGAGTTTTTCTGAGCTCGAATGGTTCACCATCCCGATCGGCCTCCGTGATATCAAAGGCGAATTTTTCCAATTCAGCAGTGTTGATACTTAGCCCTTTGTCCGAATCTGAAGCTTCCACTTTCTTGGTCCAAAACACCTTTGCGTCTGGATCTTGCCGATGCGCAAACTCGCTCACTGGTTGGGTAGGTGGATGTATTTCTTCATACCTTCGTGGCGAACAGGCTGAAGCAACTGACACGTCTGCAGTACCAATCCGCTGAATATTATGCATCGGCTGATTGTCCGATGGGCAACTCTGAGCGTCTACTGGTTGAGTAGGTTGACGTACTTCCTCAGGTCTCGACGTCAAAGTATTCGAAGTTTTTTGGAGCATACATAGTACCAGCCATTAGAATACCATGCATCGGCTGCGCTGCCGATGGACCATCTTGCACAGTTATTTGTTCGTGCTGCGGCATTTCATTCATCGGTTGATGTACCGATGTCTCATTGTACACTGGCGAGTACTGTTGTGTAGTACCCATCGGTTGATGTACCGACGCTTCATTCTGAAGATTCGCTGGAGTGACGCTGCGAAGCTCTTTCTACTTGGCACATGGGCGGCACATATTGTCGTTGAACCGGTAATTGGCCGATCCAACCCACATTAGGTGTCATCGGCACATGGCTTACCGATGGCTGATGACTAGCTGACTCTTGCAGCCCTTGTACACTCAGATGATTGCTCCGACTCGCGGGCAACATAGGCTGAGCAGGTACTGCCGATGCAGACTGACCGATACTCGGCATGCTTTGTTGCATCGGCCAACAATCTGCCGATGGTTGATAGCCAACTGTCTCTTGCAACCCTTGTACTCTTACGTGATAGCTTTGATTTGTATGTACCATGGGTTGAGCAGCCATAGCCGATGCAAGCTGATTGACATCCGATGCGCCTTGTTGTATCGGCCCAGAATGTGCCAATAGCTGATAACTGGTTAATGTTTGTCCTTGTTGTACCCTTGGATGATTGCTCTGACTCGGGGGTACCACAACTTGAGCAGTTATTGCTGATATGGATTGATTGTCAATCGGCATACCTTGTCGCACCGGCCAAGAAGTTACCGATGGCTGATAGCCAGCTGACGCCCGCCATTCTTGTACCCTTGGACGTTCACCCTGACCCGCAGATACCACCACCTGAGCAGTTATTGCTGATACAGGCTGATTGCTAATCGGCCCACCTTGTTGCATCGGCCAAGAATTCATTGATAGCCGATGACCGGTTGACGCTTGCTCTTGTGGCGCCGGGTAATTCATTGCCACCATGGGTTGACTTGCGGCAGCTAGACCTTGTTGTATCAGCCAGTGACTTGCCGATAGTTGGGTGTACGACACTCCGGATATTGCCGTTTGCAGATTTCCTGTTGGCAACTGTGCCGCTGGAGAAGGTGTAACACAATGCATCATTGGGACCATCGGCTGTACGGATGTTGCCGATGCCATAGGAACCTTCCACCCTGCATGGTTACTCTGGGTCGCCGGTCCAGATATTGTTGACGCCACCAGATTTGTATTCACCTGAGTGATGCTTGCTGGGTTCGATCTTGGTGGCATGATCTTATCGGCAGATCGATTCATAATTGGCGAAGACACCCTTGGAACCGCCGATGGGATCGTAACAGACGCTGATCTGAGTTGACGATACTCTGGACCAACATAATATGGTGCCTGTCCCTTGAAAGTTTGCTTGACAGCGTTGCATACAGCATCGAACAACACATTGGATTGGCTAATTAATACATTATCAAATGCAGAATTAACCATCTCTTGTATTTTACCAGGATCGGCGTCGAAAGTGACCTGCCGCGGCGACGGCGGATCTTGCTTCTGGACTGCTTCGCCGATTCCATTTAGGCTGAAGGATTTGAGATATAACCGCTTGTATTCCTCCATAGCCCGCTCCATGGCCTGCTTCTGATCATCTTTCAGATCGGCCTCAGAGACTTCAATGACATTCCTCTGGTTGACATCAGCGTGATCACCCATGCCGAATGCGTAGATTTATATAATCGGGTCCCACCGGGTGTGCCAAA
The DNA here is from genome assembly GCA_022036555.1 of Microstegium vimineum. Lineage (NCBI taxonomy): Eukaryota > Viridiplantae > Streptophyta > Magnoliopsida > Poales > Poaceae > Microstegium > Microstegium vimineum. Next base: position 5,151,110 of record CM039132.1, read on the forward strand.
AGAGGTGTTGACACAAAAAGCGTCAGATCTGTGAACACCTCGGGCTATTACCCAAAGCTCGGTATTCCGGAGGCGTGCGAGTCGATTTGACCAATCAATCGACAAGGATGATAACTAGAACAAACTGAACGAGACGACAGCGATGCGCCCGGACGTCAAGGCTCAGATTGATCAAGGATAACTAGAGCAGAGCTGAACGAGGCAAACAGCGATGCGCCCGGATTGCCAAAGCTCAGAGGTACTCCCACGCGGAACTAGCAAGGATTTGACGGAGATCAGGATGATGCAGCCCGTCAAAAGCTTGAAGAACTCGTTGAAAACTACAGCTAATGCAGTAAAAAGGGTAAATTACGATAAAAAGTAGAATAAGATAAAATTGGTTTGTTTTGAATTGGATTGGTTTTTATTCCATAGCCCTCGGGCACATATTTATACTCCCGCATGGAGAGTTGTACAAAGACACGACACATATCCTTCCTAAAACAAACTCCTACTTTAAAGGAAACTGACTCGCGCAGGAGCCGGATAACAATATTTATTTCCTAAACAAACACACCTATTTTAAAGGAAAATAAACGACTCATGCAAGAGTCGGACTCAAACTACTATAATAATACTAGTATAAAACACCAGTTTCCTTATTCTTTTCTTCGATGAAAAATTTCCATCGGCAGATCCCTTTAATCCGCACTTTCCTTCTTTCGACCACCGGCAACCTTTTGCTGCCGCCAAGCACTAAGTTACTCCCATCAGCATCGGCAGCACTTTCCCGATCGGCAATCGGCAACATTTCCGATTAGCGACCTCGTGCGGGTAACTGTCTTCACCAATCATCCCCTATCGGCAATCGGCAACCACCCTTCATCGGCAATCGGCAATGACTCCTCATCGGCAATCGGCAATGATCTCATCGGCAATCGGCAATGACTCTTCATTGGTCATCGGCAATGACTCTTCACCGGGCATCGGCAATGACTTTTCATTGGCAATCAACTTCAGCAAGACTTCACCAATTAACCTTTGTCGGCAAAGATCATCTAGCCTCCATCGGCAACGCACTTGGTCCTCTGCAGCAGTCTTCCATCGGCAACATCGACTCAAAATTTTCCCGATGCCAATGGAGAACGGCCATTGACCAGTCAAGCCTCAGCCCACTTGACACGTGTCGAAAAATGGTGTCAACACTCCTTCCTTAGTGGCTTGGCGTACCTAGATGCCCGATCATCAAAACAAAGTTTCTTACTTGACTGATCGGCAGTGTGATACCCGTTGCATTCAGGACAGTCATCGGCAGTAGGTAGTTTAATGCCTTCTTCCCAACAGTGAATGAAGAAGGGGCACCTCCAATGATTTTTCCGACGAAGCCACTCCCGATGTTCTATTTCTTCTTGCCGATATCGTTCATCTCGTGATTGCCGATAGTTCCGCCCTGGTAGTTTGTGCGTGATTACTATACCAGGAGCCCTGCTGACACAGGCACCTTTATCGGCAATTCTCTTTCCTTTCCTGTCATCGACAAACTTTCCGACGTCACGCTCAGCCACTTGATGATCAGGATCTACCGATGCACTCTTTCTAGCAGCGGCCGATGTCAACACCTTAGTCTCTCCACCGGCTTCCACCATATTATTTGGAAACGGGCACTGATCAAATTGGATCCGTCCAGAGTTAATTTCGGACTGCAACTGCTGCCTGAACACTTTGCAGTTGTCGGTACTGTGAGAAGTTGTATTGTGCCACTTGCAGTACCTAGTCTCCCTGAGTTCCTCGGCCGATGGAATTACCTGATTAGGGGCTAGCTTAATTTGCCCTTCCCGAAGCAATAAGTCAAATATCCCATCGGCCTTCGTGACATCGAAGGTGAACTTTCCAGTCCTCTTCTGGTCGAGCACACAAGGCACCGGCTCCTCATCGTTTACCCATTCAACAGTGCCGACGTTCGTCTCCTCGTCTGACCCGGAGTCCCCTTGGTTAACGAAGAGCACCCCTGCGCCCCAAATCTCCCTGGGCTCAAACGATTCAACATCCTGATCGGCTCCGATGATATCAAAGGTGAATTTCTCCAATTCGGCAGCGTCAAGGCTTGGCTCTTCGTCCAGCTCTGAATGTTCTATCTTCTCGGTCGAAAACGCCTTTGTGTCTGGACCTTGCCGATGCGTAGATTCGCTCTCTAGCTGAGCAGATGGATGCATCCCTTCATGTTTCCGTAGTGAGCAAGCCGGAGCAATCGATACATCAGCAACACCAATCTGTTGGACATCATGCATCGGCTGTCTAACCGATGAGCAATCCTAGACGCTTACTGATTGAGTAGATTGATGCACCTCTTCACATCTTTGCATTAAGTAGGCCGGAGCGATCGGCTCATTAACAGCACCAACCTATTGAATATTGTGTATCAGTTGATTGACCGATGGGCCACTCTGGGTGTCCACTAGTTGATGTACTTCATATCCCTGTGGCGAGCAAATCGGGGTAACCGATACATCAGTAACACCAATTTGCTGAATATTGTGCATCGGCTGATTAACCGATGAGCAATTCTAGATGCCTGCCGGCTGAGTATGCTAATCTATCTCTCCAGGTCTTGACGTCTGAGCACTTGGGATGATTGGCGCGTGCACAACACCAGTCATGATAACACTGTGCATCGGCTTTGCTGCTGATGAGTAATTTTGCACCATTGCTAGCTTGTGTTGTGACATTATATTTATTGCATTCATCGGTTGCTGCACCGATGTCTCATTGTACACTTTTTCCTGCGAGTATTGCAGTGTAGTACTTATCGGTTGATGTACCGATACTTCATTCGGAAGATTCGCTGTACGATGCTATGGAACCCCCGTCATTTGGTGCTCAGGCTGCACGTATTGCTGCTGAATCGATGATTGACTGATCCAACCTGCGTTAGGTGTCATCGGTACGTGATTTACCAATGGCTGATAACCAGCTGACTCTTGCAACTCTGGTACCTTCGGATGATAGCGTTGATCTACAAGTACCATAGGCTGAGCAACTATTGCCGATGCAGGTTGACTGGCACTTAACACACTTTGCATCGGTCAGGAATTCACCATCAGTTGATCGCCTTGACCTGTAGGTACCACATCTTGAGCGGTCACTGCCGATGCAGATTGATTGGCAATCGGCACACCTTGTTGCATCGGCCAAGCAGTTGGCGGTGACTGATAGCCAGCTGAGGCTTGCAACTCTTGTATCCTGGGATGATAGATTTGATTTGTAGCCCCCGTGGGTTGAACAACTACGGCCAATGCAGGCTGACTGACGCTCGACATGGTTGATCGCATCGGCCAAGAATTTATCGATGTAGGCTGATTAATTGTTGGCACGTCTTGTCGCATCGGCCAAGCATTTGCCGATAGCTGATAAACGGCTGACGCTTGTTCTCGTTGTACCCTTGGATGGTTGCTTGGACTCACGGGTACCACAACTTGAGCAGTAATTGCCGATACAGGTTGATTGGCAATCGACACACCTTGCTGCGCCGACCAAGCAGCTGCCGGTGACGGATAGCCAGCTGAGGCTTGTTCTTGTGGCGTCGGGTAATTCATTGCCACCATGGGTTGACTGGCAGCAGCTGGACTTTGTTGTATCGGGAGGTGACTTGCCGATGTTTGGGCGTACGGCACTCTGGGTATTGCTGTTTGTAGATTCCCTGTAAGCAACTGCGGCGTTGGAGGAGACGTAGTATAATGCATCACTGGAACCATCGGCTGTACGGATGTTGCCGATGCCATAGGAACCTCCCCCCCTGCATGGTTAACTCGGACCAATCTGGAATCAGCAGATAGATTTGAATACATACCGTATCCCCAGCCGTTGGCTGACATCGGCTGATTCTGGATCACGGGTCCAGACATTGTTGAAGCCACCAGATTTGTGTTTACTTGAGTAGTGTTTGTTGGGCTTAATCCCGGTGGCGCGATCTCATTGGCATACCGGCTCATAATTGGTGTAAACACCCTTGGAACCGCCGATGGAGTCGCAGCAGATGCCGATCCGAGCTGACGATACTCTGGACCAACATAATACGGTGCCTGTCCCTTGAAAGCTTGCTTGATAGCATTGCATACGGTGTCGGACAACACATTGGATTGGTTAACTAATACATTATTCAATGCATAATTAACCGTTTCTTGTACTTTACCAGGATCAGTGTAGAAAATAGTCTGTCGTGGCCACGGCATATCTTGCTTCTGTACTGCTTCGCCGATCCCGTTTAGGCTGAAGGATCTAAGATATGAGCGCTTGTATTCCTCCATTGCCTGCTCCAGAGCCTGTTTCTGATGACCTGCAAGATCTGCTGTGGAGACTTCAATGATACTCCTTGGATTAGTCATGATAGATATAAAAATCTATATAATCGTGTCCCACTGGGCGTGCCAAAAGAGGTGTTGACACAAAAAGCGTCAGATCTGTGAACACCTCGGGCTATTACCCAAAGCTCGGTATTCCGGAGGCGTGCCAGTCAATTTGACCAATCAATCGACAAGGATGATAACTAGAACAAACTGAACGAGACGACAGCGATGCGCCCGGACGTCAAGGCTCAGATTGATCAAGGATAACTAGAGCAGAGCTGAACGAGGCAAACAGCGATGCGCCCGGATTGCCAAAGCTCAGAGGTACTCCCACGCGGAACTAGCAAGGATTTGACGGAGATCAGGATGATGCAGCCCGTCGAAAGCTTGAAGAACTCGTTGAAAACTACAGCTAATGCAGTAAAAGGGTAAATTGCGATAAAAAGTAGAATAAGATAAAATTGGATTGATTTGAATTGGATTGGTTGTTTTTTCCATAGCCCTCAGGCACATATTTATACTCCCGCATGGAGAGTTGTACAAAGACACGACACATATCCTTCCTAAAGCAAACTCCTATTTTAAAGGAAACTGACTCGCGCAGGAGCCAGATAACAATATTTATTTCCTAAACAAACACATCTATTTTAAAGGAAAATAAACGACTCATGCAAGAGTCAGACTCAAACTACTATAATAATACTGGTATAAAACACCAGTTTCCTTATTTTCCTCCTTGATGAAAACTTTCCATCGGCAGATCCCTTTAATCCGCGCCTTCCTTCTTTTGACCACCGGTAACCTTCTGCTGCCACCAAGCGCTAAGTTACGCCCATCGGCCTCGGCAACACTTTCCAGATCGGCAATCGGCAACATTTCCGATTAGTGACCTTGTGCTGGTAACTTCACCAATCATCCCCTATCGGCAATCGACAACCATCCTTTATCGGCAATCGGCAACCATCCTTCATCGGCAATCGGCAATGACCCCTCATCGACAATCAGCAATGACTCTTCATCGGCAATCAACTTCAGCAAGACTTCACCAATTAACCTTTGTCGGCAAAGATCATCCAGCCTCCATCGGCAACGCACTTGGTCTTCCCGCAGCACTCTCCCATCGGCAATATCGGCTCAAAACTTTCCCGATGCCGATGGAGAACGGCCACTGACCAGTCAAGCCTCAGTCCATTTGACACGTGTTGAAAAACGGTGTCAACAGGGCCCATCCTTGTGATTGCGGTTACCTTCTCGGGATTGGCCTCGATCCCACGCTGGGAAACTATGTACCCTAGGAGCATGCCTCGAGGGACTCCGAAGACACACTTCTCAGGGTTTAGTTTTATGCGATTTGCCCGGAGGCACCCAAACGCGATCTTGAGATCTCCGACCAGGTTTCCGACTGTCTTGGACTTGACCACGATGTCATCGACGTAGGCCTCGACGGTTGGCCCTATGTGTGTTTTCCAAAGACGTGGAGCATGCATCGCTGATACGTGGCCCTAGCGTTTCGCAGGCCGAAGGGCATAGTGAGGTAGCAATACATGCCAAAGGGGGTGATGAAGGAAGTCGCGAGCTGATCGGATTCCTTCATCTTTATTTGGTGGTAGCCGAAATATGCGTCAAGGAAGCAGAGAGTTTCACATCCCGCGGTGGAATCTACTATTTGATCGATACGTGGTAATGGAAAAGGAACCTTGGGATACGCTTTATTTAAACTAGTGTAGTCTACACACATCCTATCCTTCCCATTCTTTTTCTTGACAAGTACGGGATTTGCTAACCACTCGGGATGATGTACCTCCTTGATGAATCCAGCCTTTAAAAGCTTGTCGACTTCCTCCCTGATGATTCTGCGCTTCTCCTCGTCGAAACGGCACAGCCGTTGCTTCACCGGTTTGGACCCGGCTCGGATGTCCAAGGAGTGCTCGGCGACCTCCCTCGGAATGCCCGGCATGTCCGAGGGGCTCCATGCAAACATGTCGGCATTCACACGGAGAAAGTCAATGAGCACGACTTCCTATTTAGGCTCGAGGGTGGCGCCGATTGTCAGCACCCTCTCATCCGCGTGGCCGGGGTCGAGCGGGACCGTCTTGGTGTCTTCCGCCGGCTTGAAGTTGCCGGCGTGTCGCTTGGGGTCGGGGATTTCTCTGGACAAGTCGTCGAGGGCCACGAGGACGGCCAAATCTTCGACGGCTTCGGCGTTTTCCATGCACTCAACGTCGCAGTCGTATGCGTGCTCGTAGGAGGTGCCGACGGTGATGACCCCCGTGGGCCCTGGCATCTTCAACTTGAGGTAGGCGTAGTTCGGGATGGCCATGAACTTGGCGTACCCTGGTTGACCGATGATGGCGTGGTAGACGCCACGAAATGCAACCACCTCGAAGGTGAGCTCTTCCTTTCGGAAGTTCGAGGGGACGCCGAAACAAACGGGTAGCTTGACGCGGCCGATCGGGAGAGCCTTCTTCCCTCGAACGATCCCGTGGAATCCCCCCGCGCTGGGTAGGAGCATGGTTCTCGGGATCCCCAGGAGGTCGAGGGTTTCAGCGTAGATGATGTTGAGGCTGCTTCCCCTATCCATAAGTACCTTGGTGAGGTGGGTGTTGAGTATGATCGGGTCGACGACGAGCGGGTAGACCCCTGCATTGGGGACGTGCTCGGGGTGGTCGTCCTGGTCGAAGGTGATCGGCGTGTGTGACCAGTCGAGATATCGAGGAGGCTGGGATCGAACGGAGAAGACCTCTCGACGCTCCCTCTTGCGCTGGTGCGTGCTGAGTCGAGTCGAGGGCCCCCATAGATCATGTAGCAGTCGTGAATTTCGGAGAAGCCCCCTTTCTTGCCATCGCCCTTGACGTGGAGGTCGCAGGGTGGGTCCTCCCTGTCGTCGTCTTTCTTGAAGCCGGGAGGGAGGAAGTGCTTTCTAAGCATGCGACAGTCCTCGAGACGGTGGTTGGCCGGTCCCATATGATAGGGGCAGGGCTCCTTCAGCATCTTGTCAAAGACGCCCCCGTCGGGAGGGGGCCCTCGAGGCTTCTTTTTGTCTACTGTAGCGACAAGATCGTCAGGCTCGACGTCGGGCTTGGTGATGCGTCAACCCGGCTGGTTCTTCTTTTCCTTCTTCTTGCCGCCGTTGTTGTTGTTGTTGTTCCTTTTGGGCCCGTTGTTCTTCTTGGGCCCGTTGTCCAAGCCCCCGGGCTCGTCCGCCTTGCCCTTCCCCTTGTCCAGAGGTATCTGGAAGGACGCGCCAACGACTTCCTCGCCGGCTGCGTAGTTGGCGATGATGTCCATGAGCTCGTTGGCGGTCTTGGGGGTGTTCCATCCCAGCTCCCGCACTAACTCCTTGCAGGTCGTTCCGGCGATGAACGCCGTGATGACCTCGTGGTCGGAGATGTGGGTTAGCGCGGTACGCTGCCTCGAGAACCGACAGGTGAAGGCACGGAGGGTCTACCCTGGCTTCTGCTTGCAGCTGCGGAGATCCCAGGGGTTGCCTGGCCGCTCGTAGGTGCCTTTGAAGTTTCCCTCCAAGATCCTGACCAGGTCGGGCCAGTCTTGGATCAAGTCCGGGGGTAACTCCTCGAGCCATCTGCGAGCGGTGTCGGAGAGGAATAGTGGGAGTTGCCGAATGTTGACGTGGTCATTGTCGGCTCCTCCTAGCTGACATGCCAGCCTGAAATCGGCAAGCCAGAGCTCCGGCTTGGTTTTGCCGTTGTACTTGACCAGGCTGGTGGGTGGACAGAAACGGACAGGTAAGGCGGTCCGCCGGATGGTTCTGCCAAAGACTCGGGGCCCTGGTGGCTCCGGGGATCGACATCGGTCTTCGTCGCTGTCGTAGCGCCCACCTCGGTGAGCGCTGTCACCTCGAGCCTCGGCATCACCGTACCGGCGTCGATTGTTCACCCGTGGTGGTCGATCGTCGATGATGCGTTCTCGAACTGGTCGTCGCTCTACTTGGCCTTGGGGCGCTTTGTCCTGGTGGAGGGATACCTCTCGATTTTGTCGAGGGGGTACTTCCTGATGCTCGGAGGCGGCCCCTCGACGCCTCAAGGCCGAGCTCTCCGCCTGCTGAACGACCGCAGTTTGGAGAAGCCCCTGGATTTCGTTCCTGATACGCCTGTTGACACCGTTTTTTCGCACGTGTCAATATAATCTAAGGATTGTGCCGATCGGCAAGAAGCTGGTTGTTGTTCCTTATCGGCATCGAGATATTATCGGTCAGACTACCAATAGAGGCAAGAATGTTGCTGATGAAGACAGACTCGTTGCCGATGGAGGCAGAAGGACTTGATAAAGGCAAAAGTCAGCTTGCCGATGAGAAGTCAGTGCCGATAAAAGCTGAACGCTGTTGCCGATGAGTGGTAGATGTTGCTGATGGAAGCAGAATGACGTGACTTGCAGTTGCCGATGAAGGAGTCTTGCCGATGAAAGATGACATGGCTAGCGTGAGCACACGGTTGCCGATGACGTTAAAAGGAAATTGCTGATCAGAAGGATGTGTTAATGGAAAGTTTCATCGGGGACGAGACATAAGGAAACTGGTGATTTTATACCAGTATTGTTATAGGAGTTTGAGTCCGACTCTTGCATGAGTCATTTTATTCCCTTAATAATAGTAGAGTCTGTTTAGGAAAAGATTGTTTCTGTTTGGGTCCGACTCCTGCGCGAGTCAATTATTTCCTTAAAGTTAGGAGTTTTTGTTTAGGAAAGGTATGAGTCGTATCTATCTACAACTCCCTCTGCCGGAGTATAAATAGGTACCCAGAGGTGCTGTAAACGATCATATCCAAGCATATCAAACCAATCAATTACCTTTTTATCTTATTTACCAGTACTCTACTTTTATCGTATTAGATGTAGTTTACCTACGAGTTTTTTCAAGTTTTCGACGGGCTGCATCTTATCGACCTCCGTCAAACCTTTGTAAGTTCCGTGTTTTGAGCAATCTGAGCTTTGACGTCCGGGCGCATCGCTGTCGTCTCGTTCAGCTCTACTCTAGTTATCCTGATCAGGTTTGAGCCTTGACATCCGGGCGCATCGCCGTTGTCTCGTTCAAATTTTGTTCTAGTTATCGTCCTTGTCGATTAACTGGTCAAATCGACTGGCACGCCTTCGGACAACCGAGTTTCGGGTATAAGCCCGAGGTGTTCGCAGATCCTGAGGCTTTTTGTGTCAACACTGCCGGTGATAAATTACAACAAGGATTGGATGGCTGATATCACACGCAGGCAAATTTGCTCTATCTCATCCATCTCCTTGGCATCGGCGTCGGCAGAACCCTCGACCGGTTTGATCTTCTTCTTCAACAAGATGGCTTGTCGGGCATTCTCGTCTCTTTCTTGCCGCAGAACCCTGATGGTATCAGACAGTTGGGCTTTCTGCTGATTGGATGTGTTCAAGGCCTCCTCAACCCTTTGCAACTCAGCCAATAGCTCTTCCTTCTTTGCCGATAGCTGAATGATTTCTTGATCAAGGTCGGCGCTGGAAACTTCTGCTTGGCCAATGCTCTTGTGCTTTTCATCAGCAATGCTCTTGAATTTGAGCTTCTCTTCCTCAGCCTGAGATTGGGCAGCCCTATTGGCAATGTGGCGGGAGAGCCTCTGGTACTGAATCTGCTTGCTATCGAGAAAGGTTGCCTAGAAAAGAGTTTCTTCCGTATCGGCAGGGAGGTGGCCTTGGATATCCTTGAAAGCAATCCTTGCTGCGGTTGAGTCCTGGATGAGCTGGAGTGTATCCTGTTGCAGCAAGGAAAGCAGTGCTTCAAGCTTAGATTTGACCTCTACCGATAGAGTTGGAGCAGAGCTTTCTTCGTCTTCGTCCTCATCAGGAATGTCGATGGCGAAGGAGAATAGGCTGTCTGCTCGAGCGGGGCCTTCTTGCTGCTCCTCTTCGTCCTAGGGATTGATGCCGAAGGAGAATAGGCTGTCTGGGGAATCTTGAGCCTGAAAAAGGAGAAGTTAAAATGTGCCGATCATAAAGTTATACTATGAATTTTTAGGTAGCCGACTTACCATCTTAAAGTGAATCTCTTGTCGAGGACTTGGTATATTAGATGATCCGGCTTCATCCTAAAGATCGGCAGCGATTGCCGATGAATGAGCTCCTGTTGGGGAAGCGGTTGATGCCATCGGTGATGTTGGCGTTGTTGCTGGCGTTGCTTCCGCTGTGGTGGCTGGCTCCTGTGGTGGCGACACCATTCCCTCATCGAGGATTTCGGCTGGTGGTGCCGATGCCAATTCACCTCCGCTGCTGCAGCGGGTGGAGTTGTCTCCTGATCGGGGATGTCGTCTAGTGGATGATCAGGAATTGGAGCCGATGATGGTCCTGCCGATGGCGCATCGGTAGTTGGTGATGCGACTGGAGTCGATGGCGAAGATGGGTTAGCCAGCCTCAAACGCCTTTTCTTCCTTGGCACGGCAGCGGGAGATCCAACCCGTTTCGACGAAGCTTGGGGGGTATCGGCAGCACGACATGGAGATGCTTGTCTACTTGGAGCAGCTGCCGATGACCTCATAGCCTGAAAATATTAGTAAAGTTATACAAAATAACTTGTTGCCGATGAAACAGTATGTAATCGGTATGAGTGAAGATGAGTTTACTGCAAAAACCGCGTCAGGGCAGCAGTAGCGGCCGATGTAGCCTCGGTTTTTGCAGGTGTCGGTGTGGGTACCTGCTGAGGGGTGAAGGCAGCTAGCGTTGGGGCCTTATTGCCGATGATTGAAACGGGATTCATTATCCGAAGATTAAAGGGTTTGCCAATCCTGCTCATCGGGGGAATCGGATCGTCAACCTGTTGAGTATAAAGGGGTCAGATGCCGATGATAAGAATAAAGTAATGAGGAATGCATTGGAATAAAGCTTACCGCATCATTGGGGATGACGTGATTGACGTCAATTATATTACGATAGTAGTTCGATGACTTGGCAAATAATTGACACCTCCCTTCTTGCCACCAAGACTTGTATTCATTTGTGATGACGGAGGTTGGTGACCAGGAAGACAAATCAAGGTCTGACACATCGGCACTGGGAGGAAGATTGACGACCTTATTCTAGTCTAGAGCACTGGAGATTGTCTGCCTGGGCTTCACCACTTTGGAGTAGCAGAGCTTAATCGGTAGTTGGCCAAATGCCAGTTGTCTCGCGGCTGCCGATGGGTAGTAGAATTCGTAGGATGGAGGAGTATTCTTCCCAGTTCCGAAAATATTGAATGGGATGGCCCGAGGCACAATACTGGCCTTCATAATTATTTGATTCTCAGGCACATTCCCATCGGTAAGATTGAACAACAGTGGGAATTGATTGTTCTCATCGACATATGGCCACCAGAGCCGCTCTGTGGCAGGAATTCCATTGTAGAATTTCTGAAAGAACAGGCCAAATTGCTCTGCATCGGCATCGGTCCCGGGCAACACTATGATGGCCTCTCCGAAGTTGAGTGGAGGGTGAGTTGCCGATTCATCATCCCTGTATTGGTGGTTTTCCAATATATCTCTTGGGAATTGCTGAGCAAACAAGTCAAACTGGAGGGTTTTGTGCATGTGTGCATTCAACCACATGTTTATGAACCACCAGGGGCCTCCGAGATTGCCGACGGGCTCACCTAATAACAGCTTCTTGGACACTTGATGTAGCAGGCGGTACACTGATCCAAGAAGGTATCGGCCGAGAGGGAGTCTTGTCCCATCGGCAAGGAGCTCAACTGCTGGAAGGTGCATAGTGGTGGGTCCAACTGCCCTGCCGCAGAAGATGAATTTTTCCAGCCACATATTTAGAAACGTGGCGTGCTCCCGCTGGTTTACCGATCCTATCTTCTGGTACTCATGGATATAGCCTGTCCAGCCACCGATGTTCCGGGTGTTCACCTTGTATTCAGCTTTTTTGTTGAACAAGGTGAAGGTATCGGCAGAGGAGACGTCCAAGCCGGTCAACATATGGACATCGGCAAGGGTAGGGGTGGCTGGTCCGTGTCGGAAAAGGAAAGCGTTCATGGTGTCCGACCAGAAATAGGAGGCAGCTATCAGCATGTTCTCATTTTTCTCCATATCGGCAATGGATAGCCTGATACACTGATCCAAGTTGCGCTCTGACCAGTACACTTGCTATGTTCTAGCGACCCTAAGGTACCAGTTCTTCCACCCCTTGGTAGTCTTGGGCCATGACCGAAAAGCATCCTTCCATAATCCTAAACCGAAGCACTCAGATCTGAATGGAATCCGGTTAGCCTCCGCATTAATCATGTAACTAGGGTCAGGGTTCCCCATGGGACCGAGGCAAGTGACGCTGGACTGCTCAAGAGGGATCACTACCTTGTTGTACAGTTCCTAGGGTTCGAAAAGAGAAGAAAAGGAAAGAATCAGAAAAGGGACAGGGAAGATTATGGATTCATACGGGAAAAGAACCAGCAGGAGATTGGATGAGGAGGAGAATGGATTTACCTTAGGAATGTCAACTTGGATCGCCATTGGAGTTGAGAAGTTCTTGCGGTTCGTCCTTGGGGAGAGCACTGTTGCTTGAGCTCGAGTTCTTCAGTGGCGCTGGAGGTTGAAGACGAGGGCAGGTGTGAAAGTAAAAGTGAACTCAGGGTAAAAAGGCAGATTGGATCCTAGTAACTTTTATAAGCTTAGCCAGGGGTATTTTGGGATTTTGGTTCACACTGTGCAGGAATGTGGAGAGGCTTGCAGTTGATATGCGCAATAATCAAGGATATATTGTCAGATTTGCAACTGTTTGTGCTGTAATCAAGGGATTTTATTAATAAATTGCGGTTCTACGCGCGGAGATCGAGGAAATCGTGCAATTGTCTCGAAGGTAACGGCTACAGTAGAGGGAATTTCGGCGCGTAAAGTATTATACACTCTGAAACTGGGGGCCATGTGTTGACACCGTTTTTCGGCACGTGTCAAATGGGCTAAGACTTGTTGATCAGCGATCGTTTTCCATCGGCATCGGGAAGCCATGAGTCAGTATTGCCGAGGGGAGTGTGCCGTGGGAAGACTAAGTGTGTTGCCGATGGAAGCTGGAAGTTTCGGATGTTGCCGATAGAAGTTGAATGGCTCACCAGTCACCTGAGCTGTGAAGTTGTTGATGCCGATTGCCGATGAGGAGATGTGCCGATTGCCGATGAAGATTTGTTACCGATTGCCGATAGGGATTGATTGGTGAAGACAAGTTACTAGTACAAGGTTGCCGATCGGGAAATATTGCCGATGCCGATGGGCATGTGGTGCCGATGAGTACAGGGTGACGTAGCGCTTGATGTCAGCAGAGGGCTGCCGGTGGTCAAAGAAGGAAGTCGCGGGTTGAAGGGATCTGCCGATGGAAAGTTTTCATTGAGGAAAAGACATAAGGAAACTGGTGATTTTATACCAGTATCGTTATAGCAGTTTGAGTCCGACTCTTGCATGAGTCGTTTGTTTTCCTTTAAAATAGGTGTGTTTGTTTAGGAAAATAATATTATTGTTTTAGATCCGACTCCTACGCGAGTCAGTTTCCTTAAAGTTAGGAGTTTATTTTAGGAAGGATACGAGTCGTGTCTTTGTACAACTCTCCATGCGGGAGTATAAATATGTGCCCGAGGGCTGCGTGTAAACATATCAATCCAATATCAAACAAACCAATTTTATTCTTATTCTACTTTTTATCGCAATTTACCCTTTACTGCATTAGCTGTAGTTTATGAACGAGTTCTTCAAGCTTCGATGGGCTGCATCACCTTGATCTCCGTCAAATCCTTGTAAGTTCCGCGTGGGAGTACCTCTGAGCTTTGGCATCCGGGCGTATCGCTGTTGCCTCGTTCAGCTCTGCTCTAGTTATCCTGATCAAGTCTCAATCCCAGCATCCGGGCGCATCGCCGTTCTCTGGATTGAATCTTGTTCTAGTTATCGTCCTTGTCGATTAACTGGTCAAATCGACTGGCACGCCTCCGGATATCGAATTTCGGGTATAAGCCCGAGGTGTTCGCAGATCCTGACGCTTTTTGTGTCAACAACGCCGCGCTTGGGGTGTCGATGGCGCTGGCATGTCGCGGAGCAACATTGCGGCTGCCACGACATTTTGGCTGGTGCGGTTGTAGACGCGGGGTTCGTTTGCCCCCTCCTCGACGATTTGTCAATGGACTTCCCAGGCCCGCTCGCGAGCTACTCCACCCTGTGGGCGCCCGCGATCTCGCTCGAGGGCGTGCTCAAGCTGCTGAAGTCGTAGACGTTCCTCCTCGAGCTTGGCGAGCAGCTCTCGGACTTGCGTGATCTGGACGTCCGGAGGTGCATCGGCTTTGTCAGGACTCGGGGGATCAGCGTCTCGTGCTGGTGTAGCGTTGCCCCTCCTCCTTCATCTGTGGCCGCGGTGTCGTCGACGTCGTCCTGGGGGTCAACCTGGCCATCGAGGTGGAGGCATTATCGGGCGGGATCGTAATCCTCATCGGGGGAGTCGAGTCGGGGTCGCCGTGGTAGAAGTGGTGGAAAGATCCCCTGCACTCCTCCGCCAGGCATTGCCGCAACGTGCCCTAGGTCGGGGCTTGTCTTGGCTCCGGGTGCTCGCCCGGTGGAGGGGTGGTGATGTGGTTGATCGTCTCACGTGGCGGGGTCCCTGGAGACCCGCAACGTGTCTGTATCTACAAACCTGCGAGGGCAGACCAGAGCCTTGCGTTGTTGCGGAGCCCGTATGGAAACGGGTCTCGCGGTGGTGGCGGGGTCGAGAGCGTCGGAGAGGCCACGGGGACCCTCTGGGGTGACAATATGGCGGAGCCAGAGTCATACTCAGAGAGGTGCCCACCCCCGTCCCGCAAGCATGGGTCAAACAGGCCCCCGAGGGGAGGAACTGTGTTGCCAGCTGGGGCCGGGGAAACAGCATCCGGCGTCTCGGAGTCCGCACGGTGATGAGCGCGTCAGAGTCGCTCGCGCCTCCTCCTGATCGCAGGCCAAAGGCGCAAGCGGAGGGACCGTCGCCTGATCCTGCTTGGCCCCGGAGTACCGGAGCTGCTGTTGTCCATGCCACGAACCGAAGGAAAGACTATGTAATGGCCCTGTCCCATGGATATGAACCCTAGACTGCCGAACCAGACGACGGTGGTGAATGGAAGTGATGGGATCGTGGAATCCATCTGAGAGGGTAGTTCAGAGTTGATCGACACGCAAATCCCCCTACCTGGCGCGCCAACTGTCGGTGTTATGACCCGGGGGTCAAGACCACCAACTAGTAAATTTGTATATTGCGTGCTCCCTCTCCCAGATGTGATGCAAGAAGGACGCAAGGTTTATCCTGGTTCGGGCAAAGAAGGCCCTACGTCCAGCGGGGGAGGATGACTTGTATTATCTTGCACCGAAGTGCTCGTACAGGGGGGGTACAAGCTAGTTTACATGGGGTTGCTCAAAGTGAGCTGAGACCTAAGGCTAGCAGGGCTATCCTAGGCGGTCGATTGGTTGCTTGAGGGGTCGATCGAGCAACGGGGTGTGTGAAGTGTGCGGATGAATGTGGGATTGTGCGAGAGTCGTCGTGAAAAGAGGAGTCCATTCGGAGTCCCTTTCTTCTATCTCGGCGTCCCCTTTTATAGACCAAGGGGAGGCCCGAGAGTACATGGTCCTAAATTGTTGTAGCATGGGGGACGTGTCCGCGGCATAGTGTTGGCGAAGGGATGTCGATCACTGTGGCGGCGTGGCCTTTCCGTCCTTTCGGCGCTCTGGGACGTGGTGATAGTAGACAAGTCATCGCGGCACGTCGCGGCGCAGCAGGGTCATCCTTCCGTAGACTGGCGCGAGTCCCACAGTTGAAGCGGGATGGGGCGGATGGGACGGCCCCCATACCGGAGTGGTCGGATATAGGGGTCGAGCCCCCCGGTCGAGGGGAGGGGTCGAGCCCTGCGTGGCTTTGTCGTGTCCCTGAAGACGTCATCGAGGGCCGTCCTGTTCCCGTCTCGAGGGGTGCTTGTGGAGTCCGTACTCGGGACGTGGTTACAGTGGCGGCACAGTTGACGGAGATCCGGGATATGGCGATGAGGTGTTGGATTTGACTGCGGTCGTGGGCGCCCTTGGCGTTAGGCGGGTTCCCTTTAACCCATACCGGGAGCAGTTGGGCTGATCGAGCTTCTCGTCCAGGGGTCATTCCTTCGACCTCTCTCCGTCAGTTAGAGCAGAGGCGGAGTCGGAAAGGTCGAGGTGGAGGCGGAGGGGTCGTTCGTTCGACCCCTGGTCCGTCATTCGGCGTAGAGGTGGAGGCGGAGGGGTCGTTCGTTCGACCCCTGGTCCGTCATTTTTCCAGGAGCAGGCCGGCCCACGACTGGTTGCTATCGCTGGTGCAGGGGGCCTTCGTATGATGGGCCCTTCTTTGCTGACTTGAGCGGTTGGTTGACTCCTGTCTTAAAAATGGTTGCTATGTTTACCGTTGAATTATCGAAGGGTTTAGGGTACCCCTTACCTTTGTACCCGACACCAATGATGCAGTAAGTTTTTATTCCAATGCATTTCTTATTACTTACTTATCCCTATCATCGGCATCAGCATTTGACCTTCCTTTACTTAACAGGTTGATGATTCAATCCCCAAAATGAGCAAGAGTGGCAAACCTTTCCGTCTCCGAGTAATGAGCCCTGTATCAATCATCGCAACAACGCCCCTACATTGGCTGCCTTCACTCCTCAGAAGATACCTAAGGTCACTCTGAAGCCAAGGTCGACGCCTGCAACGACCATAGCTACTCCATTGGCTGCTGCTGCCATCTTGGCGTGAGCTTTCGCAGTAAGTTTCACTTTTACTTATACCGATCACAAATTGTTCATCAGCAATATTTACTTTATGTAACTTGCACCAAACATTCTTCAGGCAGCGAGGTCATCGGCAGCTGCTCCAGACATACAAGTTTCTCCAACTCCTGCTGCCGATGCCCCCCAGGCTTCTCAACCAAAACGGGTTGGTTCTCCTACTACTGCACCAAAAAAGAAACGCCTGAGGCGGGCTATCCTAGTTACATCGCCAACCCCCGCCGATGTACCAATGACAGAACCATCATCGGCGCCTATTCCTGAACATCCACTGAACGACATCTCCATCCAGGAGACAACACCACCGCCCACCACGACAGCGGAGGCGACACCGGCATTGGCACCTTCACCAGCCGAACTCCCCGATCAGAGAACGACATCACCGCCACAAGAACCAGCCACCACAGCAGAAGCAGCATCAACAACAGCACCACCAACACCAACTGCTCCCCCTATGGAAGCAAGTTCATCGGCAACTGCTGCTGATTTCCAAGAGGATGCTGCACCAACTGCCTCCCTGAGTCCCAGGCAAGAGATCCGTTTCAAGATGGTAAGCCGATTACCTAAAAACTTGCAGTATAAACTTAAGATCGGCAAATTTTAACTTTTCTTTTCCAGGCCCAAGACTCTCCCGATAGCTTGTTCTCCTTCGGCGTCAACATTCCTGACGAAGACGAAGACCAAGAAGGCTCTGCTCCAACAAATAGCTTGTTCTCCTTCGCCATCAATCTTCCCGATGAAGACGAAGATGAAGAAAGCTCCGCTCCAGCTCTATCGGCAGATGTCAAACTCAAGCTTGAAACGTTGCTATCATTACTGCAACAAAACACCTCCTATCTTGTCCAAGACTCCACTGCAGTAAAGATAGCTTTTAAAGACATCCAAGGCCACCTATCTGCCGATACAGAAGAAACCCTCTTCCAGGCAGCGTTTCTCGAGAGCAAGCAACTCCAATATCAAAGACTTTCTCTGAGGGATACTGAATCGGTAAACAATATGTTCTTTTACAAAATCTACCATGTTTGTCGATGTCACCTTCTTCAAAGGAATCGCCTCAACCCATTTTGTAAAGTAATCGGTAGCGACCAGTATAAACTTGTGCCCCTTGCTTGATGGCGGATAAATCTGGCCGATGAGATCAATAGCCCATCCTCTAAACGGCCAAGGCTTGATTCTAGGATTCATTGCGGATGCAGGTGCCCTCTGGACATTACCAAACTTCTGACAATTCTGGCACCCTTTAAAATAGTTGAAGCAATCTTCAAGAATTGTCAGCCAATAATATCCATTCCGCCTAATCATCCACTTCATTTTGAATGCCGATAGGACCGCTCGATCAAAGCTTGAAGAAGAGATGTTTAAGTTCAAACAAGTTGCCGATGAGAAGCACAAGGATATCGGCAAAGTAGAAGCTTCTGGCGCCAATCTTGAGCAAGAGATCGTTCACCTATCGGCAAAGAGGGAAGAGCTGCTGACTGAACTAAAAAGGGTTGAAGAAGCCCTGAACGCAGCCAACCAAAAGAAAGCCCAACTGTCTGACGCCATTAAGGTCCTGCGACAAGAAAGAGACACAAACGCCCGACAAGCTATCCTTCTAAAGAAGAAAATCAAGCCAATTGAAGGATCTTCCGATGATGATGCCAGGGAGATGGAAGAAATAGAACAAATTCGCCTGCGTGCGATATCAGCCATTCAATCCTTGTTTTAATTCATCATATGGGCAAGTGTAACAGTGATACTTGATTTTGCTTTGTAATATAACGCCAGTACGCTTTTTACCGATGTCACATAACTTATTCTATCATCGGCATTTGAACGAGTACTCTATGCTTCTACCCAAATACTAGGGTAATATTTCTTCAAGTATTTACCGTTGATTGCTCTAGAAAATGCAACTCCTTCGAGAGCTTCTAAAATATAAGCATTGCCAGGAGCAGACTGTTTTATCCGATAAGGACCTTTCCAATTAGGAGACCATTTTCTAAACTTAGAACTTTTAGTCCCAATCGGTAAAATCAACTTCCATACCAGATCGCCATTGGCAAATTGCTTCACCTTCACCTTCTTATCATACCATCTGGCAACCCTTCTCTTGTTCTCCTCAATGCTGATCAAAGCCCTCAACCGATGACTTGCTAAGTCTTCTAACTCATTCTTCATAAGAGTATCATACTCATCGGCTGTTAATTGATCTTGAGAAGACAATCGCCTAGAACCAGTTTTAACCTCCCAAGGCAGGACAACATCGTGTCCATAGACTAACTGATATGGCGAAACCTTGGTTGCACCATGACAAGCCATCCGATACGACCATAGGGCTTCATTTAACACTATATGCCACCTTCTAGGGTTTTCTTCAATTTTGCGTTTGATAAGCTTAATGACTCCTTTATTAGTTGTTTCAGCCTGACCGTTAGCTTGAGCATAATAAGGAGAAGAATTCAATACCTTGAACTCCATACTAGCAGCAAACTCATCAAACTCTCCGATGTGAACATAGTTCCTTGATCGGTAGTAATAGTCTGAGGGATACCGAATCGGTAAACAATATGTTCTTTTACAAAATCTACCATGTTTGCCGATGTCACCTTCTTCAAAGGAATCTCCTCAACCCATTTTGTAAAGTAATCGGTAGCGACCAGTATAAACTGCGGATAAATCTAGCCGATGAGATCAATAGCCCATCCTCTAAACGGCCAAGGCTTGATTATAGGATTCATTGCCGATGCAGGTGCCCTCTGGACATTACCAAACTTCTGACAATCCTGGCACCCTTTAAAATAGTTGAAGCAATCTTCAAGAACTGTCGGCCAATAATATCCATTCCGCCTAATCATCCACTTCATTTTGAATGTCGATTGATGTGCTCCACACACCCTCATGGATCTCGCCCATTAACTCTTTTGACTCTTCCCTACTAAGGCATCTGAACAAAACTCCATCAATTGTCCGATAATACAATTCATCGTCAAGGAGTACATACTTGGTAGCTTGAAACCTTAGACGCCTTTCAACCTTCTTAGACGGATCCCTTAAGTAATTGGCAATTCCTTTTCTCCAGTCATCGGCAACCATTACCGATGTCATAACTTCTTGAATCGGCTGATATCCTGAAGCATTCTGTGCTAACCGATTGGCCTCTTCATTATGCAACCTAGGAATATGCTCAAGGCGATACTCTTTGAATTCTTTAAATAATTGTAAACATCTCTCATGGTGTGCAATTAACACTTCACTTCGGCATTCATATACCCCCATCAACTGATTGATCACCAACATAGAGTCGCCAAAGATTTCAACGGCATTGGCACGCACCTCTCTGAGTAATTCCAACCCTTTTATTAAATCCTGATACTCAGCCTGATTGTTTGTTGATGTAGCAACAATCGGCAACAAGATTTCATACTTCCGTCCTCGGGGTGAAATTAAGAGAACACCGATACCTGCTCCTTCTTTGCATGTAGACCCATCAAAGAACAAAGTCCAAGGAGCAATCTCGACAGAGCCTACCATGTTGCAATGCTGAGTAACAAAATCGGCCATCACCTGACCCTTAACTGCTTTAGCCGATTCATACTTCAGATCAAACTCTGAAAGTGCCAGAATCCATTTGCCGATTCTTCCACTTAATATCGACATCGACAGCATATACTTAACCACATCATCTTTGCAGATAACAGTGCATTCAGCCGACAATAAATAATGCCTTAATTTTATGCAAGAGAAATATAAACATAAACATAATTTCTCTATGGCCGAATACCTGGTCTCAGCATCTACCAGCCTTCTGCTTAAATAATATATCACACGTTCCTTCCCTTCAAATTCTTGAATCAAGGCTGACCCGATAACAGTATCATCGACAGACAAATACAATCTGAAAGGTTTCCCGTGCTGAGGTGGAACCAAGACTGGAGGGTTTACCAAATATTTCTTGATCTCCTCTAAGGTTAACTGTTGTTCCTCTTTCCATGTAAACTCTTGATCGGCTTTCAGCTTTAACAATGGACTAAAAGATTTAATCTTACCAGATAAGTTGGATATAAATCTTCTAATGAAATTAATTTTGCCGATCAAGGATTGCAGCTTAGTCTTGTTTGTAGGGGCAACCACTTTATTAATTGCGTCAATAGATTTCCTACCGATTTCGATGCCTCTCTGATGCACCATGAAACCCAGAAATTGGCCTGCCGATACACCAAATGCACACTTGTTAGGATTCATCTTCAACCCATGCTCCCTTGTGCATTCTAGGATTTTTCGCAAATCGGCAAGATGCTTCACAAAATTTCCGGATTTAACCACCACATCATCAATATAGATTTCGACCATCGTGCTGATATACTTATGAAAGATAAAACTCATTGCTCTCTGATAAGTAGCACCGGCATTCTTCAAGCCAAAAGTCATGACAACCCACTCAAATAAACCGACATGACCTGGACATCTAAAAGCAGTCTTGGATATGTCTTCTTCAGCCATGAATATCTGATTATATCCAGCATTACCATCCATGAAGCTAATAATTTGATGTCCAACAGCAACATCAATCAGCAAATCGGCAACGGGAATCGGATAATCATCCATCAGTGTAGCCTTGTTGAGATTCCTGAAATCAATACAAACACGAAGTTTTCCATTTTTCTTATACACAGGAACCACATTAGAAATCCAATCGGTGTATCGACATTGCCGAATAAATCCAGCTTCAATTAATTTTGTAATTTCAGCTTTAATATCAGGCAACACCATAGGATTGCATCGGCGCACAGGTTGTCGATGTGGTTGGAAACCAGATTTAATGGGCAACCGATGTTCAACTATTTATCGGTCTAAACCAGGCATCCCTGTATAATCCCAAACAAAACAATCTTTGTATTCCTTTAACAAATCGGTCAACTATTGTTTACATTGGGAATCTAACTTAGCACTAATAAAAGTAGGTCTGGACTTATTGCCATCGCCGATATCTACTTCTAATAAATCATCAGCCGATGTGAACCCCTGTCCTAGTTTTCCATCATCGGCGAATCGATCCATTAAAACTCTTCTTTAGGACCGACTGCTTGGATTGGTGTAATGCGGTAATCGGCAACTTTGAGGAACTCCGTGTCCCAAGCTTCACCTGATATGCACCTGGTTTGCTCATAAGTTTCCGATTCTGCCGATGCAACAATCGACAGAGTCTCACTTCGGACGACTTCAATCTTGTCCCCGACCCACTACACAAGGTTTTGGTGCATTGTAGAAGGAATGCAGCAATTAGCGTGGATCCAATCCCTGCCTAGGAGCAAGTTGTAGGTACCTTTGCCACTAATTACAAAAAATGTTGTCGGCAAAGTCTTGCTACCGATGGTTAATTCAACACATACGGATCCCATAGCTGGCGACACATTGCCTTCAAAATCTTTAAGCTTCATGTCCGTCTTGACTAAGTCTTGGTCGCCTTTCCCAAGCTTCCTGAACATGACGTATGCCATTATGTTGATTGATGCCCCACCATCCACCAGCATCTTCGTTACAGGCTGTCCATCCACTTTGCCCTTAACGAACAGAGCCCTCAGGTACTGCCTTTCATCATCGGCAGGTTTCTCAAAGACAGCTGCCATCGGATCCAAGACCAATTGCGCCATTTCTGCAGCCTCTTCTTCGTCGCTGACAGGTGCCATGAACTCCATCGGCAATATGACAACCATATTGATTTCTGCCGATGGATCCCTATCCTTACGCTTTGGCCTCCACTGCTTTTCCCTTGAAGGATTTTCATTGTCATACACGTCATTTTGGCGTTCGCACTGAATTCTCCTTTTCTGAGTCTTTGTCAGACCCTTAGGGCACCATTGAGGAAGCTTGGTTTTTCAAATAGGCTAATGCTGCTTCACACTGCTTGCATCGGCACTACTCCTGATGTTTGGATCTCTGGAGAATATTTCCTCATCAGGCACTCTTGCATTGGCCATCTCCTCAAGCTCTTCTCGATCAACACGCCTGCCAAGCCTGTTATGCGCGCTGAGCTTGCCCCCCAGTCGGTCATGTGCCGACTTCTTTTCTCTGAGCGGCCTAGCATACCTGGATGTCCGATCGTCAAAGCAAGGCTTCTTTTCCGACCGATCGGTAGGGTAGTATCCATTGCATTCAGGACAATTATCGGCAGTAGGTAGCTTGATGCCTTCTTCCCAACAGTGAACGAAGAAGGGACACTTCCAGTGGTCCTTGTGCCGAAGCCATTCTTGGTGTTCTTCTTCCTCCTGCCGACGCCGCACCTCTCGCGATTTCCGATACTCTCGCCTTGGCTGCTTATGCGTGATTACAACACTAGGAGCCCTGTTGGCATTGCTACTTTCATCGGCAAACCTCCTCTCATCACGCTCAGCTACTTGATGGTCAGGATCTACTGATGCATTCTTCCCGGCAGCTTCCGATGTCAGCACTTTAGTTTTTCCACTAGTTTCCACCATATTGTTTGGAAACGGGTGCTGATCAATCTTCATCGGTTTCTGGACTCTAGAATTTTCAAATTTGATTCGTCCAGATTCAATTTCTGACTGCAACTGCTGCCTGAATACTTTGCAGTCATTGGTACTGTGTGAAGTTGCATTATGCCACTTGCAATACCTGATCTTTCTGAGCTCCTTGGCCGATGGAATTACTTGGTTAGGCACCAACTTGATCCGCCCCTCTTGAAGTAATAAGTCAAACATCCTATCGGCCTTGGTGATGTCGAAAGTGAACCTTTTAGCTTCTTTCTGGCCAAACGGACAAGACACAGATTTCTTATCCTTTACCCATTCGGCCGCATCGATGCTCAGCTCTTCATCGGAATCTTCTTCCTGCTCAATGAAGGTCACCTTCTTGTTCTAAGTCTTCCTGGGCTCAAAAGTCTTAACATCCTGATCGGCAATTCTCTGCACTAGGTGGCTCAGACTTTCAAACTCTTGAGACGCATACTTGTCTTTGATGTGCGGCAGTAATCCTTGGAAGGCCAAATCTACCAATTACCGATCATCAAGCACCAAGCTGTAGCACTTATTCTTCACGTCTCGCAGCCTCTGGACAAAGCCTTCCACCGATTCGTCATTACGTTGTTTCAACTTGACCAAATCAGTTAGCTTCTTTTCATGTACGCCCGCGAAGAAATACTTGTGAAATTGCTTTTCTAGATCGGCCCAAGTAATCACAGAGTTCGGAGGCAATGAAATAAACCATGTGAATGTCGATCCCGATAATGATGATGAGAACAACCTCACCCTTAATTCTTCTCTACTGGCAGCTTCTCCACACTAGATAAGGAAGCGGTTGATGTGCTCCATTGTTGACGTGTCATCTTGGCCAGAGAATTTGGTAAAATCAGGCACCTCATACCGATTTGGGAGAGGAATTAAATCATATGCTGGAGGATACGGTGTCCGATAAGAATATGTATTAACCTTGGGTTTAATGTCGAATTGTTCCTTCATTACTTCGGCAATCTTATCGGTCCAATATGTATCCTGCTCCTGCCGACTCATTGGCTGGTTGTTGACTGGTGGAGCCGGCTGATGCGCCCCTTCAGGTCTTGGTGCAATATAATTTGGAATGGGCGCAGCACCAGTCATCTGGACATTATACATCGGATGACTTACCGATGGATAAGTTTTCACATTCACTGGATTATGTTGAGTCATCATATTCATCGGTTGCTATACCGATGGTCCACTCTGAGTGTTTGCTGGACTTCCATAATGATACATTAGTACGCCAGGCTGTTGAACCGGTGGCTGATTAGTCCATCCAGGATTATGAATCATCGGCATGTGACTTACCGATGGCTGATAGCTGACTGCCACCTGCTGCTCCTGCACCTTAGAGTAATCAACAAATTGGTTACCTTGATGTGCTAGTACTCCGGCTTGAGGATTTAGAACCACAGGTTGACTTCCAGTTGCTATACTGTGTTGCATCGGCACAGAATTCGCCGATGGTGGCATCAGAGGTACTTTAGGAATCACCACCTAGAAATCTTCTTGATGGCACTTGTACAGTTGGAGAAGACGTAGAGTAATGCATCATAGGGATCATCGGCTGTGACTGCATTGCCGATGCCATGGAGCCCTTCCAAGCTGAACTGTCTCCCTGCACCAGATTGGAACCAGCGGATAGATTTGAAGGCATACCGTAACCCCACCAGTTGGCAGGGGCTGGATGATCATGGATAACAGGTCCCAACATTGCCGACACCACCGGATCTGTACTAAGCTTGGTGACGCTTTCAGGACTAGGCCTTGGTGGTGTAGCCACATCGGCAGACGGATCCACGGGAGTGGAAGACGCCACTGGGGCTGCCGATGGGTTTATAGATGCCTGTTGACACCGTTTTTCGGCACGTGTCAGGAAAGTTAAGACTTGCATTAATCGGTAGTCGTTTTTCCATCGGCATCGGGAGGTCGTCAGTCAATGTTGCCGATGAAGGTAAATGCTGCGAAAAAAGTAAGTTTGTTGCCGATGGAAGTTGGACGTTTCTTGCCGATAGGGGTATTGTTGATAAGACGAATTACCAGAAGTACAAGGTTGCCGATTGAGAAGTATTGCTGATGCCGATGGGCAAACGGTAATGTGGTAGTTGACGTCAGCAAGGGATCGCCGATAGCAATAAAAGGAAGTTGCGGATTGAAGAGTCTACCGATGGAAAGTTTCATCGAAGAGAAGACATAAGGAAACTGGTGATTTCATACCAGTATTGTTATAGAAGTTTGAGTCCGACTCTTGCACGAGTCATTTATTTTCCTTAAAAATAGAAGTGTCTGTTTAGGAAAATAATATTGTTATTTGGGTCCGACTCCTGCGTGGGTCAGTTATTTCCTTAAAAATAGAGTTTTGTTTAGGAAAGGTACGAGTCGTGTCTATCTGTAACTCCTATTGCTGGAGTATAAATATGTAACTAGGGGTCGTGTGAGATAATCAATCAATACATCAAACAAAATCAATTACTCTTATTACTTTTACTGCAATTTACCCTTTTACTGCATTAGTCTTAGTTTATCTACGAGTTCTTCAAGTCTGACGGGCTGCATCTCTTCGATCTGCGTCAAAACCTTGCAAGTTCCGCGTGGGAGTAATCTGAGCCTTGACATCCGGGCGCATCGCTGTTGTCTCGTTCAGCTCTGCTCTAGTTATCTTGATCAAGTCTGAGTCTTGACATCTGGGCATATCGTCGTTGTCTTGTTTGGAGCTTGTTCTAGTTATCGTCCTTGTCGATTAACTGGTCAAATCGACTGGCACACCTTTGGATATCGAATTCGGGTAATAGCCCAAGGTGTTCATAGATCCTGACGCATTTTGTGTCAACAATGCCGATCCAGGTTGATGATACGCTGGACCAACATATTGAGGTGTTTGTCCTTCTTTGAAAGATTGCATGACAGCGTTGTACACGGTGTTGGACAGCACACTGGAGTGGGTAATTAATGCTTGATGTAAGGCAGAATTAACCATCTCTTGTAACTTACCAGGATTGGCATCATACGTGACCTGCCGCGGCAATGGCGGATCTTGCTTCTGGATGGCTTCGCCGCTCCTGCTTAGGCTGAAGGATTTCAAATACAATTGCTTATATTCCTCCATAGCCAGCTCCATAGCCAGCCTCTGATCATCTTTTAGATCGGCTTCAGAGACTTCAATGACGTTCCTCTGGTTAATGTCGAAGTTATCACCCATGATAGATGTATAATTGTGTCCCACTGGGTGTGCCAAAAGAGGTGTTGACACAAAAAGCGTCAGGATCTGCGAACACCTCGGGCTATTACCCGAATTCGATATCCAAAGGTGTGCCAGTCGATTTGACCAGTTAATCGACAAGAACGATAACTAGAACAAGCTCCAAACAAGACAACGGCGATACGCCCAGATGTCAAGACTCGGACTTGATCAGGATAACTAGAGTAGTGCTGAACGAGACAACAGCGATGCACCCGGATGTCAAAGCTTAGATTACTCCCACGTGGAACTTGCAAGGGTTTGACAAAGATCGAGGTGATGCAGCCCGTCGAAGCTTGAAGAACACGTAGATAAACTAAGACTAATGCGATAAAAGGGTAAATTGCAGTAAAAGTAATAAGAGTAATTGATTTGTTTGATGTATTGATTGATCTTTGTCACGACCCCTAGGTACATATTTATACTCCAGCAATAGGAGTTACAGATAGACACGACTCGTACCTTTCCTAAACAAAACTCTATTTTTAAGGAAATAACTGACCCACGCAGGAGTCGGACCCAAATAACAATATTATTTTCCTAAACAGACACTTCTATTTTTAAGGAAAATAAACGACTTGTGCAAGAGTCGGACTCAAACTTCTATAACAATACTGATATGAAATCACCAGTTTCCTTATGTCTTCTCTTCGATGAAACTTTCCATCGGCAGACTCTTCAATCCGCAACTTCCTTTTATTGCTATCGCCAATCCCTTGTTGACGTCAACTGCCACGTTACCCTGTGCCCATCGGCATCGGCAATACTTCTCAATCGGCAACCTTGCACTTCTGGTAATTCGTCTTATCAGCAATACCCCTAATGGCAAGAAACGTCCAACTTCCATCGGCAACAAACTTACTTTTTTCGCAGCATTAACCTTCATCGGCAACATTGACTGACGACCTTCCGGTGCTGATGGAAAAACGGCTACCGATTAATGCAAGTCTTAACTTTCGTGACACGTGCCGAAAAACGGTGTCAACAAATACTTGACTTGACTTGATGTCATGCAGTTCTGTCCTGCTTGGTGTCAGGCCCACTCGAACTGTCGGGCGGCCATTGTGGACAGGTGGCTCTCGCCCGAGTGGGCCGAGAGGCACAGAGATTGCCGAGAGTGGCGCTTGCAGATGCCTGGGATGCCACACCGACAAGGCAACCAAAGCCTTGAGCGATATGCTGAGAGATGGATATGTTCTATTGATTTATGTTTTTATTCTAACACTCAATACTCATTAGTTGCAATCATCTTTGATTTTTTCTCGCAGTCCCAGTCGCATGGTGGCGTGCCGTGTAACCCGTTCATGGCGTACAACTTGGCGAACAAGGGCAGGGCGACCGAGCCGGAGAACCAGTACAACCCCGACGACGGCCCCGACTCTTACAGCAACCCGAACGCCTACACCAAGATCACCGAGTACAGGACCGCGGCTCGTGCGCGTCATGGGGAGGACTACGATCCGACCACCCAGCCCCTGGACACGGACCTGCTAATGAGGTTGGGAGGAGGGAGGTCGCACGGTCGGTTGTATGTGGCCGGCAGCTCAGTCTCCTGGGCCTCCCCTCCCAACCTCGCCGAGGTTCCGTCGAGGAGCACGAGCGGATCCATCCCCATCAGACCAAGGCAGCCGACCATGGTGCACCTTCAGGTAAGTACCGTTCAATTTATCGATCATTTCTTACCTTGCATTTGCATTGTTTAAACCTTGCTGGATGAATATTGCAGGCCCAGATGCAGGAGGAGATTCAGAGGCTCAACGCCCAGGTGGACGCCCAGGAGCAGACCCGAGAGGAGGCCCATCGGTGCGAGTTGGCCCAGGTGGAGTCCCAACGCCTAGAATTGGAGGCCCAAAACCACGACATGGAGCAGAGGTCGGCAGATATGGCTACCTTCTTTTCGAGTCTGAACGTCCCTGGTATGTTCGTGACTGCCTCGCTGCTCGCTCCGTTCGCTCCTCCACTAGTGCCACATCCTGTTGCTCCTACATGGACTCCGGTGAGTTTATATATATGGTTGTTTATTGTTTTAGCTTCTTCGGCCGTCCTCCAGATACTAACGGATTCGCTTCTCCTTTGTGCAGCCACTGTCACAGGGTTCGACACTTACTCCTCAGGGTGTCCCTTCGCCACAGTATAGGTGGCCCCCTCGTGGCCCTCCTCCGTACTATGGGTGGCCAGGTGCACCTCCTCCGCAGTCCGAGTGGTCTCCTGACCCTAATGCGCCGCCCCCCAGTGGCAAGGTGGTCCTCCACCACCGCCGGGTCGCAAGAGTGGCCGCAAGGGGGCCAAGGTGGGAGATCTTCAGGCACTGGGGCAAAGGTGAGCAGTGATGTCTGTGATGTGATGGATTTTCGTTTTGAACTTGTGATGGTTGGATGAATTATGAACACATAATGTGATGAATGAATTATGGATGGATTATGGATATATTTTGTGTATTCTGTAATTAAATGTGGATATCCATGTGATATATACTATGTTTGCGTGATGGATGAATGCATATGTGATGTATATGGTGTTTATTGTGATGAAAAGGAAAAACAAAACAAAAAGAAATTTCCCATCTTTGTCGAGTGCCACAATCGGCAGAGGGGTCATGGCACTCGGTAAAGCTGGTAAAAAAATTTCTAGCTTGGGCCCTTTGTCGAGTGCCGGCCAGGTGGCACTCGGCAAAGAATTTCCAAAAAAAAAATAATCTCTTTGCCGAGTGCTGGCCAGGTGGCACTCGGCAAAGAATTTTTTAAAAAAAAATAAAAAAAACATTCTTTGTCGAGTGTCTACCACGTCAGCACTCAACAAAGAAGTCGTCAACTTGACGGTCGCCGTTTTCTTTGCCGAGTGCTGACCTGGCACTCGACAAAGCCTTTCCCGAGTGCCCGATATTTGGCACTTGACAAAGAAATCTTTGTCGAGTGAGCTTTGCCACAACAAAGGTTTGCCGAGTGGGAAGGAGCCTTTCCCGAGTGTTGTCGGCACTCAGCAAAGTGGCTATATCCTGTAGTGCGCCCGAGTGGCTATATAGGTTAATTAAATAGCAAGGGGCCGAGACCTAGCTGTGATAGATTAGATCATAAAATCTTTCAAGTAATGCTTCATGAGCTCATCGTTGACTACCTTCACAACGCTTGATTTCAGTGGCAGCTGCCTCAGGCCTGCCCATTGGGTTTTTTGTCCGCCATTGTCTATATTTCTCAGGGCGTTCCACTGGGTCCATGCCTTCACTATAGGACCATGACTGTATCAAAACCATAACCAAAGATACGAGCGGGTCTATTGATAAAAATTTAAATTACATGTTATTTACATAGAGAGTGCCTGAATATATTATGTTATAATGATGGTCTTGATTGAAAACCAACAACTTGGAAAAACACCTCGCCCCGCACACAGGCCACTCGGCAGCGGCCAACCCTAACCACCACCGCCGCCCCTCCATCCCCTCCCCTTCCCTTTCGTCACTACCGGAGGGGACCACCTAGAAGGTGGCATGGCGCCCTAGGATGCGGTGGTGCGCCTTCTCCTAGGCGGACTGTGACTCCTTTCATGTGGCGATGTATCTCGACGGTGCGGGCGGTGTTGCAGCGCCATGGCTATGCACGATAGTCGGCACCCGGAAGCTTGGAAGTAGGAAGGCGGGCGGAAGTGGCGCCTTGCAGCTCCCCCCCCCTCTAACTTCTAGGGCCCCTCCATCCTACCTCCCTAGCACTTCCCCATCGACAATGGCGGCTTGGATGGTCGATATGGTGGATCCGGGCCTCCTGGGTCTCAATTGGTCGTCTCCATGGCAAATGGTGCCTCTGGTTGGTGGGTTTCTAAGGGGCTCACTTGTTTGGGTCCCTAGGGCGCTACGCATGGGGAGCCAGAGTGTTTCTATGTGATCTGACATGAGCACATGCTACCGCAAGCTTCTCCTGGCATGACCTCCACACTGTGGTGCTCTCGAGGCATGGAGTCCTGCAGATCTGGTGGATCTACTCTGTTATGTGGAATCTATTCTTGTGCACGTGTGCAGGGGTTTGGCTACAGGCATGCCGGTTGGGGGCTATGTGTCTGAGGGCGTGTCTGGTAGCCTCGCGTCTTGATCAGGTGGAGCCGCTGTGTACATGTGCGTGCATGCTGCGCGCGGTTTTGACCGCGGGCAAGCTAGCGGTGGGGCTATGTGTCTGCAGACGCCCTCCCCCATGTCTCGTCTTGGGTGGGCAGAGCGTTTATTCGATGGTGAGAGCGTGGTGGAGTCAGGGCGTCAACCCTAGAGACATGATGAGATGGCTCCTTTAGCTGTGTCATTTCGTTTGCGAGTGCACTTGTGAATATTCTAGGCAAAAGGTTAGCACAACTCTAGGCTGGGCCAACGACAATGGACGACATTGGGTGTATCTTCCTTCTTGAAGGCGTCATTGAAGAACCGCTTGATGCCTCCTCCCCTTGGTAGGCCAAGCAACATGGTTTTTCCTCGGCACAGGACTCGGGTGAAGGCCTTGCTAAGCTCCTACTTGGCGGACGACGATTACATCTCCATGTCATTCACCTTCCTGGAGTCATCGTGTCATGGTGTCGAAGAGCTCTTGTGTCATGGTGTCGTAGTTTTCTCGTACCGGTGTCTTTGTGGTTGTGACACTTTTAACCCTTATGCTGGGGCATGTTCTTGTTGTTGTTCTTGTTATTTTCTCTTTATTAGTGGATAGGTCACAACCTCGCCCTTGTGCTGGGGCTGCTCTTATGTTGGGGCATGATCTTGTTTTATCTTTATTGGATAGGCAACAATCTCGCCCTTGTGCTGGAGTTGTTGTTTGGTGTTAGTCCCGTTTTTCCACTAGTAGAAAAATCATTTTTGCTTCCACGTCGTTTTTGTTTCACAGCCGGTTCACAATCTCATGACGCCAGTACAAAAAATAGGGTGGACCCAACAAGAGAACCACCTGTGTAAAACCATTTACACAGACGGCTGACATTATAAACCGTCTGTGTAAATACCTGTAGAGTTAATTTTTTTGATTTTTGTAAACGATCTTTGATGGAAAAACTTTGTACATGAAAGTTGTAGATCTCGAAAAGTTATGAAACTTTGTAGTTCACAACTTTTTCATTTGAAATCATCTTGTCATCGAAAATTACGTTTGAATGTGTCAAATTTGAAATTTAAATTTTTGTAAACGACCTCGTATGAAAAAACTTGCTACATGAAAGTTGTAGGTTTCGAAAAGTTATGAAACTTTGTAGTTCACAACTTTTTCATTTGAATTCATTTAGTGGCTCAAACAATCAATTTATACTCGGTTTAGTATAGAATATGAAGAAGTACTTACGAATCTAGACACAAGTGAGTCATGAGAAACAATTTTTAGCTTCTGAAGAAATTGAATGGCGACGGTTCTAGCCGCGATAGAGTGACGAAGGTTGAGCTCCGACATTACAGCTCGACGAGAATTCTAGCAGCTCTGACAGAGTGACTGAGGTTCCTGCTCTGATATAATAGTTTCAAACTTCGAAGATGACGAAAAAACTGAGTACAACACCGATTGACGAAGGTTCTTGGTTCAGCAACTAGCTTCCAACATCGAGACAAAT
Source organism: Microstegium vimineum (assembly GCA_022036555.1). Taxonomy (NCBI): domain Eukaryota; kingdom Viridiplantae; phylum Streptophyta; class Magnoliopsida; order Poales; family Poaceae; genus Microstegium; species Microstegium vimineum. The sequence goes on from CM039132.1 coordinate 5,183,480, forward strand.
TCCGAACCAAGACCAGTTTTGCATCAGTGAAGGTTCCGATAAAAGACCAGCTGTCGTCTTCTAGTGATGAGAGAATCCAGGCAGAGGCCTGCTTCGCATCAACGAAGGTTCCAGATGAAAAACCAGGATCCGAGTGAAGGTCGGCATCGCACAAGCGAAGGCCTAGCCCAAACCTGCATATATCGAGGAGAACTTGATAATTTGTTAGTATTTGAAGAAGATGCCTTGGGGTGCTGGGCTGCGAATCTCAGATGGCTCTGCTCGAAGTTGTGCTGCTCAGGTTCAAGGTCGGCGTTCTGAGGTGGCTTCTGTTGCGCGGTTTGCGCAGGTGGCTTGGACCCCAGATGACGCGTCACCAACCTACGGGCTTGTTTTCTAGCCAACGGTCTTTCCGAGGACGACGATGCTGATAGCTTGACATGCCCAAGGCCTTGCCTTGGCCTTCTTCCAAGACAGGTGAAGATGTGTGGTTGAGACCTGCGTTTGCTCAACCAAATAACTTGTATTCCTGCTGGTTAGTTAGTACAGGAAGAAATATCTCGTACTGAGTCCTAAAGCTTGAACCTTCGTTGATTTTAAAATTTTGCATATATTTTTTCAACAAAGATGGCCCAAGGATTTTTTTTAATAAATATTATTTTTTCTATTATACGAATGGCCGAAGGTTAAAAAAAAGTATGTGATTTTTTTTTTGAAATAGCTGGTGAGGTTTAAACCAATGGTAACGCCATTGCTAGCTACGAAGGTCTAAAAAGATCATACCTTTGCGTCAAGGATCTTGTCTTTCCTCAGGTGTGCAAGGTTTTGCGAAGGAGAAGGAGATGCCTACATGGTCGAGTCGTCGAGACCCATGGGAATACCCAAGGCTCCTTTGGCTGAGGCAGAGAGGGCAGTAAAACTGCGAAGATGTGTTTGTTTCATGGTTGGGTCTTTGCCTTCATGTTGTATTTCTTATGTGTTGGCTCGACAAGAGATACTTATGTGTTGCATTTCTAACGCAGGAGCGAGTTGAAAAATATGATATAAACTACAAAGTAAAAACATAGAATATTGATGTATAGAATCAATTTCAATATTTCATCTTATGAATTTGAGATAGCCTTATATGTAAACATTGAAAAGTGGTGGAATTTCAAATTTCAAACCAAATAGCTTAATTTATTGAGTAGATTCCAATTTCTCCAAATGAAAGGATCCAAACGGTCTCTTATCTAAAAAAAAAGTTAACAAGGGAGTAAAAATGCAACATACGCATTAATTAAGGAAGAAATAATAAGACATCCGATTTATGACACAAACTGAGAAGCATTCAAAAGAATGGTACAAAAGTGTGAGTGAATTGCACACTATAGATAGTAAGATCTACGGCGCGATGACTTTGAAGTTACTAGATGCGCGCAACAAGTCTGAGGAAGAGAAGAAATACGAACACGAATATTATTCCGTATGCAGGCACGATAGGTACCAACAACCACTCCTGTACCGCCGAGAGAGACGGGAACGGGAAGCTTTTAGTCCGGCTGCGGCAGCGCGTAGATGAGCCATTATATATGCCGCCTCTCGGAGTCGGAGATGGGCCGTCCGGCGGTGCTGGTGCCGCCGCCACATGCGGCCTCACCTCCTGCTTCCCTTTGCCCTTGAACGAGGCCGGGCGTGGCGAAGACGACGGCGGTGACTCCTCGGAAACAGAAGATGAGCCCGGGTTGTCCTGATCCGTTGCTCGGGGTGTTAAAATCTGCAAAAATAACAAAATATTTAGACTGACATTACTTATATCCCGAATAGAGAAATATGCTAGCAGAGATGTCAGGTGTTGCATTGGGTAACGATCGAGCTGCTGACGGTCACCACGTACCTGCAGGGAGAGTGATTGTAATAACGATTCCATCATTTCTAAAATTTCATTGTGTACAGATGTTGGCACAACGACTACGATGCCTTGGCCTAACTCTGCTTGCTACACGAAATAAGTTATTTTATAATTATATCTATTTACGATAATTTTGTATACTAATTTATGACAAAGTGAATATATATTTACGATAGTTGAGTTACTATAACAACATGAGGATACTCACCATAACGTCAATATCCTAAATTAGCAAAGTAATTATCGTCACTCAAAGTGGGTACAGAATATGTTATTTCCATACATATATAGATAAACCAGCATAGTTAAGCATTTTTAGCTAGAGTTTATTTATTACATTGAACAAAATAAACCACCATCACTTAGCAGTTAGATGCCGATGAGTTATTTGAACAACAGATGATTCATGTTGGAGTTTTTTCGTCTCTTCATTCACTTTGCATATTCATGTAATTTCATTGCGAAATAACTTGTTATATATGTTACCGGTGATATCAACATGGGCGGCTTGTTTTCCTTGAATTCCACCACCCCAATGATGTCGGCTTGGCAAATCTTTTTGCGCAGAAGATTGATCATGCAGGCGATGTCAATGGATTCGCCAACCACCTCTAGCCGATCCTTCCCGTCACCGGCGATTCCCATCGAGCACACCCCTGCACAGAACGAAGCAGCAACATTGGGCCATAGTAAAGCGACCAGATCAGGAGAAAGTGTATGGTAGAGTTATTAGTAAAGTACATAATACATACCAACCATTTTGGAGGTTAACATCATGGCTTTGGACCTGCTTCTGCTGTTCGGAACGCCCAGCTTGATCACGATCTTTTGCTGCATCAGAAGGGAGAAAGATGGTCAGGTGCATCATCATCAATCGATCCATTTTCTCAATATGGCTTTGTTGGAGCATCGACGCTCCTGGAAATGCTTGCATGAGCGTTGATGCCGGCAAAAAGCTCATGTGTCTGATTCAGGGTGGCATCAGAGATGATTATTAATGGAGTTTGCTCTGCCCCCACCTTGGAAAGTAAGTGGCCTAGCTCACAAACCCACGTATAGGCTTAATTTTTGCGGATTTCAAACCTGTAAAAATTAAGCCTATATGCGAACTTGTGGGCCAGCCCACTTATATCTTTGCCCAAGCCCCCAAGCCCAATGATACATGTAAGGTTTTTAAAAATTTTGTATCATAACTCTACAAAAGATACATTTTTAGAAATTTGTTACAACTATTTAAAAATATTTTCTGATATACTGAGACACTGTTTGGATCCATAAAACTAATAGTTTGCTGTTAATAATAAACTCAATATATCGGAACAGTTCAAGCTAATATTCTAATTAACCCATATGCAGTATGTACCTTCAAGCCAAAATAGTGTCTTCCTCCAGCGACATTTTCCCCTGAGAAATGTTGCGCTGTGTTCTGCTCAAACAACATAGACTCTGTTCCTGTTGTAGAGACAACGCGCATGAATTTTTGGATATCAAGTAGACGTGTGTAAGAGTTTCCATATTGTAGATTACAAATTGTGATGGTTTGAAACTGGACATGGCGGCAAAATGGGATATTTTGGAACAATGGGGAATTAATTTGATATTATAAAAATAACAAATGAACCTATGTATTCCAACCATATAACGAAACTAACTGCATCTAAATGAGACAAATGAACAATGGGCCGGTGCATATTTACTGTAATAACAACCATATCGGTTTAATGTGAAACCTAGATAGATAGAAGTTGTAAACGTATTAATGATTAGAGATTGATGGCAGATATTCTTACTTGACGAGGAAGGATAGGGCCCCTCACACCCCCCTGTAAGCATTGTTGTGTCACTACTACTTCCAGAACTGCCATTGATATGCGCAGAAATTATAGGAATGTCATTAGTGAAAATTCAGAACAAAGGCCTTCAAACATATTCATTGAGGTTAGCCCATCATTTTTGTATCCAATAATTCATCAAAATAACATAGATGCATTTATAAAAATTCTTTTGTAGAACAAATGCCTTTTCCCTCTGCAGACTATTATTAGTCCTTTTGTTACAATATTTTTTCCATAACATGCTAGGAGCATATTCACCAAGGTAGTACTTACTCTAAGAAAAGTCGAAGTGAAATGTTCATCTATATGATTATCCCCTAATCCTATACTCTTATATTGCAAAGACCCACTCAGAGGGTCCCCTCCAATGAGGTTCGAGTATTTCTTAAAAGTGATGTCATCTTGCATCAAATGATGTCATCGGCCCACTAACCCTCATTTATCTCCCCACTAGCCACTTCATTTTCCAATAGGAAAAAAGCCATATCACATAAACCAAGTATCATAATTAAAATTCAATTACACCATGGTGTTTCTCGCAAGAAACTCTTCAAAACAAGACCCCACATGGATATATTTCGATAATTCTCTCGTGCGCCTTCTTTGCCGAAACCAGTGTTTATGAGCAAAAATATGGTAAAACTGCATATCACATGGATTTTCTGAGGTGCTCCAAAACGTTTAAAGGAACCATACATAGAACTACCAGAACTCTTGGGAGGGGAGATGCCCCTCGGTATATTGTGGGAAGAGAGTTCGGTTGAGTGAAACCTCGGGGTGAAATGCTTCAAAACCATTAAGGTTTACGATGACCCTCTAACTAGGCTCCACCGAAAGTCGGTCACTCCGCCAGCCGTCGTAGTTGGCCCGTGGCCCGCCGTGTCTCTGGAATACCCGAAACCAGTGTTGAGAAAAATGTGACAATACTATATATCACATGGATTTTCTGAGGTCCTTCAAAACGCCTGAATGATCCATACACGGAACTTTCAGAACTCCTGGTAGGGGAGATGTCCCTCTGGTATATTAGGAGGAGAGGGTTCGGTTGAGTGAGACTTAGGGTGAAATGCTTCGAAACCACTAAGGTTTACGATGACCCTCTAACGAGGCTACACCGAAGATCGGTTACTCCGGAATACCCGCAACAATGCGCGGGGTATCCACCTAGTAAATATACAACTTGATACACATATAGCATTTAACTGGGAGGTAGAGATTAGAAACATAGCAATAACTATATTCTTGATATTCTCATTGGATAAAATAAATATTGTATAATAGAGGGAGTACTGCTTATGTGTACTATATCTCACTATATGAAGAGTCTATATATGGAGTATTATATATGGGGATACATACAAAATCAATCAATTTGCTTATTAAATTTTAATGTCTTGACTTCTAATTAGCTACTATATTCCATTTGTTCCAAAATGTAGGTTCTTTTAGTTTTGTTAAGTCAAACCTCTCAATTTTTTCTAACTTATAGAAAATAGACCAACTTCTAATTAGTGTATGCAATTCACCATGAAATGTGTTAACAATGCATTTATTTAATATTATAGACGTTATAATATTTTTTAATAATTTGGTCAAATTAAATTACAGAGGTTTGACTTAAGGTAAAACTAAAATAACTTAAATTTCCGCTGAGAGGGGAGTAGAGAATAAAAATTGTTGTGGCTATATTCATAGTTATTAATAAGAAATTGTCATTAAAAATGTTAATTTTAGGTTATTAGTGCAGGCTACACTTTCAAGTTTGGCACCTACGTACAAAAACACGTGCGTGCGTGCACTATTTGCAACGTACATATTTGGCCTGATACCATCCGTAATTGAATGACTCATAGTTGAGTTTAGCCTTCCACCAGCATCCTGAAATAGCAATAGTTAAAGTCACGGTATTATTCTAGCATCTTCAACACCTTCTAAAAAAATAATATTCAAAATATGGATTATTCTAAGTGCGCAAACTGACAGGCAAACTAATCCTTTTTTTTTCGCCATTATCTTGCCACATTTGGTTGCTAGTAATAAATATCATCTCCATTTCAAAATATAATTCGTTTGACTTTTTGACCTTAAGTTTGACCATTCATCTTATTTAAAAAAATATATAAATATAGTCAAATTTAAATCAGTCTTATAGATCATTTATTAAATAAATAAGCCACAACAAAAAAAGTGATATTTTACACAAAAACGAGTGGTTAAACTTGAGGTTAAAAAAGTCAAACGGACTATAATGTGGAACGGAAGTAGAAGATATTTTGGTTTTTCTGTATATATAGTCAACCCAACAAAACCGTGTGTGCAGTGGTATCTACAACTTGGGTCGATCCTGTTTGGTACAATTTATAAGTGGTACAATTTATAATAAGCTGAGATCAAAAACCAAATGGTATGCCTTTTATAGCTTGTTTTGGCCACGATTCTCCCCATAACACCCCTTTTGTACTAAAACACATAAGTTGGATTAGGCTAGCTTATTTTGACCACACTTTTACTTTATTTGTACAGATTCTCGAACAAGCATTTTTTTTCACTGCTCTACCATTTTATTAAAAGGCCATCCTAGTTTTAGTTAGATGAAACTTGTCCCATCTCTGTATCATTCAGTATGTGGATTCATTATATTTATTTACCTAGCACCTTATTTACACAAGAGCGAAACACTCGATTGGAAACTAGTGCCGTGTGCCGAGGTGAAGTGAGGAAATTACACATGCCTGTGGCAGTAGGAGTGGAGGATCAGCGCCGACGTAATGAAGAGTCTTGGTCACAGAAACGCTGATCTCGAGGTTGAGGATACTGGTGGCCAAATTCACCGTCACCAGTTTGCGCGGTATATCTTGTTGCACCCTACACAACTGCTTGGCCATGTCCCCAGCCCGCAACAGATGGCGCAAGGCGCTTTTCTGCTGGCAATCCGTGATGAGCTCCAGGGCATCCTCCATGCTCTCCGCTAGATCATCCAGTGGCCTCATAAATGATGGGTGATGCATCATTGCGCCCATCGTCACCTCTTTTAGCCACGACAGGAGATCAGTGACTCTGTCCACGCACCTCTGGATCTCTCTGCACTCCTTCTTGTTCTGGTGGACTGTCTCCACCGCCTTCTTGATCGCCAGGCAAGCTTTGACGATCCTGTCCAGGCCACCCAGTGCAAGATCGGCCATCGATCTTGCATGTACTGCTGTTGAACACCAATCAGATTCAGATGAGATCTTCTACTTGGTTCCCGGTAACAACGAACTGAAGCAAATATATAATTGAACAAGAAAGCAATTCAATTAAGCGAACACCGTATGTATGTACCGACCTGAGTCAGTCACGAATGATTGAATCAACGCTGTTGGGTCATCGTTTCCTAGCTTTTTTTTCTCACCCGATCCTCGCAGATGCGGTGAGGAGGAAGAAGCTAGCTAGTAGCCTTCTTTAAAAACGGCAGAAAGGGCCGGTTGTTTTCTGAAGAAATTGTATGGAGGCTGCCAAAGGAGACTTTCGATCCATATATCGTGGTCCCTCAAAGATTTTGGTGTTACCAAGAGCATAACTAAGGCTTACCGTGTTGAAAGTATTAACATACACGCCCAAAGGAATGGACTATCATCAGCTTTCGGATCTGTTTGATACAACTTACAACGGCTTAATAAAGCTACTGTGAGCTGTTTTTTTTGCCAAACACCTTTTTTTCAAAACAACTTCATGGGTAAAGCTATTTTTTTCCTCTCTCACAATCATATGAAGTGAATAAAGCTAAAAAACAGTTTATCTTAGCTCTCTTCCCTTTCTCCGTCGTATCCATGCATACAGTTGTTGGTGAACCTCTTTTGCCAAACATAGTTTCACATAGAGAGTTGCTCATAAAGTTAACAACTTCACTAGTGAAGCAGAGCTATACTAAACATGCCCTTCTTCTACTCAGGTCACTCTCACTCCAACGCGTATATACATTTCCACTCCCCACACCACAACAACGTGACAGGCGGCGTGTGTACTCTCAAGCCACTCAATCGCGATCGGGACCCGCCTGTACTCTGTATACTAGTCAGTCAGCGACGACTTGCCGTGCTCCTATTTGTCGATGACAGGATGCATGCTCACATAGCCTGATATCGACCGGGACCGTGCGTCCGTGCCCCGTTCCAAGTCTCATACGGATTGCATTCGAATTTTCTTTTAAATAATATTTTTTAAACAATGATTGTAAATATATTATTTGGATTAAAAAAATAGCAGAAGTGGTACCATGTCAGGTTCTAGATGGCTGATAGGACCCCTACCGGCCAGGGGAGCCGACAGGCCATGTCGGCCGCCCTGTCGGCAGCCAACAGGGCCTCGGACAGGACAAACACACTTAATAGGTATGTGCCATGTCGGCCATCCGCTGGCCGATAGGGCACTGTCAGCCAGCGAAGGGCTGACAGGCCTGAAATATCGGTGGGGTCGTGCCCTCTCTGTCTTGTTGTCTCCCTCGCTCTCGCGCAGAGGAGTCGCCGCCGCTGCCGTGACTTATCAGCGTTGGTGCCGCCACCGTCTGTGCCCCCCACACATCTCTCTCTCTCTCTCTCCGGTGGCAGAAGCATAGATAGATTTTTTTTGTAAATTTAGATTTCTATCTTTTATTTAATTTATTAGTTAGTTTAGTTATAGATTAGTTCATTTATTAATTTAGTTTTAGGGTTAGGGTTAGGTTAGTTTTAGGGTTAGATTAGTTTAGTTTTAGAGTTACATTAGTTCGTTTTAGGGCTAGGGTTAGATTAGTTAGTTTTAGGGCTAGGGTTAGATTAGTTAGTTTTAGGGTTAGATTGGTTTAGTTTTAGGGTTTGTTTTTTAGCTATAAAACATTTCTTAATTAAATCATTAAATTCAATACCCTATTCTTTATTTTGCCCTTTGGAATAATTTGAGAGATAGCATGGCAAGTGATCTTGTTTTATTTGTAACTTATTTGCATATATTTTTATCCAACGAAAAAATTTACAAAACATTGATGTCCACCCAAATCTATATGACTTTTGTTTTTGTTATTCATTCCTCATGCTGTTTCTATAGTTTAGGGTTTAGGGTTCTCATGCTGTTTCCACCCAAAAAAATAAAACTGTTTCTATAGTTTTATTTTTTTGCACAAACTTTATCAACACATATTGCTACCCTATCCTATGCTAGTGGATTGTTTTTTTTTTGAATGAAACAGGAGGGGCAAGGAGCACCTACTAAAAATTTACTAAAATGAGAAATGTAAAGATTACAAACTAAAATAGAGAAAGACAAAGTAAAGACAGAAAGCAAAGAGCAGGGTGCAGTCGGATAGAAGGTGGATTGTACGTCTCGTGTGCAAGTAGACCACAATTTATAATCGACACACATTTGTTTCTTACATATACACGATGACGCACAACATTTATTTTACATTATTTTATTTTATTTTCACTGAAAGATCCGGGCAAGGGCCATAAGAAATAGCAAACACATAAGCAATGCAAGTTCGTTCACGACGTGCTTGGTACCTCGCAGCCTTCGGGTCTTTGCTGCGGGATGTGCCAACGCTGCCGAACTTCAGCAGATCAGCAGAGCCAATTTTCTTGCGCAGTGCGTTAATGAGCATGACGGAGTCCACGCCTTGTCCCACCACCACCACCTTGTCCTTGTATTCACCACTGATCACCACTGAGTCGACCCCATCCAATGAAGCCGCCAGTGCCAACGCCTTGGACCGGGACCTACCGCACCGCATTGCCACCCTTATCACGATCTCTTGCTGCAACAGGATAACAACCACCACCGTTATGCTAGTGTTTCATTTTTCAATTGAAAATCAGAACAGGGGACCTGAAAGCAGAGGTAACTGACGTAATATTAGGTCTGTTTGGATTACATGTTTTAGAAAAGCATGGTATCAATTCCAAAAAAAAAATAAGCATAGTATCATGAAAAACTGTACTTTTATACTTCCTCCATCCCTTTTTATAAGACGTTTGACTTTTTTTACCTCAAGTTTGACCACTCATCTTATTCAAAAAATTTATGTAAAAATAGTCAAATTTAAGTCATCCTTGAAGAATATTTATTAATAAAACAAGCTACGACAAAAGAAGTGATATTTTGTACAAAGTTTTGAATAAGATGAGTTGTCAAACTTGGTGCGAAAAAAGTTAAACGTCTTATAATTTAGTATGGAGGAAGTATAAACCAAATAAACACAATTGGATGTTATGTTCTGCCCCTGCGTGGACTTCGGAGCGACTCCCCCACAACACCCCCCCCCCCCTCGAGGCCCTCCTTGAGGGCCCCCAACCCTAGTGCGGCCAGAGCGTGACGCCGGTCCTCCGAGGGAGCACGAGGATGGTGGCGGTAGGGAGCTTCCCTCACTCGTTCTCTCCCAGTGGTGGCTCTCGTGTTTGTTAGCGAGTTCTGCAGGGGGTGGTGGCTAGCAATCCGACAGTCTTGTGGTTGGATATTTGGCGGGGCCCATGGTGATCGGCCTTCCTAAGCCGTGTGGCACTGGCTTACCCAATGTCAGCGGCTCAGGCCTAGGGTGCCAGGAATGGCGCCAAGGTGCTGAGGGTCGCATGCGCATGGTGCGTAGGCCATGGTCTGCCTTCCATAGTTGGGGCCGGTGCTCGCTTGCTGGATTCGGCGTCTTCCTTGCCCGGTTCTAGTGTAGCTCAGATCTACAGAGGGTTGGGTAAAGAATGTGTAGACGGTGGCAGTTTGGATCATAGTTCTCATTTCTCAATACCGGCCAAGAAACCGTGAAAATCAGTCACCTGGCGGCCCAGACTGTATTGACCGGTTTTGGCGGTATCAATTTTTTTTTAAAAAAAGTTTTTGATTGAAATTTGGTTAGATTTTGCAACATTTTGTCCAAAAATTGGCCTACCTGTTTTACTAGCCCCCTCTGGTATTTTTCGTCAAGCCGAAATCCAAAACCATGGTTTGGATGTGGAGGCTGCTAGAGGTCCTGCGCAGCGTGGTCAATGCAGGGCTGGCTCGGCAGGGGTTGGGATGTGGTGGGCTAGGCGATTGGGTCTTCTTCTCGTCCCAACCCTCTTCTTATGCCATCTTCTCTCTCCTACCTTAGGGTGGCTTCCGTGACAGAGCTAACCGAATCTCTTTGCGGACGGCTTTTCCAATTCCGAGGGGTGGGGTGGATGGAAGTGCTTGAGTTCTAGGCGAAAGCTTGGACAACGACGTTGGTGGATGTTGTTCCCTTCTTGGAGGTGTCCTTTCCTACCTTTTCTCCTACCATACTAGATGTTGCATGTGAAAACCTTTCCTTGGCAGGATACCTTGGCGGCACTTTTAGTGTCGTTCCCTCCTTGGAGACATGGCTAGGTTTTTAGTTCTACAGTTGCTCCTTATGGTCTGGCCATAGTGGTGCCTGAAGCTTTTATGTTTGGTGTCGCCTGGAAGGTCATCTTTTTCTTCAATCCTTGTTAATTGGGTCAATTCGATCAAGTTGGAGCAAGTAGTGGCGTGAGTTGTGGTTGTTGTCCCGTTATTGTACCAAAGTTGTGTAGGATGAGTGGAGTACTCTCCTCAGTTTTATTGTTTTTGGGCCTATCATTAATGATCAGTGTTGGTGATGTTCTGTGGTTTAGGGTTTGGAGACACAAGTGAGCCACAAACGACCTCTCCATGGAGGTGGCTTCCTATGGTGGGCACTTTGGAGAGAGACCAAAGAAGACGCAAATCATAGGGGTGGGTCCTCATATCGTGCCAATCATAAAATGTGTTTGTCCTGAGGATTTGGACCTGTCGACCATCGTGTTGGAATTGCATGCTTTGTGAACTGTGTGGCTAACCATTACTCCCTTTGATCCAAATAATAAGACATGTTGACTTTTCTAGGTACATTAATTTAATGATGTATGTAGACAAAGTGTATATCAAAGTGTATAACAAATACTATGTATTTAATTAAAAAAATTAAAAATGTCATATAATTTTGAATGCATGGAGTACTAGTTTATATAATTTGGAACGCATGGAGTACTAGTTTTGTTAATTCCAAATTTCTAGTAATTCCACCATATGCAAAGAAAAACCATATTAGCTTGAGACATATTACGTCTACTATAATGAAGAAACAAGATAAGATTAACGAGATCAAGGCACAGAGCATATGCACTTATGCAGTACCTTCAATACGAAAGCATGTCCACCTTCGCTGATGTGTTCCTCTGAAGAGAGATGCAAAGTGGAGTCCCCCTCAGACCAATTAAATTCTGCTAACCCTGTTGCATAAACAACAGAAGTAGTTTGAGTGATGCAAGCTAATGTAAGCTATGGAAGAGCTCATCATGCAGTAATACTCCATAAGCTAAATGAGAATGTTTCAACATGGATATAGACGCCACTGAATATATAATTAAACTTTGATCATTATATTTTATTAACAATACCGTGCATACTAATTCCATGGAAGAAAAGTTCATCAGATTGATTTCACAGGTTCTGGGATAAAAAATAATAGAGGATGAAATCTTACTTGATGACGAAGCATATGGCACCTCGTTTCCTGTTGCTACCATTGTTGTATTGTTATTAACTCCAGGCCTGTGTCATTGCAATTCACAGAAGTAAATGTCATTGTTATATTGCTGAGTCTGATTCATTAGCTTCTGCGTCAATCCATCACTAGATAAAGATGCATATTTTTCTGTTTTAGGAAACGAAATGTGCATTGCTTATCTCATCAAATCACTTATGCAAATAAACACGAATAATGTATGATGCATATGCAACAGGTCAATGAACAGAAAACAAATCTCAACTATGTCTGACGACTGAAGATATTGTCCTGTGAGAACATCACTCTTGGTAAGTGTCTATAGTTGTTGGGAACTGCAAAAGTTAATTTCAATTTGAAGGAGAGATTTTCTCGATGTCTGACCTCATTTCAATTGCACTCAAATTACTGTCATATGAGTTCACATCTCCTGCAACCTGAAATAACAAATTATTGAAGCAAGGTACTATAAGGCTGACAAGATTACTATTCTGACTTCTGAGTAATACCTTGTGCTGCACAGAAGAAAACTAGCAGCATTTAGGAAACTGACAAGTTTTCTGAATGAAGGTAAAATCATCCTGATCTATCTTGTAGTTTTCTCCTACGTGTTCGAAAAAAATGCCAACTAAATTTTGGGAAGATGCCATGCTGATGTATATGAGGTTCAATGTCAACATATTCAAAATTTTGTAAGGGGTCTACTACTTACTGATCATCAATCAGGTAAATTTTCAGTAGGGGCTTCATGCCCCTCCTGTTTCCTTCAAAAAAAAAAAACTTACTGATCATCAAACTGATTTCTTAACTTGGAGGTGGAGTCAATCTGGTAAGTTTCAGTGAAATCTCTATATGGGCATTTGACAAACTCTTATTCAGGGCTTAAATCTTCTATTTGGTTAGTGGATAATGAAACGATTTTCATAAAGGAAAATCTCTATATGGACATTTGACAAACTCTGAACCATATATACCTGCGGCAGTAGCAGTGGAGGATGAGCGCCAACATAATGAAGAGTGTTTGTCACAGAAACGCTGATCTGGACCTGGAGGATACTGGTGACGAAATTCGCCGGCGGAAGCTTGCGCAGTATATCATCGTGCACCCGACGCAGCTGCTTGGCCATGTCCCCAGCCCCCAAGAGATGGTGCAAGGCGCTCCTCTGCTGGCAATCCGTGATGAACTCCAGGGCCTCCTCCATGCTGTCCGCTAGATCATCCAGTGGCCCCGTAAATGCTGGGTGCATTACTGCGCCCATCGTCAACTCTCTTAGCCAGGACAAAAGAGCAGTGATCCTGCCCACGCACCTCTGGACATCTCTGCACTCCTTGTTCTGCTGGACCGTCTCCGCAGCCTTCTTGATCTCCAGGCCGGCAAGCGTTGACGATCCTGTCCAGGCCACCCAGTGCAAGATCGGCCATCTTGCATGTACTGTTGAACACCAATCAGATTCAGATCATGAGATCTTCTTTGGTTCCGGTAACAACAAACTGAAGCAAATATATAATTGAACAAGAAAGCAATTAAGCGAACACCGTATGTACCGACTACCGAGACCTTAGTCAGTCACGATTCACGAATGGAATCAACGCTGATGGATCATCGTTTCCTAGATTTCTTCTCGATCGCCTCTGCTGCGCGCTTCACACCCTGCAGACTGACTACTACAGTTACCATCGTTCCACCAAGGGATATCTATCTCTCTCTATATATAATATATATATATATATATATAGAGAGAGAGAGAGAGAGGGGAAAGTCTCCTATCCTCATGAGGAGGAAGATGCTAGGTAGTAGTAGCCTTCTTTAAACAGTGCTATCATTATCGTTCTTTAAAAGACAAAAAGGACCAGTCGTTTTCTGAAGAAACTGCATGGAGGCCGCCAAGGAGACTTCCGATCCATTGTGGTCGTGGTCACGCTGATAAACAAAAACAACCTCGACCGACCGGATCTACCGTACGAAGAATTCAAAACTAACTGCACGTACGGGTTTTATCCGTTTTTCCCTAAGTGACAGATCAAAAAAAATGTTATAACGACATTTATTCTTTAATGCATAGCTCTAAGTAAACTGTCCAATCACCTATATCCAAAATTCCACATGTAGATGTACCTCCACATTGCTTCAAGTTTATAGCTCACAAGAAATGATCTTGATTTCTAAAAGTAAAAATATCTTCTACTGTCAGAGTGCACCGCGATCATTAATCTCTATAGAAATGGAACCTCCTCGGTTCCGAATGGAAACTGGCGGATGAAGTTACAAAGAGATTGATGCTGCAGTTGTCAGCACAGAATGTCGATGATACGGATACTGTATAGTTTAAACTTTCTTATTAGCTGCGTCCATGTTTTTCTTTTATTTTATCGTTGCTTAGTATACTTAGAGGGAGTGTTTCTCTGTTTGATGATACAAAACATTTGGGACTTATATCATAAGCTCGTATTCCAGCAAACATTTTTGTTTTCAGCAAGCATAGTTCAGACTGATTTTGTATCCAGCAAACATATCTTCCAAGAGAGCTGTTTTTTTTAGAAGGGCCGGCAAAAGCTTTGCCGGAATTTCTATTAGATGAATAAAAAGAAAAGGCAAGTGTCAGCCCAGTTTTTTGACTGGAAACCGGGCCAGAAAAACCATACAATTTGGAGGGTAACCTACTCCAATGCACACATAGATACCAAGATACAACTCGACTTGGTCAACTGACCCAACTAAACTCTCAACTACTCAACTACGACAAAAGGCCAAAGAGTCCCGTCAACTCCAAGCAACGCACACTTGGTCACCGATCTCCCAGCAACGACCAAACTAAGGCAGAAAACAAAAGAGCGCCCCAAGCCGCACCAAACACACCCAACAAACGAAACTCCACCCTGGAACCCGGATCTCCAAGACAACTGACAACTACCACTCAAGCGCGTCGGATTGGGACATCGACCGCAGAACCACTCTTAAACTACTCCTTGGATCTCCGAGGTCCCGAGCTTTCTCCGCCATCGGGGGTGAAGTGGAACAGCCGAAACCCTCGGCAGCCTCACCATCATGTCGCCATTGCCAAAATTTCAGCTGTCCCAAGAGCACAAAACCAGAAGCTTCAGAGATACCATGAAAACCGTGGCCTTCACCTCGCCGGTCGGATTGGGACATCGACACGAAACTGTTGAACGCAATGTTATACCATTTAGCTTCATCCGCAAGAAGCATCTTCGTTTGCTACCCATGTCGTGTGGGCAGTGAGGACACGCCCCATCCATCCTTGCAGAAGCCATTGGTCATCCTGGGAGATCATAAAGTCTTCGTGATAATGCTTCATGACCTCATCTTTCACTACCTTCACAATGCTTGATTTCAGTGGCATCTGCCTTAGGCCTGCTTGCTTGTTTCTTTTCTGCCATTGTTTATATTTCTCAGGGCGTTCCACTAGGTCCGTACCTTCACAGGAAATGCCATTAAATGCATGACATCCAAGAACGGCTTTCTCGAACACTAGTCGAGATTTACTCTCCCTTGGAATGGTTGTGTCTAACATGTCAAACATTGCCATGTAATAGAAGAGTGACTCTCGAAACCGTGACAAGAAGGAGGTACCATATGAGCGATTCATAATGTTTTGGATGAATACATCTGGCCTCATCTTCTGGATGTTATTTAGAACAACATCCCTAGGGTTTGGATCATCAAAGAATATGCTCTCTTCCATCAAGATGCTGAAACTAAAGAGGTCAATCACAACGAGCACCTCATCAGCGTCTCTATGCAAGTCGATGTTAGAAGTATCCTCCCATTTTTTCATGATTGCGTGGAACTTGAATGAAGGCAGGCCAAGCTCATGGGCACATTTCATGAGCCGACAGCCTACTTTCTCAATCTGCTCACCTGGGTAGCAGATAGGCGTGGGGCGGGCAATAGCAGTGAACTTCACCTCGGGCAGGTCACCTACTTTGCTCGCCAGCAGGTGGATCAAGCCTGCCCATTGAAACCCGAAACGCGTACCATAATCCACGACATGCAACCTACCCTTACCTTCCATGGCCTGCATGATGGTCATTGCTGAAAAAAATGAATGTCACATTGATGAAGCAGCAAACTTCAGAGTACGTAAAGGCTGTAAGCCTTAAGGAGCTCCATAGGGGAGGGGTACTCTAACATAAACAACTGCCAAAGCTGGCTCCCTGTGCCCAGTATCCGTGCCTCTATCCCCTTGACGAAACAATGAGCTAGCCGTTGGTTGGCGTCCCCTGTTGCTGAAGCATATTGCTTGATCTGCTTCAGTAGCTCACGTGCTGTCATGTGATTATCCACGGCAAGAGCATGCGCACAAGATATCAATAACCTGCGTATATGTCGACCATATTGTCCCTCGCCACTTTGATCCTCCCACTACTCCTGTTTCTCTTCTCCACGTTAGTACTGTCAATCGTGACATGCTCCATTCCGTTGATGCATGTCTCATAAGCATGCAACATCATTTTATCAAGCATCTCGTTGCCACTTTTCTCCTCTAGCTCATTGATCATCATCACAGCTTTGTTGGTACTTCTTACCTCCTCCTCTAGAAGGTGATCCTTATTATTGTTGCTTTTCCCGATTTGGTTCACCAGCTCATGCCTTCTAAAGTTATTGTCATTGGGCAGGAGCATGTTGGCTTCTTCTATGCCCTCCACACATGTGTCCTTGGATAAGGGTGAATTGAGGGAGCTTTCATCACCATGACCTTCAGGCAAGAATTTGTCGGGCCCCTTGCAGTTGTTGGTGTTAGTGCCAAGGGAAGGGGAGGACAGGATCTGAGCAAAGGGCTGCTGCACCTGGAGGAGTGCAGGGTGGTCGTCATTGAGCTCATCGTCAATGTCATCCTCCATGAGCATGTGTGAGATGTAAGGGAGCATCATGTCATTATTAGGGACATGATGCTGGACCTCCTTTCTGACATTGGTGTTCTGGGGAATGTCAAGGAAGACTGGTGGGGATGTTGGTGGCTGCTCCATAAGATCCTTGATGAAGAATTCCTCCGGTGTGGTGGCCATGGTGATCAATGGTAGTGTTTGGTAGCCCTTTTGGTTAATATATATCATAATGAGAACAACATAAGACTTCTTGTTAATAATAGTGCCTAAAATCAGAGTGCAAAAGACGATGGCTGACTGTAACTCCAATGCTCCTTGGATGGAGACGATGGCTGACGATATTTCCAATCCGCTTGGATATTGGTTGCAAAAGCTGGCTATACACAGGGCACATCAAAATAATATTTTGGAAAGATCATCGTAACAAGCCCCATTTCTTGTAGCTATTGAAACTGACAAAGCAATCAGATACAGTCGTGTGATGCAAAACACATTTAAATAAGCTTTCAAAGCTAACGTAAAGTAACAGTGAACAAAAAAACAGAGAAATAGAGGAGCAGAGAACGCCAACAATAAACAGCTCAGTTAGGTGTTTATTATATAATTGTTGGCAAATGTGAAAGAAAATGAAGCACGGGCATGAAATGCCAATATTCAAAAAGCGACTATTGAGCTATGTACGTATATGCAAAATTAGTTAGTATAGAAAGCGCTGATCAGCTGTGAGACTAATGGGCTCTGCTGGAAACAGATGCCATGAAAGGGACTGCTTTCCCACTGCCATGCACCGATGCAAAAAGATATTTTAGGGTCCGTTTGGTAGGGATCCAGATTCTAAGAGAAACGTTTCACTTTCAGATTCTGTGAAGAAATGTTTCTCTGAGAAACAGAATCACTTGCTGAAACCGTTTGACTATTTGTCTGGTTTCAGTTTCTGAATAGAGGTGAATGTGCTGGAATATACCCAATTGCCCTTGATATTATATGATGAGTTTTTTTAAGTCACTACATGGCTAAACAAAGCATTTAAAACTTGTGCAAAATATGTATACAATTTTTTCAATTGTATTTTTTGTTTTATTTTTCTAGAGAAAACGGCTAAAATATGTATATTGATACTCCTATTGTATTTCTTATTTTATTTTTCTATATTTCTTATTTTATTTTTCTGTATTTATTGTTTTATTTTTCAATATAAAATGGATGAAGTATGTATACATGTACTTCTATTGTATTTCTTGTTTTATTTTTTAACGAAAAAATGGCCAAAATGCATATAATAGTATTCCTATTATATTTCTTGTTTTATTTTTCTATGAGAAAACGGCCAAAATGAAAGTGGCAACTCTTGTAATTCTTAGCAAGCTGAAACGTTTCTACTGAGATAGAAGAGGCTACGTCAGGTGGGCAGATCGAGAATCGGGTGAAACCAGGCTTTGACCGTTTCGTGTTTCATCGAAAGAACCTGAAACGTTTCAGTTCCGATTGAGAGGCTACTAACTCGTTTAGATCCGTTTCTGGTGATTCTCCAGAGAAACAGAAACGTTTTTTGCAACCAAACGCAGCCACTGGTCGCAAGGTGTCATGGTTGGTAAGACATATAGTAGGGAGGAAAATACATGAGTGGTCCTTCAACTTGGTAATAAATGTCATCTAGGTCTCATTACTTTTAAAATTCCAATTCCGAGTTATAAACTTGGTTACAGGTGTCATCCGAGTTTATATATAAACTTAGCTTTGGATGTCATACAGGTCTAAACAGATCCAAATGAGCTTAGATGAAGATAAACTTTACATCAAAATTATAGCCCTTGATATTATCTGCAACTTCATAATAGATTTTTTTTGAATTGATATTGTTTCGGGTCCCAAAATACTATTGTGAGTGCATATATTTTGAAATTTGAAATTTAAAATTATCAAAAAAATCTCATATGTTGACATGATTTATTTGAAATTATAGTTATCAATACAATTTAAAATTTTGAAGTTAAAAACCTTTTTATTTGAAGTTGTTTAGTGTCCTCAATATATGTTCTAAGTTTAAAGATTTTGAAATAAGAAACTTATAACACATATAGAGATATTAACCGAGTTTAAATAAAAAAAATTCAACTACAAAGTTGTAGACCATGTTAACATCCGAGATTTTTTGATAATTTTAAATTCAAATTTCAAAATATGTAAATTTACAATAGTATTTTAAAACCCCAAACAACTTCAATTTAAAAACTTTTCAACTACAAAGTTGTAGATCCTATCAAGAGCTACAATTTTGATGTAAAGTTTATCTTCATTCGAGCTCGTTTGGACTTGTTTAGATCTGAATGGCACTCAAAGCCAACTTCATGGACCTAGAATTGGCATCTTAAAGATAGAGGGGCCTACATAGCACCCCTTGCCAAGTTGAATAACTGACCATGCATTTTCCTCTATAGTAGGAGACGACGCCCAAGTGGCTAATAGGTTAATTAAATAGGGAGGACACGAGGCCTAGCTTGTTATAGATTAGATCATAAAGTCTTTTTGGTAATGTTTTATGACCTCATCTTTGACTACCTTCACAATCTTTGTTTTCCGTGGCAGCTGCCACAAGCCTGCTCATTGGCTTTTTGTCTACCATTGTCTATATTTCTCAGGGCATTCCACTAGGTCTATGCCTTCACTGCACGGAATGCCATAAAAGCATGACATCTAAGAATGACTTTATCCAGCACCGACTTTATCAAAACCAAGGCTAAAGGTACAAGCCAGTCTGTTGATAAAAATGATTCACAAACATCACCAACAACAATGGCAACAATATGTATGTGTGTGGTGCGCGCGGTTTTTGGCTATGGGAAAGATGACGGCGGGGTCATGTGTCCACGAGCGCCCTCCCCATGCCTATTTCTGCGGCGACGTGGTGACGGCGGGGTCTCAACCCTAGAGACATGACAAGATGACGCTTTCGGTGTGTCGCCTCATCCGCTACTGCACTTGTGAGGGTTCCAGACGAAAGTTCAGCACTGCTCTAGGCTAGGCCAACGACGATGGACGACATTGGGTGTATCTTACTTCTCAAAGGCGTCGTTGAAGAACCGCTCTTCCCCTCATTGATGGACCAGGCCAACGCGGTTTCTCCTTAGCACAAGACTCGAGCGAAAGCCTTGCTAAGCTCCTGCTTGGCTAATGATGATTACGTCTCCACGCCATTTACCTTCCTGGAGGCATCGTCGAAGAGCTCTTGTGTCGTGGTGTCATAGTTTTCTCGTTTACCAATGTCTTCGTGGTTGTGCCACATTTAGCCATTATGCTAGGGCGCATAATGTTGTTGTTATTGTTGTTATTTTCTCTTTAGTGGATAGCCCACAAGCTCGCCCTTGTTCTGGGGCTGCCCTTATGTTGGGGAATGGTATTGTTTTCTCTTTAGTGAATAAGCACAGCCTCGCCCTTGTGTTAGACTTAGGACTATTATTTGGTTTAGTCCGTTTTTTCAAAATTAACTAGACCAAAGGTTTTTATCGAGGTTGTTGATCTTATATCAATATATATTCAGGTGGGATTTCTCTCCCCCGTGACGGTTCAAAAAAATTATGTTATAATGACATTTATTCATGAATGTGAGCCTGACATAGCTCTAAGTGAGCAAACTGTTTAATCACGTATATCCACAATTCCACATGTAGGTGTACCTCCACAATGCTTGGAGTTTATAGCCCGCAAGAAATTATCTTCATTTCAAAAAGTAACACTATCTTCTACTGATGTCATCGTGCACCGTTCATTAATTTCTCTGCAGAATTGGAACCTCCTCGGCACCGAATCAAAACTGGCGGATGAAGGTGACAGAGAGATTGATGCTGCAGTTGTCAGCTCAGAATGTCGATGATGTGGATACTAGATAGTTTAAACTTTCCTATTAGCTGCGTCCATGCTTTTCTTTTACTTTATCTTTGCTTAGAATGCTTTAGAGGGAGTGTTTTTCTCTGTTTGATGATAGTAAATATTTGGGACTGGTCTCATAAGATCGTATTCCAGCAAATATTTTTGTTTTCAGCAAGCATATTTCAGACTGATTTTGTATCCAGCAGACATATCTTCCAAGCGGGGACACAAGGTCTTTGATCTAAATAGAGTGCTGTTGAACGCCATGTTATACCATTTAGGGGGAGTGTTTCTCTGCTTGCTGGTAGTAAACATTTGTGACTGATCTCATAATCTTGTATCCCAGCAATTTAGCTTCATCCGCAAGAAGCACCTTCGTTTGCTACCCATGTCGTGTGGGCAGTGAGGACACGCCCCATCCATCCTTGCATAAGCCATTGGCCATCTTGGGATATCATAAAGTCTTTGTGGTAATGCTTCATGACCTCATCTTTGACTACCTTCACAATGCTTGATTTTAGTGGCAGCTGTCTGAGGCCTGCTCGTTGGTTTCTTGTTTGCCATTGTCTATATTTCTCAGGGCGTTCCACTAGGTCCATGCCTTCACAGGAAATGCTATTAAACACATGACTTCCAAGAAGGACTTTCTCTAGCACCAATCGAGATTTACTGTCCCTTGACATGGTTGCGTCCAACATGTCAAACAACGCTATGTAATAGAAGAGTGACTCTCGAAACCGTGACAAGGAGGAGGCACCATGTGAGCGATTCATAATGTTCTGGATGAATACATCTGGCTTCATCTTCTTGATGTTATAAAGGACAGTATCCCTAGGGCTTGGAGAATCAAAGAATACGCTCTCTTCCATCAAGATGCTGAAACTAAAGAGGTCAATCACAACGAGCACCTCATCAGCGTTTGTTTGCAAGTCCATGATAGATGTATCCTCCCAGTTTTTCATGATAGCGTGGAACTTGAATGAAGGCAAGCCAAACTCATGGGCACATTTCATGAGTCGGCAGCCTATTTTCTCAATCTGATCACCTGGGTAGCAGATAGACATGGGGCGGGCAATGGTGGTGATCTTAACCTCTGGCAGGCCGCCTTCTTTAATCACCAGCAAGCGGAGCAAGCCCGCCCATTGAAACCCGAAACGCATACCATATTCCACGATATGCAACCTGCTCTTACCTGCCATGGCCTGCATGATGGTCATTGCTGAAAAAATGAAAGTCACATTGATGAAGCAACAAGCTTCAGAGTAAAGGATGTAGGCCTTAAGGAGCTCCACAGAGGAGGGCAACTGCCAAAGCTGGCTCCGTGTGCCCAGTATCCGTGCCTCTAGCCCCTTGGCGAAACTATGAGCTAGCCGTTGGTTGGCATCCCCTGTTGCTGAAGCAAGTTGCTTGATCTGCTTTAGTAGCTCACACGCTGCAATGTGATTATCTGCTGCAAGAGCCTCCGCACAAGATATCAATAACCTGCGTATGTCGACCATACTGTCCCTCGCCACTTTGATCCTCCCATTATTCCTGTTTCTCTTCTCCACATCAGTATTGGCAATCATCATGACATGCTCCATTCCCTTGATGCATGTCTCATAAGCATGCAACATCATTTTGTCAAGCATCTCGTTGCCACTTTTCTCCTCTAGCTCATTGATCATCGTCACAACTTTGTTGGTAGTTCTTACCTCCTCCTCTAGAAGGTCATTCTTATTATTGTTGCTTTCCTTGATTTGATTCACTAGCTCATCCCTTCTTAAGTTGTTGTCTTTGGGCAGGAGTAAGATAGCTTCTTCCATGCCCTTCAAGAAAGCCCCCACCACACATGTATCCTTGGATAAGGGCAAATTGAGGGTGCTTTCATCACCATGTCCTTCATGCAAGAATTTGTTGGGACCCTCATAGTAGTTGGTGTTAGTGCCAAAGGGAAGGGGAGGAGAGGATCTGAGCAAAGGGCTGCTGCACCTGGAGTAGAGCAGGGTGATCATTGAGCTCATTGTCTATGTCGTCATCCATGAGCATGCGTGATATATAAGGTAGCATCACATCATTGTTTGGGAGATGATGGCTGACCTCATTACTGACATTACGCTTCTGTGGAAGGTCAAGGAAGACTGGTGGGGATGCTGGTGGCTGCTCCATAAGATCCTTGATGAAGAATTCCTCCGGTGTGGTGGCCATGGTGATCAATGGTAGTGTGGTAGCCCTTATGGTCAATATATATTATTGAGAAGAACATAAGACTTCTGGTAAATAATGATGCGTACAATCAGAGTGCAAAAGACGATGGCTGACTGTAAGCCCAATGCTGCTTGGATGGCGACCATGGCTCACGATATTTCCAATGCTGCTTGAATAATGGTTGCCAAAGCTAGCTATACACAGGGCGCATCAAAATAATATTTTGGAAATATCATTGTAACAAACCCCATTTTTTGTAGCTAGTGAAAATGACAAAGCAAGGAGATACGGTCATGTGATGCAAAATATATTTAATTAAGCCTTCACAGCTAACGTAAAGTAATAGTGAACAGGAAAACATAGAAATAGAGGAGCAGAGTTTGAATGCCATCAGTAAACAGCTTAGTTAGGTGTTTATATAATTCTCGGCAAATGTGAAAGAAAACGAAGAACGGGCATGAAAAGCCAATATTCAATAAGCGACTATTGAGCTATGCAAAATTAGTTAGTTTAGAAAGCGCCGATCAGCTTTGAGACTAATGAGCTCTGCTATAAATATAGGCCATGCATGAAAGGGACCGCTTTCCCACTTCCATGCACCGATGCAAGGAGTCATGGTTGGTAACACATATAGTAGGAGACGACGTCCGAGTGGCTAATATAGGTTAATTAAATAGCAAAGGGCCAAGGCCTAGCTGTTATAGATTAGATCATAAAGTCTTTGTGGTGATGCTTCATGAGCTCATCTTTGACTACCTTCACAACGCTTGATTTCAGTGGCAGCTGCCTCAGGCCTGCCCATTGGATTTTTTTTTTCTGCCATTGTCTATATTTCTCAGGGCTTTCCACTGGGTCCATGCCTTCACTGCAGGACCATGACTGTATCAAAACCATAACCAAAGATACGAGCCATCTATTGATAAAAATAAAAATAACATGTTATTTACATAGAGAGTGCCTGAATATATTATGTTATAATGATGGTCTTGATTGAAAACCAACAACTTGGAAAAACACCTCGTCTCTCCCACGTCGCCCTGCACACAGGCCACTCAGCGGCGGCCAACCCTAACCGCCACTGCCGCCCCTCCATCCCCTCCCCTTCCCTTCGTCAAAACCGAAGGGGACCGCCGAGAAGCCTTGATGGCGCCCTAGGATGCGGCGGTGGGCCTTCTATTAGGCGGACTGCGACTCCATTCATGCGGGGATGGATCTCGATGGTGCGGGCGGTGCTGCGGCGCCATGGCTATGCACGATAGAGTCTGCACCCAGAAGCATGGAAGTAGAAAGGTGAGTAGCAGTGGCGCCTTGCAGCTTCCCCCCTCCTCTTCCTTCCAGGCCCCCTCCACCCCACCTCCCTCTTCCCCATCCACAATGGCGGCTTGGGTGGTCGATAGGGTGGATTTGGGCCTCCTGGGTCTCAATCTACCATCTCCATGGCGAACGGTGCCCCTGGTTGGTGGGTTTCTGGGGGGGATCACTCGTTTGGGTCCCTAGGGTGCCATGCCGGGAAGGCAGCGTGTTTCAATGTGATCTGACATGAGCACATGCTACCGCAACCTTCTCCTGGCATGACCTCCACATTGCGGTGCTCTCGAGCCGTGGAGTCCTGCAGATTTGGTGGACCTACTCTGTTATCTTGTGCGCGTGGCATCTATTCTTGTGCGCGTGTGCAGGGGTTTGTCTACAGGCATGCCGGTGGGGGGCTATGTGTCAGTGGGCGTGTCTGGCAGCCTCGTGTCTAGATCAGGTGGAGCCGGTGTGTACATGTGCGTGCGTGGGGCGCGCGGTTTGGCCACAAGCAAGCTAGTGGTGGGGCTATGTGTCTATGGGCGCCCTCCCCCATGTCTCATCTTGGGGTGGGCGGAGCGCCGATTCGACCGTGCAGCGATGTCATCCATGCCTATTTCCGCTATGACAGTGACAGTGATAGCATGGTGGAGTCGAGACATGACAAGATGGCTCCTTTGACTATGTCACCTCGTTTGCGAGTGCACTTGTGAATATTCTAGGCGAAAGGTCAGTACAGCTCTAGGTTGTGCCAACGACGATGGACAACATTGGGAGTATCTTCCTTCTTGAAGGCGTCATTGAAGAATCGCTTGATGCCTCCTCTCCTTGGTGGGCCAGGCCAACATGGTTTTTCCTCGGCACTGCGACTCAGGTGAAGGCCTTGCTAAGCTCCTACTTGGCTGACGACGATTACATCTCTGTATCATTCACCTTCCTTGAGTCATCGTCGAAGAGCTCGTGTCATGGTGTCGTAGTTTTGTCTTACCGGTGTCTTTGTGGTTGTGACACTTTGAACCCTTATGCTAGGGCATGTTCTTGTTGTTGTTCTTGTTATTTTCTCTTTAGTGGATAGGCCACAACCTTGCTCTTGTGCTGGCGCTGCTCTTATGTTGGGGCATGATGTTGTTTTATCTTTATGGGATAAGCAGCAATCTCACCCTTGTGCTGGGGTTGTTGTTTGGTGTTAGTCCAATTTTTCAAAATTAACTGCACGTAAGGGTTTTATCCGTTTTTCCCTAAAAACGAGGTTTTTGATCTTATATCAGTGTATATTTAGGTGGGGATTTCTTCCCTGTAACAGTTCAAAAAAAATGTTATAATGACATTTATTCATTAATGATAGCTCTAATTAATCTGTCCAATCACCTATATCCAAAATTCCACATGTAGATGTACCTCCATATTGCTTGGAATTTATAGCTCACAAGAAATGATCTTGATTTAAAAAAGTAAAAATATCTTCTACTGATGTTAGAGTGCACCGATCATTAATTACTGTGTAGAAATGGAACCTCCTCGGCTCCGAATGGAAACTGGCGGATGAAATTACAGATAGATTGATGCTGCAGCTGTCAGCCCATAATGTCGATGATACCGATACTAGATAGTTTAAACTTTCTTATTAGCTGCGTCCATTGTTTTCTTTTACTTTATCTTTGCTTTGAATGCTTTAAAAAGAGTGTTTCTCTGCTTGATGGTAGTAAACATTTGGGATTGATCTCATCAGCTCGTATCCCAGCAAACATATTTGTTTTCTGCAAGCATATTTGAGACTGATTTTGTATCAGCAAACATATCTTCCAAGCGGGGACCAAAGATATTTGCTCTAAATATAAAGCTGTTGAACGCCATGTTATATCATTTATCTTCATCAGCAAGAAGCATCTTCGTTTGCTACCCATGTCGTGTGGGCAGAGAGGACACGCCCCATCCATCCTTGCAGAAGCCATTGACCATCTTGGGATATCATAAAGTCTTTGTGGTAATGCTTCATGACCTCATCTTTGACCACCTTCAAAATGCTTGATTTTAGTGACAGCTGTCTCAGGCCTGCTCGTTGGTTTCTTTTCTGCCATTGTTTATATTTCTCAGGGCGTTCCACTAGGTCCATGCCTTCACAGCAAATGCTATTAAATGCATGACATCCAAGGACTTTCTCTAGCACCAATCGAGATTTACTCTCCCTTGATATGGTTGCATCCAACATGTCAAATAGTGCCATGGAATATAAGAGTGTCTCTCGAAACAGTGACAAGAAGGAGGAACCATATGAATGATTCATAATGTTCTGGATGAATACATCTGGCTGCATCTTCTTGATGTTATTAAGTACAGTATCCCTAGGGCTTGTTGCATTAACGAATACGCTCTCTTCCATCAAGATGCTAAAATTAAAGAGCCAATCACAACGAGCACCTCATCAGCATTTGTTTGCAAGTCCATGATAGACGTATCCTCCCAGTTTTTCATAACTGCGTTGAACTTGAATGAAGGCAAGCCAAGCTCATGGGCACATTTCATGAGTCGGCAGCCTATTTTCTCAATCTGCTCACCTGGGAAGCAAATAGGCTTGAGGTGGTCTATGGCGGTGATCTTCACCTCTGGTAGGCTGCCTTCTTTACTCGCCAGCAAGTGAAGCTAGCCTGCCCATTTAAACCCGAAACGCATACCATATTCTACGATATGCAACCTGCTCTTACCTGCCATGGCCTGCATAATGGTCATTGCTGAAAAAATGAATGTCACATTGGCGAAGCAGCAAGCTTCAGAGTAAAGGCTATAGGCCTTAAAGAACTCCACAGCTGAGGGATACTCTAACATAAGCAACTGCCAAAGCTGCCTCCCTGTGCCCAGTATCCGTGCCTCTAGTCCCTTGGCATGGTAACAACTCCCCAACATGGTAGGCCCATATTTGGCAGAATTACTAGTGCACAACAGCACCAACTTGACACGGTCTGTGATCTGAGGTTGGACATGCTTTCTAATTTAGTCGTGTGTATTACTTAGCATATTAAATTCTTAGTAGCACTTGGGATTTGGAAAACTCCCAAATCCTAATTTCTGGCTTCGCCACTACATCCATCGGTGCGATGTTCAAAAGCTACGGAGTTCTGTATCCACTGAAGGGTCTGTTGGAACACCGTTATAGTCTCCAAATTGCGAAGATGCTAGAGAAGCTTGTGACATGCCCAGAACGACCGAAATATAAGACTGGTGTTACCTGAACAAGGAAACCCAGAGCTGTTAGCCTGTCACCTTTGAAGAAGCACTCCCTGCAAAGCCTCGCGTGACTACTCTAGAAGATGAAGACAAATCATCAGTCCATCACAACAACATGAAGTATGAATTCTGTTCATAGCAGAGACTGAACCAGAGTAATGCAAAAACTTCCAGGAATCTTTTCTCTTCACGTAATATCTGTTGCTCGGGCAGGATGTGGCATGTCCCAACCACTTAGAGCTCACCAGCATGTTTTACAAATGGTGTTGTACCTTCTGTTTTAGAAGAACTGACACCACAGATTGGTTTCCGTCAGTTGGGGAACTAATGGTGCTCAAAGCTATTACTATTTGCGCCCAAGTATTGTAGGTTCCAAAAAAAAGGCCAGTTAAAAGCATTTGGAATCGTTTCCTCAAAAAAGAAAAAAAAAACTTCAGAACCAACGGTGCTAGACCTTTCTACAGTATAGTGTCTACTGTAAATCCACAATGCCAAAACACAAGAATTACCTTTTCTCTATTAATACACGCCGTGCAGCACTTCTAGTGGTCATTTCACCAAATAAAAGAAAAAGAACCACAACAAAAAGCAACCATAAATGCCAGCAGTCGTAGCCTGAGTGAGCAAATTCTCCAATCACAAGCAGTTCCTGAAGACCATGTTGTATCATTCAGCATTGGAAGAACCTAAACTCTAGAAAAGACATCTGCTGCAACCCATATTTAAGTTCCTTTGAACTAGATTTTTATACAGCTACTAAGACTTATGCAGTTTTCTGACCAAGAGGCTTCAGTTGCGTAAACCATGACTAATCTGTACCAAGAGGCTCTAATTGACAAAAAAAAAAGGCAAACTGAAAGTTAAGAGTTGCACTGAGCACATGGTTACACTTGAACAGCAACTTTTTTTTTTTTTTTTATCCGAACATGTTGCAGGCATGAAATTCTGAAACATGACAATGTCAAAAATCCATACCTCTGTACACGAAGGACGGTCTCTGTTCAGAATTCGCTCCCAGGTATGGGTGGTGTCAACAAAGCTGACAAGGGGGAAGAGCTGAAGGTAGAAGGTGATCTCGTTCTGCACCTCACGGAGTTGATCAGCCTGCCTCCCTCCCATAAAGCAGCTGTGCAGGTAGCTGTCTTCCCGACATGACGTGATCCTCCAGCTGTGCAGGTAGGTGTACCGAAGCGTCTCCTCCAGCTGCTCCACAGGGATCCTCGTCTCTGTGTGCTGCATCAGCTGCGTGCTCTGGAGCTGCTGCAGAAGATCTCCGATCATCTTTGTACGCCGTGCCAGCAGCTGGCAGCTCTCCTGGTTCCTTTTAACCGTCTGTGCAGCGTCAATAATCATTGAGACCAGACCGTATGCATCCACACCGGCGAGCTGCGCGATGTTGGCTACCTGACCCACTCCATTCCAGATCGAGTGCCATGCTCTTTGGGGGTTGGTTTCTTACCTGATCTGCCGCAGTCCTCAGAGAACCCAGATGGCTAGACCTAAGAAGAAGAAGATCCCCGCTGTTGAAGAGAAACCACAGGCTACCAGATACTTTACCTGACTCTTGAGGACTAATTTACATGAAATTTGCACTGAATTTGACAGGCCAATACTACCCACTTTGGAAAGAACTCGGTATTGAAACTTCTCAGCAGCTTCCAGCGAGTCTTCCACTAGGTAGCATGGTCTTCCATCTTCATGGAATGAACATGAGGCTAGGAGTTTTCCATTGACTACACACTTCCCAGCTGTTGACACGAGCCACTGTGTGACTACAGGCTATTGCAAAACAGCAATTATTGCTTGTTGCCTTCCCACGAAGACTTTGAGCCCACTTCCGAAACAATGGGTCCCTTCTCCATGGATGACCTGGCATGTTGCAGCATTTTTTCCATTTCCTGTTTGGGGCATTTCCATAACACCTGCTCTGTGGACCAAATTCCCAATAAAACTGACACCAGCAGCGTGGCAGCAGGCCAGGTTGATTTGATTTACTTTGATATGACTAATTCAGCATGTTTACCTGGGGCAGGGCACCTCTGAAAAATCTCTTCATAAAATATCTGGTGTCGATGTGGCTCATTAAAGGGAAGAATCGGAGATACGAATCAATTTTATTCCTTACATCGCGGAACTGTTGAGCCCGATTTCCTGCCATGAAGAAGCGGTATATGGCGTTGCTCCTCTGGCAGGATGTGACTAGCATGTACGCTTGCCGGAGTGTGTCCTTCAATCCATCTAGTGGTCTGCTAATCTGTGGGGAACTCATCATCCCTGGCCTGCTGAAGCAGCTGCAGTAGGTCGCTGATGATCATCACATGGATTGCAAGCTGCCTGCCTGCACTCCTCCCTGTTCCGCTGAACAGTTTGCACAGCCTGGATGATCTTCAGGATCAGCCCACCAGCGTCAAGTCCTGACAGTTGTGCAATAGTGGCAGCTTGGCCCAGACCATTCCACAGGACCATCTTGGATGCAGCGCCCTGTTCCTGCACGCATGTGTACAAAATGTAACTAGGTGACTAAAATCCATCTGATCTTATGTTATAAAAAAAAGTCCATCTGATCCAAGAGAACAACAAAGGTTTGTGCAGCTCCTCGGTGGGACAAACCAAGCACTAACCTTTTTCGTCACTCTTTTACTTCAGCTGATACCCATATGTGTGCAGGGTACAATGCCCAGGCTCCTGGAGACACAATTAAGTAGCGATCAACAGTGACAAAGTTTACTAAAACCGATTAGGAAACCAGTAGAGAAAGGTGTTTGGTCACTTACTCATATATCATAGTCTTCAACACTATATTCTTGTAAGTCAACAGGTAGGCGTTGAACGAAATTTCCGAGTAGATAACGGATAGGCACTCCCCAACGAGACTTCAGTGGATCATCCATGCTTCCAACCCGCGCCGCTCGGCGGAAATCTTCGGCGCCGACCCGTCAGCCGCAAGTCGCAGTGTGCGATACAGTATTTCAGCCCATACGAGCATAACCCACGGCCCACCAAACCTTTGCACGTTGTTCAGCGGATTCCTTGTTCAGCACAGCACGCATGATTCTAGAATGGTGGCCCGATAAGTACCTGTTTGTCCTTTGGTTGATTCCTTTTTTTCTTTCTTTTTTTATTCCGTTTTCTCTCTCTTTTAGTCTCTTTCTACTATTTCTTTTCCGGTTTCTTTTCCCTTTATTCTTTTGGTGTTTTCCATTATTCGTGACATATTTTATTCTTTCTATTTTTCTTTCTTTTCATCTTTTTCTTGTTTGGTTTTATTCATTTATTTTTTATTTTTCTTTCTTTCCTTGTTTCGATTTAGACTTTTATTTTCTTTATTTTTTGTTTTATTATATTTTTAATATCTGAACATGTATACAGTTCAATTTCTATATTTTGCTATAACAATTTTTTTCTTTGTTTCATTTTCTAATAGATATTTTATTCCTTTTTATTTTTCTTTATTTTTTCTATTTATAATTGTATCTTTTACTTTTTTGTTTACAATATATTTGTATGTCATCGAGTAGAAATGTAACGTTTTATGATGTATTTGAGCTGTTTAGTAAACATACATTGATGTTATATATATATAGTGTTTTTATAGCATATTTTTATTTGACTCTAATTAATTACTTAGTTAATTTTATTATTTTCTTTTACATTCCATGATATGTGTGATATTCTCATAGTACACAGATAATGTTTTATGGTATATTTTTTAGATTTTCATATAATATTCATGTGATGTTCTTCAATGTATTTGTGATGTTTGGTAGTATACAATGAAATTATAAGATATATTTTGTAATGTTCGGCAGCATTATCTTTTTTTATTTGACTATAATTAATTATTTCACAAAAAAAATAGATTTCATGACGTCTGTAATGTTCACATAATATTTATATGATGTTCTATGCTATATTTTTTTATGTTCGTATAGTGTTAATATGGATGTTCTATAGTATGTATTTATGTTTTATGATATATTTTGTGATGTTTGTGTATGATATTTAAATTTTATTATTTGTTTTCATGTTTTTTTATTTTTTATATGTACTTCTCTTTTCTCACCCATGTTTCAAGTTGATTTTTCATTTTGTTGTAATCTATATTTTTTATTTTGCATCCTTTATTCTTTGTTATTTGAATTTAATTAATTTGTTGATTCACTACTTTATTTTATTATGTTTCATGATATGTGATGTTTATATATTACATATTATTTTTTGATATCCTATAAATGTAATGTTTTTAAATTTATTTTGTGATGTTCGATACATATATATTGATGTTCTATGATATATCTCGTGATGTTCGATAGCATATTAAGTGATGTTCGATTGTGTATTTGTAATGTTCGATAGTATACATTGGTGTTCTATAATATATTTTGTGATATATGAATGGTATATATAGAATGTTCCACGATGTTTTTTCATTGTTCCTAATAATTAAAGTTTACTTTTGTTATTTAAGTTATATTTATTTTTATAGTAGTACATTTTAGATTGATTACCTTCTTCTTATTATTATTATTATTATTATTATTATTATTATTATTATTATACCTGTGTGATATATTCTGGTTTGACTTTTTTTTTGCTTCGTACTTAAATGTTGTGTTACATTTTAATAAGAAAAAATGGTACACTTGCTCCAAGCAACGACATGGTGTAGCGCTAAGTAATGCTTTTCTAAAGCTGGCAATCTTGTGGTCGACTCCTCCCTTTTTCAGTGTGCACTTGTGGCTCCATTTTTTCCTTTTAATAGTAAAATAATTTCCTTTTTCAGTGTGCACTTGTGGACCTGGTTGGCGCTATGTCGTGGGGAGGCCTAGAACAGCCCATGTTCACTCAGTGCAGCGGAAAGCGGGTCCAGAAACGGGCTCATGACGAGATGCATTCACTCAGTGTGCCCAGAAGCTGTCCATCCTAAGCAAGCCCACACAGAGCCGACCCATGATCTGAGAAGCGGGTGTCAGCAGATTAGAGTGGCGCAAAACCCCCGGCTAGCCCAAACCCACAAAAAAAGTCGGCCCACAGTCGCGGGTGGGAGGACAGTGGTTCCCTGGTCGACGGACGCCTAGCCGCCACCAGGGTCGGCAACTAACCCCACCCACGGCGAGACGGCGGAGGAGGAGCGACAGTCCCTCATTTTCTAGGACCGTTTTCTGCCCTCGTGGATAAAAAACAGATTAGGTAGGCCTTGGGTGGGTTAATTGGGCTATGATTTCATTGGGCTAACATGCGACCGGCCCAAAAGAATTAAGAACCCAAACAAAGGTAAAACGGAATACTGTAGTTGGCTGCTGTCGAAAGATCAAATGGAATTGTTTGTATTATTTTCGGTTATCTCAAAACGATATTTATATATGCAAAACATATAACCATGCACCCATGTCATGTTTGTTTCGCTGAAATATGACTTATACTAAATAGTTAAACTAATTTGTTGTAAGAGAAAAATACTATTCATTCGATAAAAAATAACGCTGAAGTAGTGTTAATATGAACATTTGTTCCCTGACAGACCAATGAAAACGCACCTCCAATCATATCATAGGCAAATAAGCCTACACGAATAAATAAACCTTGGAAGTACTTACATATGTGTAAACTTTATGAGATTTGTTGCTGAATTAAATATCTTTGTACGTAAACATGGTTCCTTCGTTCCTCTCCATCCACTTGAGATTCTTTTTCCCTCTCGCGTCGCGTCTCATCATTACGAGACAATAAATGAATAGTTACGGTTCAAGCTCAAACTTTACATGCACGTGTTCCCTAGCTATATCCTGGTTAATTTTTATCATGCACCGGTTTTAGATGCTACCGTGTTTGGTAATATGAGAACCGTCAGCGCTAAAAGCCAGTAAATTTCGTTCTGTCCACTGGATATTAACTAATATCAAATCGATTTCTTGCACTGACAGTTCAATTAAGACAACCAGCAATAGAAATGGTTGTCAAACAATTATAAATTGAATTTTTAAAATAGAAAAAGAAAGAATTTAATTGTAGGAGAGGCCCACTAATAATTTGCTCGCTCGCCTCGTCTCAAGTTGTAAACCATACATTTTTTCGCGTAAAATCACATGCTACGCGGCTTGTAGGATTTGAACCCACAACCTCACCCTACCATTCTACCCACCACTTACTTATGTCTAGATTTCGTTTTGATTCATTACATATTATACTAAATTGAGTACAAATTAAAGACGCGGTTTTGATTCAAATGAAAAAAAAATTGTCAACTACAAGTTTCATAATTTTTTCAGATCTATAACTTTTATTCTGGTAGTTTCTCCATTAGAGATTGTATACAAATTTGAATTTCAAATTTGACAAATTCGAACGTAGTACAAAGTTTTATAACTTTTCGAGATCTACAACTTTTATTTTGGTAGTTTCCTCATCTGAGGTCGTTTGAA
The DNA here is from genome assembly GCA_022036555.1 of Microstegium vimineum. NCBI lineage: Eukaryota > Viridiplantae > Streptophyta > Magnoliopsida > Poales > Poaceae > Microstegium > Microstegium vimineum. The sequence continues at coordinate 5,217,542 of CM039132.1, forward strand.
AAATTAAAAAAAAATAGTGTTAATTATTTTCAGTGGCGGATTTCTTAGAAATAGGATTTTACGGGCGGTTTTCTTAAAAATCTGCATGTAGAAATATATTATTTTTAGTGGTGGATTTGTTTAAGAAAACCACCTGTACAAATTGATTTCTAGTGGCAGTTTAAAAACGTTTGATGGGGCATGTTAAGAGAAATCAATTGTACACACTAGTGTACACCGTCGGCGTAAGCTATTTTGTAGTTAATGGTCCGTGATGGGGACCGAGGAGGAGTGGGACGCTCACTAGATCCGGCGGGCTTGCCAATTTCCTCGAGGTGTCGATTCGGTTTGTGATGCGGCTGGCGCTTGGTGCCAGAATGATCTGGTTCGATCCCGGTCAGCGGTCGGTAGAGAGACTAGTGTGTCCTACACTAGGACTGTTGGCTGGCTCTGCAATTGCACTGGAGACCGGTGATATGTTAACCTACTACAACTCACAGTCACAGGGTGTTGATGAAGAGAGTCCTACTTTGTAACATCACTCTTGTGTATCACTACGTGACTGTAAATCCATCCAACAGTGTATGATTGCGAAATGCGCCTTTAGCCTTACCCATTCTTCTTTTTTATTTTGGCCTTGGCGACTCAAAATAAATTTAATTTAAACTATTCTTTAAAAAAATCCTCATGCCACTCTAGACCCAGAAAAACATACTTTTGGATAAGAGAGATTCAAAATTAAGTTGTAGATAATCTTTTTTTTTATCTAAAAATACATCTCTCTTTTGCATGTCAAACTAATTATACTATGTACATTGCCGCTTACCATAAGGGACAATAGTACCACACTACCACAAGATCACATATCATCTTTTGGACACATCATTGTGATGAGCATAACAGTGGTACTTTTTTCATGTTAGTTAGGGATGATATTATTCCAACCAATCCGATTTTAAGCACTCAATTCAGATGATGGGTCATGCTTTTTGGATTAGCAACTAGCATGCAGAAATTTCCATCCATAAATTAAGTGTAATACGTGGAGCAGCAAAACAAACAAATCTTCCCCCATGATGAACTATATAGTCAGATATCTATTGAGAGATTGGAGAAGAACAAAGCCTAGATATATTTTGACGATTTAAGATTCACAAGAGTAATAGTATAAACAACTGATTCCGTTGTTTGCTCATGGTACTTGGCGAGTCAGATAAATTATTGGTGTGATGTTGGGTAAAGAGGTATAAGAGAGATGAAAAAAAAACAAGATGATGGAACTGGACATGAGGGGTTGTGATAAATGAAGAGGAGAGTGCAAACCGGAGGAAAGGCACATGACAACTCATTCATTAGCGTGCATAAATGTTGTGATGGGCTTGGTGTTTGTTGCCAGAGTGGTCTGGTTCGTGGTCCAAGTCGCACACCATCTGTCATCGTGGTATGTGAGATGGTAGAAGATGACAAAGTACTAGCAAGAGGATGAAGATTTTATAGTTGACTAGTAAAACATTTTTGAAGAATTGAACCTTGGAGGGGAGCCTTGGTGTGGCTGCTCCTCGCCCAGTCCCCGCCTAATGCGACATGTAGCTCACATGCAGATTGATTCAAGTGAGTCCACTTGAACTACTTGATAGTAACTTTTTTTACAAGTATTATGTTATTGAAATAATCTAGATGGCTAGAGAGGATGAATAGCCTATTAAAATTTTCTCTATAAAGCACAATCATTAGAGCAAAGTAATAGTTAGTATAATATGAATCCTAGAAAAAAAGAGTCGCCTAATTCACGCAATGCAAGCTTCTTACACAAGTCTAGTAGCAAGACTAGGACTACAACTAGTTCACACAATCACATATGACTAGGACTTAGAAACGCAGTGGTCCACCTCCGGGTTCTATGTTTTCCTTGCATGCTAAGAATCTGGTTTCTTGTTCCTCCATATTAACGCCAGACCACGGTCTCCCGCTTCAGCGCCAAAGTGGAGTATTGTGATTGTTGCTCATGTTGTGGCCGATCCCTGCTGGCTATGACAACTTCTCTAGCTCCGCATCTCGATTCCTTTATAGATAGTTTGCTACTTAGACAATGTGAGCATTATCTACATAATGGCTAACTGAAGGACCAAGAATGGCGACCAGAGGGGGGGGTGAATGGGAGCCTCAAATTTCTCTCAAAATATTCTGGCCACTCTTCCCAAAAACCAAACCCAGTTGCTGGGTGCTCAACCTGTCCCGAGCAACGCGATCGGGGATTCAGACGAAATCGGAGAATTGAGAGCTCACCGGCAGTGGAGGAAAACTCACCGGCAGTGGAGGAAAACTCACCGGAAACCCCAAAGACCAAGTTCTCAACCTCTATTGAAAAGAGGCAAGAACCTAGGCAAAATAGGCGAAAACAGCAGAGCAACAGAGGCTCCGGACCACTTTGGTCTAGACCACCAGACCAATGACAAGTGGTCCGGTGCCTGGTCCGACGCCTTCACCTGTCGAGACGAAAATGAGCAGGGAGCACCCGACCACCGGACGACCTGCTCCGGACTAGTCCGATGCCACCACCGGACCAAGGCGAGTGGTCCGGTGCTTACCTTCCACACTTCCGAAAACTATGCAGTGAGCACATTTGCTCCAGACCACCCATCGGACCACCACTGTCGGACTAAGCCAACTGGTCCGACGCTTGGCAGACTCTTAGACAGAGACCACCGGACCAATGGGGAATGGTCCGGAGCCTCAAAAGCGAGTAGTCCGGAGCTTGGTCCGACGCCCTTCGCTGCTTGACACGTCTGAGGTCAAGACCACCGGACCACTTGCTATGGTCCGGAGCTAAGGGAAAGTCGTCCGACGCTCTCGAGCAGAAACTCTGAAACCTGCGAAAACGATTTTCACTCCACCAAATCTTCTCAAAACCCAACCAAATGATCACCAACTGCAACCAAACTTTGTAGGCATGATCTTAGTGCAGTTGGAGAGCTATCCCGAAGAAATCATCGCTCAATTTGGCTTAGAGCAAGGGGAGGAGAAGAGATTTGGGGAAAATCTCAAAAACGAAGAACACCGCAAAGAAATCACCCGATCTGTGTACTCGAGAGGTTTGAGGATGGATCCTTCGGTGCAAAGATGCTCCTCTCGAATACGAACAACTTGGTTCAAACGGATTTGCAAGAGCTACTCCCTACAAAGAGAAATCATCTCGGGAACAAAGAGGGAGCAAAAGCAAAACGCGAAGAACACAAGCAAAACGGGGACACGATCAAGAAATTGAAGCCACCATGGCTTACGGAGGTTACGGCCTCCGATTCCTCGCAAAAAACTCAAGTTCTTACAGAGGTTGGTGAAATCAACCTAGGGATCTCATGAACTAGAGAGAGGGTAGAGAGAGAGAGTTGGGGCAAATGATTAGGGTTCAAGAGATAGGATGAGGGTACCCCTTCATCCTCTATTTATTAGAGGCTTTGGCTATTTCCCAAAGACCCCCCTAAATACAATGAGTGAACTACCTAGCTAAGCATTGCAGTCCAAGCTCCGGTAATTATCTCCCTCGATTTGAATGGACGGCCCCGCTTCCTGCCAGGAGTTGCCGTCGCCCCGACGCAACCTCTAGGATTCCGCCACGTGCCATCCCCGCTTCCTCGGAAGCTCCGCCTAGGTTTTGAGGCCCAAACCCAGGAAACCTGCCACCGGTAGCTTTGGGCTCAACTACCGAACCCCGAGTTTTGTGGCCCAAACTCGGAAACCATCCTTCGATGGTTTTGAGGCCCAAACCACCAAACCACTCGACGCGAGCCACCTTGTCTTCGCCCGGTCGGACTCCGAGTCCCCTGAGCCTCCGCTCGACTCGCGCGTCCACCGTCTTGACTTGGTCGACTCGGTCTACCTCCATGTCTTCTCGCACTCGCCGATGCAAGTACTAGCCACCACAGCTAGTCCGCCGGCGCCCATGGTCCCTCAGTCCGAGCCCCGCTTCCGCCCTTCACCGCTCTCAGTCCATCGGCACGGCAAGCCTCTACTCGACCTTCTCCACGCCATTGACCACTGTCACGAGGCATAGTACCTGCACACCACAAGCTGATAGACAGACACACATTTGCTTTCGCAAAGATTAGTAGTAAGCCACTCAAACTGAAACGCTCAAGTGTTGGGCAATCACTCATCACAAAGTTGAACATACATGAGTACTTATTCACCATGTGTTCGCACTAACTCTATTCACCACCATTGTATGAAGCATATCGAGGTTGACATCATATCCACTTCATCTGCGAGAAGATGGCACTAGGTAAGGTCCACATGCTCCATGTCCTCTCAACGTACCAGGTCCACGTGCTCCATGTCCTCTCAACGTACCAGTTCATTGGATATCATGGCCAGGAGTCTCCCTATGTAGTTGTTGACAAATTTCCGGGCCAGTCCGCACATCCCTGATACTATCGCTGGCTGCAGGGTGTATTAGGATAATTATATATTCACATTTTTGTACGGCTTATATACCACAAGTTCTACTAACTCTATATATGGTCAATGCATCATGTTGAATTCTTGAATCACACACCATATACCACAAGTTCTATGAACTCTATATATGTAGGGTTCTGCTGTGGACACAATTCGACATGCTTCCTCTTCAGCTTACAAGAAAATAGAATATTTTCATGAGAAAGTAAGTAGTAATATGCCGTCTAGTATAACACTAGAAATCAGCCAAAGATAGCGAACAAGCATACACGACAATACAGTCTTATTGCAATACAAGGAGAGTTAAATAACTGATTCATGGCCTCACTCGCAGGCAGCCCCATCTGCTTAACCAGCTGACCGCCGGTTCTTCTTTGGTGTACCCTGGCCTCACTGGTGTCCTTAGCGCTTTCTTTCCACGCAGCATCTCAAGGGCGTCCAGCATGTCCGGCCGGTTCGCCGGATCGAACTGGGTGCACAGCAGCCCAACCTCGATGCATCTCTCGATCTCCTTTAGCTGCGGCGCGTCAAACAGTGACCGGTCAAGTAGCTCCATCATTCCTCCTCCAGCCTGCCGGGCCTGCCAAGCCTGAAAGTACATACACAAGCCTATCTTTACTCTCAAACCAGAACTATATACCCAGATTGATTTATCATTTATGGACTTAAAGGGTTAAATAATTGAACTGTATCAGATATACTTACCCATTCGATTGAAGCTTGGCCAGTAGCTCGTTGAGATCTAGACATACCGCTAACCATATCAAGGAGAGTGACACCAAAGCCATACACATCATGCTTCTTGGACAGTACACCATCTGTAATGTATTCAGGAGGCATGTATCCCCTGCATGATTAAATTGAAAAATGAAATGAGTGGCCATATATATCAAGAAGGAAAAAACCTTCATGCATATCATGAACCCACACTTGTAAGAATATTTGGAGGTCTTACAAGGTGCCTTCTATGGTACCAGTGTCAGAACATAAGTCAACACCGTTGTGATTCAGCACTTTAGCTAGTCCAAAGTCAGTAATCTTAGGATTCATATCGGAATCCAAGAGAATGTTGCTTGGCTTTACATCCAAATGAATAACATCTTGCTCGTGCAGGTAACATAGACCATGGGCTATACCCTGAATTAGACGAAAGCGGGAGGACCAGTCAAGTCCCATCCCTGCAAAAAATTCATGGGTACAGCACTGTTGATTAATTAAAAACAACAAGATTTGTGATGAATTTGTCCTATATATGAAAAGTCAGTAATTTAGTTTAAACATACCGCTAGTGATAGTTTTGAGCAAGCTTCCGTTCGGTATGTACTCTTCAACCAAAAGGTAAGATGTTCCTTTGTCTTCCTTGGCTCCAGTTTTTCCATCTTCAAACCACTTGGCCCTCTCAAGGACTACTTCACCACTGTATCCTATAAGTTTAACAATATTCGAATGCTTAAGCTTTGAAAGAAGATGTAGCTTTTTTATATTGCCTGCTGATAGAACATTTGGATGTTGAAATTTCTTGACAGCAACCAAGAGTCCATCATGTAAAACACCCTGAAAGCATTATTTGAAGAACATGTTATTACCCTTCCTTGCAAATGTAAATTTATATCATCTACAAAGATATATTTTCAGTGTGTAAGTATGCCTAGCAAGTGCTGTCACACCAACCTAACAAAATATCAGGAGAACAGCCTTACATACCTAGACGTCAAGACATCCACCTCTGAAAAATGTGTAAACAAAGGCAACCATCCTAAACATTTGTCTCCAAAAATCAATTAACAGAAGTGGTCATTTTAAGATGCCCTGGCTCTAAAATTGTTGAATCCAAAAATAAGTCATAAATTTTTCATACAAACTCGAATGAAGGTGAACTATATATCAAAACTATTCCAAATGTGGTCTATACCAAACTTAGAACTTTTCAAATGTTCTTGGACGTTATCTATACTAAACTTCGACCTCCAAATGTGGTCTAAACTTTTATAGTGGACAAATTTTTATATGAGACCGTTTAGAGCACCAAATATTAGTTTTAATTGTTCATATCTGAAAATTCAAATTTGATGAATTTTTCAAATGACCTTGGACATTGACATGGTCTATATCAAATTTATAGATACCAGTGCCATCTATTAACTTTGTGGTGGAAAACCTTTTCATTTGAGATTGTTTAGAGGCCTAAATATTTCTTTTAAGTTATTTTATTATTAAATTCAAATTCTTGAAATTATCAAATGGCCTCCGATGAAGAATTCTTTGTGCCAAATTTGCAGTGTTTACACAGATCTAAAACTTTATAGTTGATTTTTTATTTACTCGAGATCAATTAGGAGCTCAAATATTCAATAAAAGATAGCATGACTAAAAAAACTTAAGACATGGATCCCAGATGAGCCAAAATCACCCTCAAAACCACTCTCAATTATTTTGGGGGAGAGGGGGTGTTAATTTATCCTACTTTGAAAGTTAAGTGGGCGAGTTCGATGATGTTTTTTAACTCAAGACACGTTAGGGGGGCCGTTAGGGGGGCAAATTGGACTTTGCTCCCCTCTAATCACAGATAAATGACATTTTGAACACTGACATATGATCATTTAGCAAAAGTATATCTTTTATGAAACTATTTTTGGTACAAATATACTCGCTATTCCAATATCCAAACTTAACTAATAAAGTAATTACTTTGAAGTACACACTTGGAATATAGTTTTCTTCATAAACAGAAAAATAACTTATTACTGACTAGAGCTAGTAACCTTACACTTATCAAACTACTAAGAACTAGTAATTGTGCCAGTTTGATAGGAAATTAAAGGACCCAATCAACAAGTGCTATGATCATAAGTAAAAGTACAAAACTAAATTATCAAACAAAACGTGTACCTTGTAGACAGTAGCAAAGGAACCTGATCCAACCATATTTTGCACTGAAAATTGATGTGTGGCTGCTTCCAACTCAGAGAAACTGAACTCTCTTAAGCCTGTTGTGAAGACAATACATTTTTGTGTAATTTAATTGAAGGTAAGTCTCAGCACTTCACTGCTACTTGGTTTGATGAATTTAGAGATGACTTAAATACAGTGTGTGAAAAGAAGCTAGATGCTACATTACATTTTATTTGCTCTATTTGCTCAAGCATATAATTTTCTTCAAGTGGACATAAACTTTGAGGGCTTAATGAAATATATGATGAGGTAAACATATATTTAATTTATCCTTTGCATGTCATCATTCAGTCCCAACGATGAAGTACGACCTCAATTATTACGTTGCTTACATGCTTGGTCTAGTTTAATTTACTGAGAGAAATATATGTATACTCTCCATATATCAGCACAAGCAGTTTCTACTGAAAGAACTAGACCTATTTTAGAAGCATGTAAACAATGTACTTATATGAGATGGGAGTTCATCCAAAAATGTTTGCATGGTCAAATTCATTGAGGGCAAGTTCTTTCTGCAAGCTAAGGATAGTCATACCCATGTCCGCTTGGAATCTTTTGAAGTTATAGTGTATTACTCAGTATTTTAAAATATATTTTGTAACTACCATTTGTTTTATGGACTTCTTAGTTAGATCTGGATAATTTACATCTTGAACTAGCAGTATCATAGACTTTTACGTACTTTTGGATTGGAGGATCTTTTCTTTGAAAGCGGGAATACCCATGTTTAAAAATGGCAACGGGTAAAATCCGCGCGGATACAAGTCGCACAAACCCGCACCCGCGAGCAAATTTCTGTGCCCGCGCCCGCGCCCGCCACCCGCCACGGGCAGCACTTTGTGCCCGCGCCCGCTATCCACGGGCAAAACTTGCCCGCGGGCATGCCCGCATACCCGCGAGTGGAGGAACCGCAGGGCGACACCGCGAATGGAGGAGCGAGCGGGGACGTCGCTGGGGTCGTCAGGGTCGCGGTCTTGATCCTCGCCGGGGGTTGGGGCCTCGCTCCTCGCGCGGTGTCACGGGGTGCTGGGGTTGGGGAGGCGCCGACCGGTTATGGGGAGCCACGCGATGCGAGGCCGTGAGTGGAGGAGCCGCGCTGCGCTCGCCGCGAATGGAGCCTGGAGGAGTGGCGAGTCGCGGCAACGGTGGGGAGGCCGGAGGCGGGGTCGCGCTCGTTGGGTGAGGGTGAAAGGCGGCGGCTTGAGACTGGATGAGGAGGTGTCGGGGACTGGGAGTTGGACCGGAGGCGTCGAGGTCGGGGAGGGGTTGGGCGACGCGCCAACGGTGGCTTCTGGTGGGGATCGAATGGATTGATAGAAACCCTAGAAACTAAAGAATATATACCTCTTCTCAAGTGGTCCCACTTGTCAGTGCGGGTTTCGCGGGTTGCGGGTGCGGGCATGGTATTTTTTTGCCCATATGCATTTGCCCGTCGGGCACAACTGTATGCCTGTGCCCGTGCCCGTATCCGCGCCCGTCGGGTAGGATGCCCGCGGGCACGCGGATATTTCGTGCCCGTTGCCATCTTTACCCATGTTATTGCAAGGTTCAGGAAGTCCATCCCCATGTTCATTGGCACGGGAGTATGCTGGTATATCTAACAAGCTAGCTGTACCACTGTCATCTGCCTTTTGCATCTCGGTACCTACACGAAAAATCCAAGCAAATGCAAATAAACAGCAAGTATATAAGGTTTAAGAGGCAACGCATTCATAGTGAAAGCCAGAAAAGACAGTCACAACAAATACATCAAGTACTCTATGTGTCTTTCTTCGTAGAAATAATAATGATACTATAAACTCAAGTATCTGGTACGAGTGGAAAAAATTTCTACAATCCGCTGACAACGTGACAATGAACTTTTGTAGAGGTCTCTCAAGCAAAGCGTGTTCGCCATGGTTATCTATAGAAAGAAGAGTGCATTTCTTTGGCCAAATTTTAAAATGGCTATAATCCTTATAAATGCTAGAATTTTCTATATCAATCAGCATCCGGCCATCAAATCTATAGACTCTAACCATCTGTGATCAATGATCTATTTTTTCCCATGTTAACCCATCTGTCATCATTATAGATCTATTTTTTTCTCACATTAACCCACCGTTGCCATTACTATAGACAAAAAAATATCTAAAAATCTTATTATTCATGAGATACAAGAAAACAAAAACTCACGTACAGTTCGGTTTTGCAGTTCAGAAAAGGTAGCTACCGACGTTCGCAGTTGGTTAGAATATCTAAAATGTCACATGAGGCCTACCAGTATCATCATCAGCATCCATTACGTTCACAATTGGTTAATCTAATAATAAAAAAAAATCATATATAGCTATACCGACGACGTCTATAGTTTTTTGTGTGAATAAATTCTACTTCCTGAGCTTAAGTATTCCCACTACAAATAAAAAAATCAATTTCAGGAGGAAAATAATTAAGCATTTGGAGACAATCTTGATTGGTCGTACCTGAGAACTAACAAAATGTCAGATAAGTCATATTAATCACGTCGCATGGTTCACAAAATGTTGCCTATTCGATTTTTTTTTTTTGCAGACCTTTACAAATAAAGTAAGGAGGTGTTTGGGACTGCTCCGTTCCATGTTTTTTTATCTCTGCTCCATGTTTTTTAGTCAAACGATTTTAGCTCCACGCACACAGCTCTAAAAAAAAGGAGAGCACCTAAAAAGGTACTCCACAAACTCCAGTTTTCTGTGGAGCTGCTCCACAGTAGAGTTTACAGAGCAGAGTTTGTGGAGCAGTCCCAAACACGCCCTAAATATATAAATTATTTCTTCGAATCAATTGATATAATATATAAATATTAGATGAATCTTACTGATCGCAATCACTTGGTAATGTATATTGATAAAATATAATATCTGTACTACCCATCACGTCTTGGTTATTTAATCTATTAATAAAAAATTGATAGAAGGTTAACATATCTATAAAAATTAGAGGCAATTTATCCACGCCAACAAACAAGATACATGTATCTATAAATAAAGAGGAGGTAACTTTCTTAGCCATGTGAAAGCTGAAATTAACTACTCCAAATTATGAAAATCTGCCATTTACGAACTTTAATTCAAAATAGTCCATTAATTTGTATTTATATTACCTAAGTACAACTTTTGATTATCCAAATTATCAACGTTTGCTCTTATAAATAAATAAAAGTATGTCTAAACCTACATGTAAATACTAATATAAGTTATTGTGATGAATAAATTAATAACCATTGTTACTTAGAATAATTTATTTAATTATATTTCAACTAAAATATTATGCCATTTCAATATTGGTAATCTACTTTATAAATCTAATATAAGTTCTGAAGACAAATAATTATTAACCATTGTTATTTAAATAAGTTTATTATACGTTGACTAAAACATTACCCCTCATCAACACTGGCCATCTCATTTTAAACACTCTATGTTTTGGTAAAACAATAGTACTACACCATAATTATTTCTACAAGTATAATAAATTTGATATCAGTCCAAGCTATAATGGCTTTTTTGCATTGTAGTAGCAAAGAATGTAGCCTAGAATCTACATTGTTTTTAAATATAATAAAAACTGGGATTACAATAACACATTGCTAAATATTAACGTCTAGCCAACCGATCTTAAAAACCAACATATTCATCACGAGGACTCCAATTAATAAACATTACCCGGCGTCTCAAAAAAATCTCTAAACATATTGCCACCAGCAAAAAAATTGCGCCTAACCTATATCTATAATTAACTAATATGTATTCCTGATTATTTTAAAAGAATCTGAAGAGAAATTATTTCCAACAGTGGTGGAATCCAATCCCACTATTGAATACAAAGTACAAGCAAACACCAGCAAGGCTTCAATGACTCATTGATGCATAATGCCATCAAAAGAAAACACCAGCAATGCTTCTATTGCTTAAGCATCCCGCACGGGTTGATGGACTAGTATATTTTAATAAGTAGGGGATTTGTCCCTCCTGTATCCTAAAAAACATTAAATATGTTCAATTCTTATAAAACAAAACTGTGTATAACAAGATTGAGCATTAAAAAGTCCAAATAATCTGACAACATATATAAATGGCAAAGATAATAAAGAAAATATTAGACCATATTTTCTGAAAATGACTATCACTGGAGAGAAGCTTTGGGTAGAAACAAGTTGCATACTTGAGTCATCGAACATTGACTGTGTAACGACCTGCGCTGCAAGCAGGGGCGGAGGGCTCGGTGGGGCAAGGTAGGGTGGCTCTGTCGACCATCCCCACCCCAAGTTCCCCCGGCCAAAATGCATGCCAAGTTGAAGCTCCTGCTCCTGCTGCTGCCATGGAATCAGAAACAGTCTGTGCAGACATGAAGAAAGATGAGAATCGAATCGTTACTAGGCCTTTGGTTATTTGGCTTTGACGCTTTATTATGTCCTGCGCTTGTCTTATGGGTTTGGCTTGTGGGCCGGGCAGCAACCAGCATATTGGACTAGGACTGTACGTCTGTACATTAGCTAGCTGCTAGCCCACTCGTTTTCCAGAAGACCAGAACTGCATCTACGAGACGAGGAGGCTTTTCCTTCCGCCACCGGCTGCAGGCTGCTCCAAATTTCCAACACTGAGTGTCTGAGTCGTCAATTATTGTCGCTCGTCTCTGGCCGGCGATCACAGACCTGCTGTGCAGGAGTCGCCAATTCTTGTTCAGCCATCTGACGATCAGAGACCAGAGACCTGTGCAGGAGCGGACCAGTTCTCGATTTTGGCTAGGGTGGCTAGGCGTGACTGAAGATTCATTGTCACATGGTTAGTTGATTTTGCTTGTATTTTCTATAATTCTATTTATCCTAAATGTTTTTACTTATATATTATGTGTTTGACTATCACTACGAGTAAACCATAGTGAACCATTTTGATTTTTGAGAGATATTATTTTACTATATATTATTAACTTCGTCCTACCTTAAAACTTTTCTGTCCTCCGCCACTGACCGCAAGTTCTGGCATATTAAGTATTCAGTATAAGTACCCCCTCCAAACAAAGTGGTAAACTGTTGAAGTTTTGAGTAAATGTAATGGAATTCATTACTTATGTCTTGCCTCGCCACTTCTTTCCTGATGACAGTTGAAAGTCCTGAACCTGATAGCAAACTTTATACATAAGAATCCCTCAGTGTGAACCGTTAACACTGGTAAAACAAAAGAACGCCTGAAATAAGAGATGAACTTCAGTTTTGTCACATGGATTACTTTTGAATGATGATTGTTATATCAGCAGTACAGTGCATTTGCTAAGTGGTTGCTTATTAATTAATACATTAATTACTTAAGAAAGAATTGGTTACATGACACTGAAAGATACCATTTTAGAAATACACAGTATGCATTGAACAAACCAGCTGGTACACCTTAACATCACAGATAGTCAACTAAAAGTGTTGGAACCGTGGGAGATAGCATCTTAGCCCTCGTGGATCTAAAATGATTCATCAAATATATCTTCATCCGTTGAAATGAAAAAGAGTGGAGGATGTTAATCTTATCTCTCACTTTTTGAAACAAGGAACCATAGAACACTACCACAAAAAGGATTTCAGGAGTCCGACGTCTTGATGAACAGAAGTAGGCTAAAAGCGAGACGGTCTCCAAAAATTTAATATCAAGTAATATTTCAAAGACAGTCATCTCATTTTTCGAAACACTCATCCTATAAAAATTAATAATTAAGAGGCTGGCCTCAATAACTAGGCATAGGCCTGAACCCAACTATCCTATTATAAAGCTAGCCCTAACACTATGTAGGAACTACACAGCGACGAACGCTCTTAGGTTCCCTGGAGCCGACCTGGCCCATCGTACCGACGACCGGCGCCGCTCCGGCCCAGGTCCACCGGAGTCACAACATATATAGGCCTTGGGCCTAACTCAACCAGATAGGTGAGGACCACCTCACCTTATATGTTGTCACACATCGTTCCCCCACCATCAATTCTCGATGTGGGACTAACCCACACAATCTCCATCGTAGTGGGGTGCCCCCGCCATACGGGGTGTCCCCGCCAGTGTGTGTAACCCACTGAGATTTGTTGCGGGTCCTTAGAACGGTTCCGATACCAGTTGTTGGAACCACACAGCAACGAACGCTTTTAGGTTCCCTGGAGCCGACCCGGCCCGTCGTACCGACGACCAGCGTCGCTCCGGCCTTGGTCCACCGGAGTCACAACATATACAGGCCTAACTCAACCCAAAAGACTAGCCTGATAGGTGATGACCATCCCACCTTATATGTTGTGCTCCCCCACCATCAATTCTCGATGTGGGACTAACCCCAACACACTACATCAGCTGCAGCCCTCATCCAGTTCCCCCAATAGTACTCATCGCCCCTCTTCCAAACACACTCTCATGATCCACACCCCTAACAGCTGCTGGCAGCCCACCTCACTCTCAAGTGCCTCCGCAGCTGCACCTTGTCAGATTATGTAGATGGAGGACCCAACACAGAGGCAGGTGCCAATCTCTTACATGATATCATTCGCCCGGGTTTCACCCCGGCCCTTCTTCCGCTGCCTAAGGTGCTTCACCGAGCATCGCCATCTCCACCTTTTGCTCCCTGTCATGCCACCCTATCCTACCCCTCACTCCTCTCTATCAGAGCGAGCGCACCACCACCACGGCTGCCAAGCGCGAGGGTGCTGTCGCTGCAGCTGAAAGCCTGAAATGATGAGTTTGCGTGGCTGCATAGCATGCGTCCGCTAAGCATGCCACTATTGCTAACCACATGGCACGCCTCCTAGGCACGTGTTGCTGCTCTTGAGGGCACTTCCTCTGCCAATGGGAAGCCGAGGTCATCGCTGCGGAGCGGCTCCTGGCCAAGGAGCACAAGCGCTTCGCTCGCAAGCATGCAGATGCCACCCAGGATGAGGAAGAGCGTGCGCCCCACCCCACTGTAGCGCCCCCTCCACTTCCCCTCCATGATGCATTGCTTCTACATTCATCCATGGTCCTCGCCAACCTCCACTCGTAAGTAATCGACATCCAAAACATCTGCTCGCATGCTGATCATCCTTGAGCTCTCCTCTAGCTAGTACACGTTCCTCCTCACCTTGGGGAACTTTGCCCTCGAGGACCATGTTCTTTAAGACAACCCCGACTCAAACTTCCCGGACTAGGAGCGCATGGACTATGTGGTAAAATATTGGTGGTATGGCGCCATCTCCCCCAACATGTCCGGCATGGTGCCATGTTCTTGCTCCTCCGCAAGCTCGGTGTGGCTAGCCGTGGAGGCACAGTTCCTAGGGAACAAGGCACTACTACAGAAACGACAATCACTGCCGGCCCATCACTGCCAGTTTTGTTTGGGCCGGCAGTGATGCCCCTTCACTGTCGGTTCTTCCTCTGACAGACCCCCAATTATTGGGGGTAGGGGCTGAACCGGCAGTGAAACACCACATCACTGCCGGTTCGTGGCTTGAACCGGCAGTGATGCCTCTCGGCCCTATCACTGCCGGTTCAAGCCACCAACCGGCAGTGATGTGGTGTTTCACTGCCGGTTCATGGATGAAACCGGCAGTGATGTGGTGTACAGTATAAAGCTTCGATCTCCTCCCTCCCTCCTCTGCTCAACAATACATAACAGTGCGTGAGGAGCTCTCTCTCTCTATTGTTGCGGCTGGTGGATTTCTTGATCTCCATTTTTGGCTCCTCTTCACTCTTGGATCCTCATATCTTCTTGCTCTTGGTTAGTAACAAGCATAATTATTTAGAATTGTTGGTTTACATTGTGTCAATTTGTGTTAGAGCTATGCTAGTTTTCATGATCAAGAACAGGGATGTTGCAATTTGTGTCAATTTTTTGTAGCTTTTAGATTCAAATTTATTTAGAAAAATTGTAGCACTTTGTTTTTATTGGGTAATTATTGTATAATCATTGAGTAGCTAGGTTTGAAAGATTCGTCTCGAAAATTATGGATAAAAATTGTAATTAGTTATATTTATTATTTACATTTAATACTCAATACATGCATGAAAGATTTGATGGGATGTGGAATAGATTCAGTATTTATTACTTAGATTTAATACTCCATGCATGCATTTAATACTTACGTTTAATACTCCATGCTTCCATTGTTATCTATTTGTTCTCTTTATTTTTATAGCGTGACCAAATTCAAATTATATCGAAGAATATTGTTCAAAAATGCTTCTATTAATATGTTCCTATGTTTCCTTTGCTCTGCTCATCTTATTTTATCAGTGCAAACATGGCTCGAGGGTGGATGTACGATCTGTCACATACAGATCCATGGTACTTGACGGGCATCGACGATTTCATCAAGCGAGCTAGAGTCAATGCTGGGGACTCACATCTTGTATTCTGTCCATGCAAAGACTGCAAGAATACGAGAAAATGGGGCGACGTGGAGCATATACGTTTGCACTTGATCACAAGGGGGTTCATGAGAAACTACACGATTTGGAATTTGCATGGGGAGGTTGGTCAAAATGTTAATGATGATGTGCACATGCCTAGTGTAGCATTATTGCATGTTCATGATTACACAGAAGATGTGCCTACCAAAGTGTTTGTGAATACATTAGCTGAAAACACTGAGGAAAATGATGGTATTTCACAGCTTCTACATGATGTGCATGGGGGATTCCTTAGTGCTTCACAGTTGAAAAAACTGGAGATGATGAGAAAGGATGCAAAAACACCATTGTTTCCGGGCTGCCCAATAAGCAAACTGGAAGCCAACATCATGCTATTGGAGTTCAAATCAACGAATGGCTTGAGTGATAAAGGTTTCGATAACTTGTTAGTTATACTACATAAACTGTTCCTGGAGGCCGAGTTAGCAGAAAAGACTTACCTTGCGAAGCAAATGATTTGCCCAATTGGCCTCGAGGTTGTGAAAATCCACGCGTGTTCCAACGACTGCATATTATACCGTGGAGAGAAATACAAAGACTTGGATGCATGTCCCAAGTGTAAAACTCCCCGATACAAGCAAGGGTCATCAAATGATGGAAGCAAGACCAGAGGAGGGCCAGTAAAGTCCGTGTGGTATTTTCCTATAGCAAAATGAGTGCATAGGTTGTTTGCAAATGAGAAGTTAGCCAAGTTGTTGCATTGGCACGGCGAAGAGCGAAAGAAAGATTCAATGATGAGACACCCCGCCGATGGGTCGGACTGGAGGACTATCAACACTATGTTCTATAAGAACATCGGTGGAGAGGTAAGACATCTGTGGTTTCCTTTGAGCACGGACGGGATGAACCCGTTTGACTAGGTGAGAACCAATCATAGCACTTGGCCAGTGACGCTATGTATATACAACCTTCCACCCTGGCTTTATATGAAACGGTCATACGTCCAGATGCCATTACTAATCCAAGGACCAAAACAACCTGGTAATGATATTGATGTGCTTCTAGAACCAGTGATCGATGAACTACTACAGATGTGGGAGACGGGTGTGAAGGATGTTTTGGATGAGTACAAGAAAGAACATGTCACGGTAAAGGCTGTACTTATCCCTACAATCACCGACCTACCAGGACGAGGTTCCTTGTCTGGAGAGAAGACAAAAGGATACACTGGGTGTGTCGAGTGCTTGGATGAGACTGATGCTACACATCTACCAGAAAACAGAAAGATGGTCTACATGGGACACCGTAGGTTCCTACGTCGTGATCACCCTTACCGTAGGAATACAAAATATTTTAATGGGACTACTGAGAAACGTGGACCTCCAAAGTATCGAGACGGGAAACAGATGCTTCAACAATTAAGAAAACTCACAAATGTTGTCCTTGGGAAGGGGGGCGGGGCAGTAGCAGCGCCAACCGATAGTATCTGGAAGAAAAAATCAATCTTCTGGAAACTACCTTATTGGCCACTTTTGAGTGTACGTCACTGTCTTGATCCAATGCACATAACTAAAAACGTGTGCGGTAACACACTTAACACGTTGATGAACACCGGGGGAACAAGCAAGGATTCTCTCGCGACACGCTTGGACATGCAACACCTAGGCGGTAACACACTTAACACGTTGATGAAACTTCTGGTGGCATCATGGACACTGAAAAAGGAGGAAAAAGAAATGCTTATTTCTTTCTTCAATGATCTCAAAGTATCGAGTGGCTACTGTGGGAACCCGAAGAGGCTAGCTAATATGAGAGAACTTAATTTTAACTATGGTTCTATGAAGGCCCATGACTGTCATGTCATAATGACTCAGCTGCTCCCAGTTGCCCTGCGAGGTATCCTCCCTGACAAGGTCCGCGCTCCAATCATAAGGTTGTGTTCGTTCTTCAACGGGATCTCTGAAAAGGTCATTGAAGTGGGCAGGTTAGACCACCTGAAGCAGGAGATAGCCGAGATTATATGCAGGCTTGAGATGCATTTCCCACCGACTTACTTCAACATTTCAGTGCATCTACTTGTTCATCTTGTGGATCAAATAAAAGCCCTTGGCCCAATGTACCTACACTTCGTTGTTCTCCAGCAGGCCGACGGTGTGATGGCATACATTGATGAGCACAAGCAGTTTCTGCAAATTAAGCACATAGGGAGGTCACAGGCTTGGCTTGAGAAAAAAACATAAGGAGGAATTCGGTGACTGGTTTCGACGCCAAAGGCTAGGAAAGGTGACGAGATGTCAGCTAGATCTCTTAGGCCCTGGACCTTCGACTACGCTAATGAAGTACCAAGGATATCAAATAAATGGTTTAACATTTAACACAAAAAAACAGGACGGAAAGAGCACGAACCAAAACAGTGGTGTTCGTTTCGATGCCCACGATGAGTACGACACGGTGGTGGCAACATACTATGGTTTCATAGATGAGATATGGGAGCTAGACTATGGACATCAGTTGAAAGTTGCTCTTTTTCATTGTTCGTGGGTCCGGCTGAATGAAATCAACACCGACAAGGATGGGTTCACTACCGTTGATCTATCCAAGACCGCATACACAGATGACCCCTTCGTCCTTGCAAAGGATGTTTTGCAAATCTTCTATGCAAGGAATAACAATACAAATGGAAGACGACATGTAGTATTGCAAGGAAAAAGGAAGATTGTAGGTGTCGACGGAGTGACAGACGAAGAAGAGTACAAAGGTTATGAAGAAATGGCTCCTTTTGGGGCGGACGTTACCCTACATGTCCTTGAAGAGGGTGACGAACCTGCTTACCTCCGGAGTGATCATGATGAGGCCATCATCGTGCCTGCACCGTGAATTGTTAGAGTATCATAAACTACGTAATAATTAATGAAATGTTGTTTTAGTAATTTGAGATCATATGGAGTTCTAGAGACTGTTGAGTTGTACCATGTTGTTGATTGATGTATGCCATGTCAAAAGGGATTCCAAAACTATAAAGAATTATACCTTGAGTGTATAAGAAATAAGGTAGATCTCCTCAAAACGAGCAAAAGCTATGTTGAAAGATTTTCAACTTCTATTCAAATTTTTGGGGTAATTACAAAGGGGGTAATTGAATTTTAAACCCTTATTCAAATTCAAAATGGAATTTAAAAATATAAAGAATTAGACCTTGAGTGTATAAGCAATAATGTAGAGCTCCTCAAAACTAGCAAAAGCTATGTTGGAAGATTTTCAACTTCTATTCAAATTTTTGGAGTAATTACAAAGGGGGTAATTGAATTTTAAACCCTTATTCAAATTCAAAATGGAATTTAAAAACTATAAAGAATTAGACCTTGAGTGTATAAACAATAATGTAGAGCTCCTCAAAACTAGCAAAAGCTATGTTGAAAGATTTTCAACTTCTATTCAAATTTTTGGAGTAATTACAAAGGGGGTAATTGAATTTAAGCCCTTATTCAAATTCAAAATGGAATTCAAAAACTATAAAGAATTTGAATATGCTCCTTCAGCAAAAGTTGTAGAGAATTAAAAATTATGCAACTTCTATGTTTAGAGTTTTTCAAGTTTTAGTAAAAAATCAGAAGTAATTTGAATTCTAAGACAAAGGGAAAATTGTCAAATCACTGCCGGTTTGTAATAAGAACCGGCAGTGATGACCCCCCTATCACTGCCAGTTCAGGCAGTGATAGGGGGGTCATAACTGCTGGCTCTTATTACAAACCGGCAGTGATAGGGGACATCACTGTCGGTTTGTAATAAGAACCGGCAGTGATGAGGCCGACTATATAACGAACTGGCGCGCGTCCAAAATTTTCGGACGCGCGCCAGTACGACACTTAGTCATTTCAGATAGCGCCCGACGCTCCAGCAGGTGCTCCCCGTCACCGCCGCCGCCGCAACAGGAGCTCCCCGCCGCCGTTCCAGCCCGCCGGCGCTCCAGGCCGCCGCCGCTCGAGCTCACCGCCTCAGCAGGAGCTCGACGCCGCCGCACCAGCCCGACGCCGCAGCAGGAGCCCGACGCCGCTTCCTGACGCCGTCGTGCCCTATCACTTCCTCGACGTCGCTAGCACATAGGAGCGCACAGGAGCACACAGGAGCGCCTCACGTCGCCGACGTCGCCACACCCCTGTTTCGGTGAGCTGCCCACCACCTGTTCGACAGAATGACGATAAGGAGCTCTGCTTGGAAGAGGAGAGGAAGGAGGGAGAGGAGAGGAGAGAAATGTTTCCTCTTAGGTTTTCCTTTTTATTTTTTTGTCAAAGCATTTTCATCCTTAGTAATTTTCATCCTTAGATAGGTATATAGAGAGATAGATAGAGAGAGGTAGATAGATAGATAGATAGATAGATAGGTATATAGAGAGATAGATTGATAGCTAGATGGTTCATCCTTGTATATACTTTGAGCAAAATTTGTGAGAGATAGAGATTGAGAGATAGGTAGTGATTAGATAGAGAGATAGATAGAGATAGATAGAGAGAGAGAGAGATATAGGTATGTTAGAGATAGAGAGAGAGAGATTGATAGAGATTTATAGATAGAGAGATTGAGAGATAGGTATGTTATATCATGAAGCATGACTTATAAATAGAGATATATATGTCATCCTATGCTTGTAATATGATTCACTTATGCTTGTATATATTGATTTTCTTATGATTCACTTATGTTGTATAGAGGAGGGAGAGATAGATGTATATAATGACTTATGATTTATAGTACTTATAGATAGATGGCAAATTTCATATCATATATACATGGCTTTAGAGATATAGATAGAGATAGAGAAAGATAGAGATAGAGATAGATAGATAGCTTAGAGAGATAGATATATAAATTTAGTGGCTACCATGACTTATATATATATACATGTAAACCCCCATAGAAATAGATAGATAGAGAAAGATGCTTGAGTGTATCTATCTACCCATGAGCTATCGATAGACTTATCTATATACTTGTATAGCATGACTTATGTAGATAGAGATAGGTATGTTAGAGATAGATAGAGAGATAGAGAGAGATAGAGAGATATAGAGAGATAGAGAGATATAGAGAGATATAGAGAGATATAGAGAGATAGAGAGATAGAGATTAGAGAGATATATAGATGTATAGTAATTATAGATAGATGGCAAATTTCATATCATATATACATGGCTTTAGATAGAGAGATATAGATAGAGATTAGAGATATATATAGAGATAGAGAGATAGAGAGATATATGTATAACATGACTTATAGATATGACTTATGTATAGCATGACTTGACACATTTCATATCATATATATACATATCAATATCATCTTTTATCAATTTACAGCGCAAAGATCAGGGCCACAATAGGTTGGTGGATTTTGAGATAGGAGGATTTCAAGAGGAGATAGCAGCTCTTATTCTGGACGATATAGTGTATAGAAAAGGATGTCTATCCATTGTGAAGAGTAAGGACTTCAAGAAGAACTATGGAAAAGACCGCCTCGAAAGGCTATTGTAATGCGACAATTAATTCGATACTTTAAGTTTTGTTTGGATGTTTTGTAATAATTATTATAAATGTGTGATGGGTTTGTATTGTCGCTAGTCCACAACCACCTTCAATTCACATCGATATCAAATGATTCGATAGCAAACACCTCCACGATCTCCCACGCCACCACCTCTACCATAAACCCTAAACCAGAAACCCCAAATGAAAATAAAACAATTAAAAAATACAATTTTTAAAAATAATATCACTGCCGGTTGGGTTGCCAAACCGACAGTGATGGATCAAGCATCACTGTCGGTTGGTGAAACAAACCGGCAGTGATGGCTCAAGCATCACTGCCGGTTGGTAACACGAACCGGCAGTGATGCTTGAGCCATCATTGCCGGTTTGGCATAACCGGCAGTGATGGCATGAGCTCATCACTGCCGATTTGCCAGTGCCGGTTCAAAAACCGCCACTGAAGGGGGGTTTTGAACCGGCACTGTTTGCCGTTTCTGTAGTAGTGAGGAGATACACGCCCTCCACCTTGATGTGGAGTTTGGTCCTTCACTCAGGACGTCTCCATCATCGACTATTGATGGGGCCTCAAGGTCATGGCTAACGCTGTCGAGGACCACTACGAGCAGGTCCTGATAGCACCCTCATTCTCACCCTAATTTGCGGCCACAACGAGAAGTTATTTGCATAGTTGTCCCTTCCCCACATTCCTGGATATCTCTATGGTCTAAAAACCAGGCACCACAGGCCTGGAACAGCCGTTTCGCACCACTTTGGGGTTCGATGAGGCCAAGTCTCACATGCCTCGGTTTTGTCTACCCCTCTGAATTGATATAGTGTACATGCTCCTCTATGTCAACGACATCGTCCTCACTGTCTCTTCACCATCCCTCCTTTGGCGTGTCATCGAGGCATTCCAGCTCAAGTTTTCCACGAAGGATCTAGGGCCTCTTCGTCACTTCTTGAGGATGCATGTCCAACAACGTTCTAGTGACACAGTTTGCAGCGACAGTATGTGGTAGGCATCCTTGCATGGGATGATATGTCTGGCAGCAAGCCCTGCAGCACCCCAGTTGACACTCAACCCAAGGTAGCGAGTATCGTAGCTTGGCTGGCGCGCTGCAGTACCTGACGCTTACCAGACCAAGACATCTCTTATGCATTGAGTAGATTTGCCTTCACATGCTTGATCCTCAAGTACCCATCTTGGTGCTCTGAAGCGCGCCCTTTGGTACATTCAAGGCACTCTTGAACTGAGACTTGTTCTTCAGTTGTCTGTGTAGTCCGAGTTGGTGGTGTACTCAGATGCTAACTAGGCAGTTTTCCAGATACACGCTAGTCTATTTCAGAATGTGCCATGTTCTTGAGTGACAACCTCATCTTTTGGTCCTCCAAGCACTATTCCATTGTGTCTGGCTCCAGCATTGAGACCGAATATCACGTTGTGGCCAATGCTATCACCAAAGCTACCTAGCCATGCTAGCTCTTACTTGATCTTCATACACGTCTCCACCGAGGGACACTTGTCCACTTGTCTATTGTGAAAACATCAGCATGGTCTACTTGTCCACTAACCCCATTTAGCATCAGCACACACATTGAGACTGACCTACACTTTTGTCCGTGAGTGCGTGGCTCTAGGTGACACCAAGGTTCTGCACATCCCCACAACACCGATATCTTCCCAAAGATGTTCCAAGAGTGTTGTCTTCAAGGAGTTCAAGTCCAGTGTGGCTCCAGGTAAGGAAGACCGTCCCTAAGCAGCTTCGTAAGGGCTTTGACTCACTAGCCCTCCTGGTTGGCTGGAGGCTGTGGAAAGAGCGCAACGCGCGTACCTTCGGGAGAGTGCCATGTTCGGCGGTCTAGCTTGCAATTCAAATCAGAGAGGGGGCGGATCAGTGGTGCTTGTCTGGTTCTGGGTACAGGCACTTGGCAAGGCTGTTGGGCAGGTTCTGATTCGCGGCGCTGTTGGCCAGTTCTTGGCTGGTGTTCTTGGTCTTCGCGGTTTGGCTTTGGGGCGCTGGCAGTTGTTGGTTGCTGCGCCTTGTGGGCTGCTCCTTGCTTTGCTTGTATTTTGTCTTTTTCGGCTTATTTTGGTTGTTGTTCTTTGTGTTTTGAACTCTACTACCCTGCTTAATGAAAAACACGCTTAGTCGTGATCGAAAAAAAAAGTCTCAGCATCAACAACACTGCCACTTTGAATAGTGCTTTTATGGGTAGAATAGATTGATTGATTGATTGTTATCTAATAGGCAAGGTTCCTATGCTGATAATGTTTCTATAAACCTAGGACATCCTTGCCTATATATGTGTAACATCATATCCCCGATAATCAATCAACTATCTTGTGCCTAGCCTCTTACACCAATGCCGGCACATGATAAGAATGTAACAAACTGATAAGGGGTTTCTCGACTGATAAGAAAGTAACAAACTGATAAGAATGTAATGAGAGACGAACTCTAGTTTCTCAACTATAAGCCACTTTGTTAAGGGATTTCACTAGTCCATAAAATATGCTACAGAAAATTTCACTTTGTACATCACACAAAGCTTCCCTCCAAGTGAAATGGTTAATTAGCATTGCAAAAGAGAATTAAAGGTCCTGGGATGATAAAGAAAATCAAGAGGGAGTTACTTACCGCTAGCCGCAGGAGGTGCTGGTGGAACCAGAACTGCTGGTATCTCCCAGCTAGGAACTGGAGTAAGCAATTCGTTTGGATATGTTGATGGCCCAAGTCCAGTTCTGTCCCTCAAAAGTTTTCGTTTCATCTTTCTTGGGCTGGCATCCTTGTTGCTCGTGCCAGCTGAGTGAAGCGAGGTGTGGGCAGACTTCCACTGAGCACCATGAATCGGTTCCAGTTCTGCTGGAAGCGAACCAGGCCAGCGTGTAAGATGTGAGCATGTGACGATGAGTATTTTGGTATAACCAGAATGGCACATGCATGGAGAGTACTATGACGAAGGAAAAAGACCGCATCTCACCTACTATGAGTGGAGCATACGCCCCACTTCCGATTGTTACATTGTCTGCCTCAACTTCCTCTCGAAAACCGGCATCGGCATTCGAAAAAGTCTCCACGCCCGCCGTCCGCCTCATGCTACGCACCGAAGTAGAATCTTCAAACAAACTTCACGATGGCACCGACCACCGACCACCGATATGATTTCAGCTTTGTAATCATTTTTTGTTTTTCAAAAAACTAGCAAGTTCATATAATGCCACGAATATAATTAATCCACTGCTATATCTTTACCAAGTAAATAAATGCCACTAGTGCTATAGTTATTTCTGTAACTTCCATGCATTCCGTATTCACATCCACGAGTAAACTAAGGTTAAGTCGATAGAGATGCCAAACTGTATGCTGGGAACTTTTTATGATGAATGAAAGTCAGGTGGGGAAGCTCTCCCCCCCCCCCTGCGTTTTGTTTCAAAAAAAAACTAAATAACCATCGGTTAAATACAAAGTTGCAGATTTCATTGTGATCACAGGGAACTAATTGTGTGTATTCTTCGTGTAGTAGTGAATGGTCTCCAAGGGGCGTTGCCATTGGTACCATTCTTTACAACGGTGTTTTACTTATCTTTCCTTATCTTATGGTGGCACAAATATATGTAAATGTAATTATGTACGGATGAAAGTGTACCGCTCTTTATAACGATCTTCCGAGGCTGTGCTATGTATTTCTGACCTAGCATCATCGGCTGAATTATTGGAAGCAGGGACCACCACCACAGGCGGCACTATCATCCCTCCTATAATAACCTGAAAAACAAAATTATTGAGGGTATATGTTTCGGAAATGTTTAACATAGCTCAGCTTCACAAGTAAAACTGTTTTTTAAAAATAACTTAATGAGCAATTTTTTAGGTCAAGCTGAGCTGTGTTGAAAAAATTATTTACCAAAATAGCTTCACCAATAACTTAATCCATGGATGATAGAGAAATGAGAGAAAGTGCTGAGGTAATCTACTTTTTCAGCTTTATCTTAACTCATGTCTTTACAAGAGTAGGAGAAAAAACTGCTTTCCAATAAACCAACTTTATTATTTAAAGTTATTTAGAGTCACAAATATATATATGTTCCAAGTTTTTAGATTTTTAAAATTTTAAATATTAGAATTCTCACACAACCTTGAATGTTCATATGGTTAATACCAAAATTGTAGCGCCACACCTGGTCCCTTTTGGGAAATTTTGTTGTGGGACACTAAACTTATCCAAAATTGGTTGTGGAACACTGAAATATTTTTCGTTTGCTGTGAGACACTTTTTCCTGTGTTGTGGGAAACTTTTTTCTTTACTGTAGGACATGCGGTGTCCCACAGCAATTTTGGAAAAGTTTAGTGTCCTGGCGCAAAAATCCCCGAGAGTTTGTTGTTTCTAAGCTTTAGATTTGAAGTTGTTTATAAGAAATAAGCTCAATTATCTTCCATACAAGGGCATACTAGTTGCTAGTAGTCAAATATAATGCAAGTGGTATAAGTAATGGTACCTGTGCCGGAGGAAGAGCATCTCCTCTACAACTAATGCTGTTGGTCAAAATAATTGTTGTATGGATATTTGTGGCGAAGACGACGAGCATCACTTTCTGAGAAATATCGTCCTGCACTCGGCGAAGGCGCCTGGCCTGCTTCCCGGCAGTGCAGTAGAGGCACACGGTGCTGGTGTGCTGGCAGGCCGTGACGAGCGCGTGAGCGTGCCGGAGCGCGTCCTCCAGGTCGCCCAGCGCGTCGCACATCGCCGGGTCGCCGGTGATCCCTGTCTCCGGCAGCCGCGACAGGAGCGTGCTCACCCTCACCGCGCGCGTCCTGATCTGCTGGCACTCCTCCTTGTTGTGGCGGACCGTGTCGACGGCCTCCTTGATCCTCAGCGCAAGCTTCACTATCTTCTCCAGGCTGCCCAGCGGATCGGCCATCTTGCTGCCGGTGCCGCCGCCGCAAGACCGACGCTGAGCAGTGAGAGCACAGGCTAGTATCTGCAAAACGCATGGCAGGCACAGGTATCAAGCAATTTACCATCAAAACCTTGTAGGTATAGGCCGGTATACAGCAGATGAACAAAGAGACATGAAAAAGAACAACCTGCCTGCTGCTCAAGTTGATGATTTCGTCGTCTGCTAGCTACTCACAACTCGACGTCTGTCTCGAAGTACTACCAAGTAGAGCCTTTGAGAGGGGGGGCGGGCTTGACTAACCTCCGTAGCTGTCGCTCATTTTATTTAAGCAAGTCAGCGGTCAGCTCACTGAACTTCACTACTCTTTTTATTAGGAAACATACTATCTCTACTATAATTGAAAGCTTCTCCAAGTCATTTTTCCCCTTCAAGATCAACCACTCATAGTACGCTTACTACGGCTGAGATTAAAAGTTAGAAGCCGTTTCCCACTCTCCCAGACTCCCACGCCACGTCCACGCTTGTGCGGCTCTCACGATGCCGCGGGTTCGAACCTGTCGTCCACCGAAAAAAATTCCACCCAGGTCAAGCACGATTCAAATCAATTTTGAATCTACCCCACCCGCCGCCACAAGCTCCGCGCCCCATCCTCTAGCAGCGTTTGGGCAACATGAAAGGCGCAGGGAGATCGACGCCGCAACGACCGGGGCGACGTCGTAGCCTCCCCTCGATGCGCCGATCTCCGCGTCCCTTCCTCTAGCAGTGCCTGGGCAACGGGACGAGCGCAGGGAGATCGCCGCCGCAGCGACCGGGGCGATGTCGTAGCCTCCCCCGACGCGCCGCCGCAGCGACCGAGGCTCCGGCATTGGCCGCTACGGAGACTGCTCTTGGCGTCTAGGTGTTTCGTATGACGGCACCGTTCGAGGGCTTCGGATGACGACGGCTCCGGCTCATCGCCTTGTACCAACGCCTGCACAACACGTCATCGATAGGGCACGACGCCGTGGAAAAGGCACGCCGCTCCATCGTGCTCCATCGTGCTCCATCGTGCAGACCACGTACAAGTTCGACCTCGCGTGTGGGCGGGCCTGGGCGACATTTCATGGAGCACATTAGGGCCTCGACGAGACGCCGTCGTCGTCTCCGTGGCCCTCGACATGAAGCCGGCGCCGCCGGCGCCTCCGTGGTCAACAACGACATGCCGGCAGGCAGGTAGGCGTGAGGTAGCCGCCGATCAACAATGTAAACAAATGCAGTCTCTAACTATATTTTCTACAATAAATGAATAAATAATGACATAATATTCTATGCCATGCACGACTATCAACATCACTGAGGACGGAGTTCTTGCATGACATTTTGGCGAGTCGTGCAAACGAATGTTACGACAACATCCCTGAAGATATCTAATATTTGATTAAGAAGTTAGGGAAATGTAAATATGTCTACTTATATGCAGGGATGATTCCAAAAATGCATATATAGACTCAAATACAATTTCAAAAGTTAAACTCTACAAAAACAAATTGGATGATTTATATAGTGTTACCAAAAAAACCGTAGCGTTAGCACGGGCATTATACTAGTAGTTGTATAAATAACCGTGGATACTCACTTTTATATATGTTCACATTTGAAAAACTTGCTAAACATGTTAGATTTAATGTGGGCTAGACCCAATATTTTATCTAATTAAATCAAATAATTCTAAGACTTGTATTAAATATTGTGCGCTAATATTATATGGACGAGATGTTGGAGTGAGACACATGCATGCGGTGCATGTATTTGTTTCGTCATTCAAGTCACTTATGCCCGGGAGTTACATGAGTTTTCTCTCTTAAATGACATTATGGGCTGGTAGTTTTGTCCTTAGTGATGGAGGGAGTTTCTACTTCTAATGGTGAGAGTTACGGAAGTTTCTGCTCATGAAGGCGGGAGTTTCTTCTGTGAGCGTCTCTTCCGCTTCGACTCTTGAACTCCCGCGGTGCCTGTTCGTGTTTCCGGCTACCGGATAAAAGCAAGACACACTCCAACATTCGACATAAAAGACACACACGCGCCCAAGAAATCTATACTTCAGCTACATCAAATCTTCCCCATCCCATGGGTTGCGCGCACAAGACCCTGGGAGAGTAGGAGCCTCCGGAACGCACGTCGGCAACGAGTTGACCTGCTCGGGTGGAGACCGGCGATCACGTTTTTGGGGAGTGCCGCTTCACGGCACGACTACTCGCTGCACATCTTCTTCCCGGTGTCGTTCCTCTGCTTGGTCTTCTTCCCGGTGTCCCTCGGCGGTAGCGGAGATCCGCACTACAACCTCTCTGCACGGCATCGAGCAGGACGACTACATCAACAAACGCTATGTCGACTAGCGTGACCGGCATGGATGCCGTTAGGTATGAAATCATTCAATTTCTCACAGTTTTCTTGCTTACAAATGTCATCTACGTATATGCTCATGCTAGATCACACGTGCACACTTATGATGTCATAAACATGATGTTTTTCGTATTTTTCTGGATTAAATTACTCATTAAATTGCCTAAATATCTAACAAAACACACAAAGACCATGCATGCAAATTAAACTCCTATCCGTAAGAAAAAGTTATCATGACAAAATTTATCAATGCGAAATCACCATAGACGCATGTCTTGTTGTTAACGATCATCTCAACGACTAGCGAAAAAAGTGTGTTACTCATTTTTAAAACAAGTTTAAAAAAATGAGAATTTTCCCTGCCTTTCAATTAATTGACATCAAATGACCATCATAGTCGTTTACAGCGTAGAAGTTTTCAACCAATTTTTGTCCACCTGCATGCAGGTCCTTACAGTACGTTCGACCAGAGGGAAAAGCAGTAAAACTACGGGCACTATACGATAACATAAACCGACCAAAGCAATTAATGGTCTAGTAGACTAGATCAAAGCATCATCCACACGACTTTCCACCAGAAGTAGTCTTCCTCTTCGGCTTATGACAAGTTGGCTGCATCATTTCTTACTCCTCCGACCTCTTCAGCACTCTACTGGAATTGCTTTTTTAGTAAAAGTGAATATGCATATACCGAATCGATCAGAACCTAAATTAGATGGGCAGATTCAACCACATAAAATTTAGCAACTGGATTACACACAGTTCGAAGTCAATTCAGAGTCAATACTACTAGTACTTCTTTTATTGCACCACATGCTCTGCTTTAACTTCGCAGCACATGCAAAGATTTCAAGATGCCCTTTTGTTTCTATTATACTCCCTTCATCCCAAATTATAAGACGTTCTAAGAATTTTGGAGAGTCAAAGTATCTCAAGTTTGATCAATAATTATAGAGAAAACTATAAAGACTTATGATATCAAATAAGTAAATTATAAAAATATAACCGATAAGAATCTAATGATACTTAGTTGACATCATAAATGTTACTGTATTATATTATTGTATAAGTTTGGTCAAACTTGAGATAGTTTGACTCTCCAAGATTCTTAAAATGTCTTATAATTTGGGATGGAGGGAGTACTAAATACACCCAATTCGATATAAGGGAAGGCACGCGCAACCAATAACCATCTAATTTTTTTCGAGGAAGCATTAAGGATCCCATTACAGATCATGATTAATAATAATTTCCCCATGATTCATGGAACTTGAAAATTTGGAATAAGAAAGTAGCACACCATCAGCATATCTCTCATACTCTGTAAGTAATCAGAATAATAAGTAATAGCCTTCAAATTAAATCAAAAAGAAAAGAAATACAGTACCTAGCTGCATTCCGTGACTGGCACTGCAGATCAGGTCAGCAGGATATATGGGACTGGAGAGAGCACGTATGGTGGCAGCTGAAGAGAGCCCAAAAGCCTCCAGCACGACTGCATTAGTCTGAGAGTGGACGGGCAAAGGTCGGGCGTAGGGCGACAGCGTGTGGACGTGTGGTGTGCCTTGCTACACTTGTTCGTACTGACCAAGACCCAAGAGTCGACACGGAAGAAGCAGGCCCGCCGCGTGCAATGTTTCCGGTTCGTCAGTTCATATGGTCAAGGTTCTGTGGGATTCTTTTCTGAAAAAATTCGGACCGGTATCCACTCAAATTTTGAATGAGATTTGAGCAAAATTTCTCCAAATGTTCAGGCATATATGGCAGTGGGCTTGGAGAGGGTGCACGCGGCGCCGGCGGGGGAACGCACAGGTGGCGGGGAGGGCAGCGACGACGCGGTGGTGGCATGCAGTACCGCAGTAGGGGGCCGGTGCAGATGACCTAGGAGCGCCACATACGGCCTAGGCTGGCCGAACTCAACCATATGCGTAGTTGGAAAAAAAAACACGTCTTCACCAATCACGTCAATTCCAAATAAAAGAGAAACGTTGCAACGAAATCATGAAAGCTGGTCTCTGTCGTGCTATGAAGCCAATGCACTACTAAAAAACAGCAATCACTGCACATTGGCTTTGTTCGTCGACACTAGTTTAATAGTACTTTTTAGCAAATGAATAATGTTTTTCTCTTACAACAAATCAGTATAAGCTATATTTCAGCGAAACAAAAAGCATTGATCGTTACCCTAGTGTATATGGGGGTGGTGGGGCGGGCTTGGCTAACCTCCGTAGCTGACGCTCATTTTATTTAAGCAAGTCAGCGGTCAGCTCACTGAACTTCACTACTCTTTTTATTAGGAAACATACTATCTGTACTATAATTGAAAACTTCTCCAAGTCACTTTCCCCTTCAAGATCAACAACTCATAGTACTACGGCTGAGATTAAAAGTTAGAAGCGGTTTCCCACTCTCCCAGACTCCCACGCCACGTCCACACTTGTAGAGAGTCATTTGCATAAAAGTCGTTTTCTATATCTTTTCATTTTCCAACAGTTTTTCTATATCCCACACACATTCTAGAGAATCATTCCCATCTTCTATATTTGGCTAGCGAAAAATCTGGAATAGAGGATGGCTATATTTAGATGACCATTTAGATAAGCTGTTGGAGGATAGTTTTTTATCAAAATCTCTATTGCTAGCATTTAGGAAGAATATGGAGAGTCTATGCTCTAAAATAATAGACTTTTTTTTCCGAAAGAACACGTCGACTTCTCGGCTTCCTAGGCCTGAAGGCAGGAGGAGGCTGGCTGGGCCGCAATGGAAGGGGATGGAGAGTGGGCCGACTGGATGGAGGAGAGGCAGGCTGGCCGCTCGTGCTCAACCAGGCGGGCCACGGACGGAATTGAGGACGCGTGCTGGACCGCGTGGATCCCTGAGTTCGTTTTTTTATTCTTTTCGTCTGCCCGAGCAACCAGTTGCGGCCGATGCGGTAGAACAAATGATGGGTGATTAACCAAAATAGGAGCCAGGATTGGTGATCTGCGATCCGCGATTGGCACAGACAACGAAAGTGCAAAGGGTACAGGGCATGCAAAAATTGATTTATCAGCTAGAATGAATTCTACTTTTCAGCTACAAAACAAATTAGCACTATAAATCATCGAAAACCAGTGATATACTCCCTTCGTCCCATAATATATATCGCTTTCAGTACCCGTGGCATAAGTTCGATTCTATTTTTAGAAAATGCATGCAACATTTATATTTCCAAATAAATTTATTAGAAAACTATATTCAAAGATTATTGTAGTGGTACTAATTATGTATCATAGATATAAATATTTTTAATATATATTTTGTCTAAGTTGTTTCTCATGAAGCAAAAGTGACAGATATGTTGAAACAGAGTGAGTACCATTCTTCTTCTTTTTCCTTGATAACTCAAAATAAACTTAGTTTAAACTTTTTTTAAAAAAAAAATCTCATGGCAAAAACATGATTTTTGGGATAAAGACAGAGAGATATTCAAAGTTAACTTGTAGATAACCTTTATTTTTTTATCTAAAAATACATCTCTCTTTTGCATGCCAAACTAAATCATGCTATATGTACATTTCAGCTACAAGAACATGAAAATAAAATATAGACGGTAAATACAATACACAAATATAAGAGGTATTCCAACAATTAAACTCGTGACTCTTTAACACCACAATGGGGAATAGTACCACAACCATGAGACTACATATCATCTTTTGGACACACCATTGTGATGAACATAGGAGTGTCACTTTTTTCATGTTAGGCCTATTAGTCCAAACAATAATTTTAAGCACTCAATTCAAATGATAGGTCATGCTTTTTGTATTAGCAAATAGTAGAAAATTCCATCTATAAATTAAGCATAATTCGTGCAGCAAGGAAACCAAACAAATCTTCTCGTATGACGAACTATGCAGTCACATATCTATTGAGAGATTGGAGAAGAACAAAGTCTTCATATAATTTGAGGGCTTGTTTGGATTGAAGGTATTGACGCAAAAATATGCAGTCGAAAACGCACGCAAGTCGAGAGTTGGAACAGAGAGTTCCCCAACTTGTGTGGCTTCTTCTAACATACCGATCTCGATTTAATTGGTCCTAGGCGTGTCAGTCAATTTGACCCTGTAATTGACAAGGAGGAAAATAGTTAGTAACATGAGGCGCAATGTGTCGGCACAATCACCAGACCATCCCAAATGTATGGCTTGACCAGCCAACTTATAGGGTTATCGACTAAATAGACGATACCCTGGACAAGCCGATAAGATGAAATAAACATTATAGCATATGAGAAAATCATTTATCCAAAACATACATACATGCTAGCAAGTAACTATCATATCAATAACAAATAAACTCAATTAACCTACATCGTCTGAATCTGGGAACTTTAACAGTGGGGATCGATCTAAGTTGTTGCAACCATAATAAAGTCCTCAGAAGAGATTAACAGATTTGTTTGTATTTTTATTCAAGTATCAAGATAACATGCATATATAAATAGGCAAACTCAAGAAACACATGCTATATTTGTTGACGAACGAGTAATCGGCTATCATAACTGATACTAACATGATAAACAAACAAGGTGTACATTTATTTCCTTAAATAAGATCTATTAACTAACATTGTCTGAATTTAGAGAATTCTATCAGTAGGGATCGATCGATGCCATTACAGACGTGAAAAAAAACCCTAGAAGAGATTAATGAATCTTAATCTTAACGCTAAAAATACCATTGAATGCGTATCACGTGAGACATGAGATTGAAGCGAAATGGTCGATCTAACATGCTTAGCCGTATGTATAGATAGATTAGCTGGGTGCAAAAGATTAGACAAGTCATCAAATATGGTAATTTCGGAACCAATCTACTTCAATCTCTGTTAGAAAATATTGTTATGATTAATGAAACATTAAAGATAACAATATTTAGATAACTAAATTAATCTGTAGAAAGAACGAACCAAGCTAGATTCAATCTTAGAAAGATTCAATAACTATCAAGATCATGCCAAGCAACAAAGTTATTTGGCACGATATTGATGATAACTAGCTTATACTATGCATTGCAAGAGATCGGTCAAAGTTATTACAACCTTACAAAACGATAATACGAGCCATGACGGTACTTACAGCAAACTAGAGATCGATCGATGTCGATATGTCATTACAGCCTATCTTGGAGAAGAAACTCGCTGGGTTTTACAGTACTCCTACTTCTAAGGGTTGGCGTGACGCCGGTTTTTGTTTGATTGAATGATGTCCTTTTACAATAGTTGGATCTCGTATTTATATCCAAGCTCAAACCAAGTCCTTGCCAAATACGAGAACCTAAAAAGATAATGGAAAAATGACTAATTTTTCATAATTGTAGATAACTTGGACCCTACTTTTTCCTTTCTTGTAAGACCCGACACGTCTTCTGGCCGCCTTCGGAGCCGGAGCCCTCATATCGCGGATCTTGCTGAATCATGTGAACTCCTGATTTGCGGTAAACAACCGATCCCAAAGAGAATAGCCAATCTTGAAGAAAAACAATCGATCTCCCAAAACCAGCCGGCCATAGTGCTGTAGCCAACTTTGAGCGCCGACCCCTCAGTCTTGACCCAAAATCTGGTGCAAACATAAGGAAATTTAAAGAAAAGATGTAAGAATTTGAAACCGAGGAAAGGAAAGCAGTGTTAGCTTTTGGAACGGAGGAATGATGTAAACTGTTCCAAAGGAAAGTATTTCTATGCTGTATAAAACTTATGAAAAAAATCCACTGGAAATCAACCAAAATCTCATGGCTCGCTCTGACACCTCTGCTTGCACGTCCTGCCACCACCAGTCGAGCTCGCACTAGTCACGCCGCTCGCATGCCTCGCCAGTGCACGCTGTCGTCTAATGGTCCGAGTATCAGAGAAATGCTTAGAAACACCATGACCCAAAGATACCAAATGTTGTAAGGGAGAGAGAATGGTCATGGTAAGGAACATTGAGGATCCAAAGATAAATTAAAAAGTAATGTGTTGAATGACTAGTGAAAAGCACCTAAATCACATTAGTATGCTTCAATGAATATAAACAGTGCTCCAAATTAAATATACAATCCAAAAAGTTCAACAACTCAAAGTATTTATTTCCATGTATTGGAATCACATTGCTTTTCACTTTTCGTTCTACCCTATTCCAAGATTTTGTTTCCACTTGTCTATTTTACATTCCTTCCATTCAAATCAGCTCTGAGTATTTAAGATTCACAGGAGTATATAAAATCAGGGCGATAGTATAAACGGTAGATTCCGCAGTTCGCTTGAGGTACTTGCCAAGTCATACAAATTATTGGGGCGGTGTTGGGCAGAGGGCCAAGAGGGAGATGAAAACAAAGCTGATAGAACAAGATTGAGGGGGGTGATAATTTTCAAAAAATTACGCAGAAATTTCACATAAATTAGTGCTTTTTACCGAAGAACAGGAAATAATTTTGGCGTTCCAAACAAGGCCGAAGACAGGTGACGAGTTGTCGCCAGCACTAACGTCGGGCTTGATTCGAACGGGTTGCTCTCCCGCCCGGCGTTTCTGCCGCACGAGTTTTGAGTAGATCGCCCACGAGCGTCGTGCAAGTTCCCACCAGCGAGGATCCAGATTTGGTTCTCCCGCTTCTTCCGTATGTGAATGCGAAGAGAAAAAGGGAAAAAAAAAAAACAGCGCATGCAACATATGAGTCAAAAGGAACTCATTACCTGACAGTGGAAAAGAAAAAAACAAAAAATGAATCGACCTCGTCACGTGTACAACACACAATGCCAGCCAGCCCTGCTTGTTGAGGACGAATGCCGATTTGGGTCGCTGCTCAACAGTGTGCAGTCGGTCGGCCACCTTCTCGACGGAGATGGTACGTGTTGGTGTCGAGCAAGGCCTCGGTGGAGATATCCACCTAAGCGAGGTGCTCTGGCACGACTTGGACCATCTTTGGCATGACCTTGGCGTCAGCTAGGGTTGTCGCCGAGAGGACGTAGTAGGTCAGTGGCGAGCCTGATGACGTAGTTAATGAAATCCTCCATGGTCTCTGCCACCTTCTATACCAGGACACTGAATTCGTGCCAGAGTTGGTGCGCGTTGGCCTGGTGATGCGACTAGCGATTGGTGCCAGGGTGATCTGGTTCACTGTCGGTGGTCAGATATTCAGCCGAAGACGGCTAGATCGTTCGTCGCCGGCCGCCGTAGAGAGAGGGACGACTAGTCTGCTGATCTGTCCTACACTAGGGCCATTTGCCGGCTCTGCAGGCAATTTGATTAACCAACATCACTTTTGGTATCACTACGTGATTGTGAATCTATCCGAAAATACAGTGTATGATTGTGCGAAATGTGATGTTGTAGACTTTAGCCTTACCCATTCTTCATTTTTTTGCCTTGCGACTCAAAATAGACTTAATTTAAATATTTTTTAAAAAAAATCATGCCACTCTAGAGAAAAACATGTACTTTTGGATAGAGAGAGATTTGAAATTAGTTTGTAGATAACCTTTATTTTTTAATCCAAAAACTACATCTCTCTTTTTGCATGCCAGAATAATGATGCTATGTACATTTTAGCTGCACATGAAAATGAAAATAGAGGGGATACAACACAAGAATATAAGGGGCATTCCAACAATTAAACTCATGCCTCTCTAACACCACCACATGGCATGTCCGGCCACGGTCACTCATGAAGGTTGTCAGGGAGAGATATCATGGTAAGGAATGTTCAGCAGCCAAAGTTAAATAAAAAAAGTATTGTTCTGAATGAAAAGCACCGACTCACGTTTGTATGCATCAATGTATAGGCATAATATGATATCTAAATATATTTCTACTATCCAAATAGCTCAAAGTATTTATTCTCTAAATCATGTACCTTTTTACTTTTCACTCTACCCTATTGCTGCGTTTTTTTCTTCCTTTTGTCTGTTTTGCATTGCTTCAATCCAAAAGGGCTTGAGGAAAGATTCACATGAGTATAAAAGGACTTGAAAATAAATGGCTGAGATGAATACTATCTTGTTCCACTAGCGCAACGCGGAGGAAGAGCTCTCACAGCCCATGATTCGCAATCGCCGCCATTCTTGGCGCGGGCGCCACTGCAACTGCTCCCTCAATTCTTTGCAGACCTGGTTGTTGAGAATAGACGCTGATTGTGCCACCGCTCGGCGGTATGCAATCTTTCGGTAACCTCCTTGACGGAGATTGTGTTGATTTGGAGCAAGGTCTGCATGGATATAGCCACCTAAGTGAGGCGCTTTTGCATGATCTACAACATCTTTCACATGGCCTTGGTGTCAGCTACGTTCTCGCCGAGAAGACGCAGATCAGTGCCAAGCCCGATGATATTGTTCATGAAATCTTACATAGTTGATCTCCGCCTCCTTCCATACTAAGGCACAGAATCTACGTCGAAGTTGGTGCGTGTTGGCCTCGCGCACCCGCTGGACACTGAATCTGCTTGATCACGGCCCAAGATGTTACTGCAATCCTTTTCTCACGAAGACCTAAAAGCATGTAAGGTGGCACGGGCCGCAGGAACACAGCGAGCAGTGGCGGGCCTGACACTAGGGGCACTAGGGCTATGACCACTACTAGAGAACAGGTCTTTCATCAATGTCTAAAATGAGCTTTAGTCTCGGAAAATATTGCATCCGGGACTGATAGATCTTTGGAGACTTTTTAGCCCTGGCTGGTGTTACGAACCCGGACTAAAGGTCCCTCGATGCGTGGGTTCAAAAGGGAAGAGTTCTATCTATTGATAGATAAGTTGAGTCGGTGGAGTAGTTTGTGTGCGCAAGGCTGTGCGAGAGGTCCAAGGTTCAAATCTCATGGGTTTTTTTTTAACTGGAGGGATCTTTAGCCCCGGTTACACCCAACTGAGACTAAAGGACTGGTTGAGAAAACCGGGACTAAAGGCCTATTTTTATCGGGGTTAAAGGTCACCTGTGTAGTAGTGGGCCCTAGTCTTAGCCCTTAATTACAATGGACTAATTATCATTTCTTCTATAGCTAAGCATACTTAGCACTAATGTCTAATGTAAGAGCATCTCCAAGAGATTTGCTATATTGTTCCTAAATATTAGGAATAGAGATTTTGTTAAAAAAACATACTCCAACAGCTTTTGTAAATGATTATACAAATATAGCTAACTTCTATTCCAGATTTTTGGCTAGCCAAATATAGAAGACGAGAATGACTCTAGACTGCGCATGAGATATAGAAAAGCTGTTGGAGAGTATAAAGATATAGAAAACGATTTTTACTCAAATGACTCTAAATAATGATTTAGAGAGTATATTTTACAAAGGCTCTTGGAGATGCTCTGATGACCCTAGTCTTTGGCCAATTTTGGGTCCAACCCTGGCGGCAAGCACCAAGAGAAAGTGGCGAAGCCAGATTAGACGACCACCGAGGTCTTGGCTAAAGCAAGCCGGGGTCATTAGGAGCAAATAACAGCCATCTGCACTAATTTTCTCTTTGATTTTCAAAATCTATCGGGTCAGCTGACCCCAATGGCTGACCTTAGATTTGCCCCTGCCAAGAGATCATGGTGGTAGACGATCTCCTCGCCGTCCTCTAGCTCGACGGCATACCACTTGTCCACTACCTACCGGCGGGCGGCGGCTGCCTCCATGTTCACTTGCATCGCATCAACATCTCCCACTCCCGATAGTTGGTGTGTAGCATGGGGAACTGAATGTTGGCAGGCAGCATTGTTCTCAGTGACGGTGCAGTATGTGGATGCTGTTGAGGTCGAAACATGGCAACCTCTTCGCCCT
This sequence comes from Microstegium vimineum, assembly GCA_022036555.1. NCBI lineage: Eukaryota > Viridiplantae > Streptophyta > Magnoliopsida > Poales > Poaceae > Microstegium > Microstegium vimineum. The sequence continues at coordinate 5,255,883 of CM039132.1, forward strand.
CGCTGCATGGGGACGTCTGGCGGAGCGGAGTAGTGAACCATGCTGGCTTGTTACGGCTCTACGGAGATCCCTCCGGTGGCCAGAATACTTTCCGGCGAACTCACTCCAACTCTCAACATCAACTCAAGAACGAACTGGACATTGGAAATTTGGTGGCGTGCACAAACCGTGACGACGTTTAATGTGCTCCTACTTATACACAACGAGCAATCTAAAAATAGCGAATGGAAAAAAACAAAGGAGCAGCTGAGCTATTCGATCTCACACCCACATCATACAGACGCGCGGCCCGGGAGGATGAGAACGATCACCTTCCTCTCAAAACAGCCGAACGTATCACTTTGGAGACGCTGACGAACAGAACCCAAAGGCGGCAATGCCAGCGTAAAACTTAATTAAACCAGCTCACTTCGTCGGCGAGGTGGGTATGTCTGATCAAAGGGAACAGCGAGAGGAAGAATCGGATCTTTTCCTGCACTTGGTGGAGCTGGCGTGCCTCTCTCTGAGTCTGAGCCGTCAAGAACCGATGGAAGCTGCTCTGTTTCTGGCTGGACTGGACGAGCTCGTACGCCTTCCGGAGCGTGTCTTCCAGGCCGTGCAGGGCCTCCTACATGCCGGCGAGCACCCTCAAGTCTTGCCCGAGTTCCTGGCACTGCTCCCTGTTCTGCTGTGTTGTCACGTAACCTTGACTCTGTGACCAACAAATAGGAGACATGTGGTGTACCAAAACGGAGGAAGTAGTGCTCGTCATTGGTAGTCAACCAAACCAGCAGCCAAAGTAGTGCTTGTCATTGGTAGTCAACCAAACCAGCAACCACGTCATTGACATGGCGGCTGCTATTGGACAAAAAACGTTCTAAACTTAATAGGCTTTCTTATATTTTACATTTTGGGTCATGTTACTATCATTCCATTTAGTGTCAATTTTAAGCTGAAATTTATACTAATAAAGCATGTGCATTGCAAGTTGAGGTGGTTTTGGTTTATATACTGCTAATATGTATGGCGTCTAGCCTAAAGTCAGTAAGTCACCTTAGGATATATAAAACTTAGGATATATAACCCACATCATTCAAAAAAAAAGGAAAAAAACGTGTAGGAGAAGATTGCATTGACATGTTTTGTACCGCGTCATTAATCAGCGAGTTTCGCATGGTTTCCAAACAAATCTTCTCATGTAATGAACTATACAGTCAGATATCTTTTGAGAGATTGGAGCGGAACAAAGCCTAGTGTCATATTTTGAGGATTTGATATATACACGAGTATAGTAAGTTGAGGACTTTACATGAGGTACTTGGCAAGTCAGACAAGTTATTAGGGTGGTGCAAAATGTGGGATAGGAGGGCGACGGAAATTTGTAAGATGATGAGCAGGGAGAGGAAGGAGTTGTGGTAAATGAAGATGGGAGTGCAACTCGAAGCAGGAGCAAAGTCATGGAAGAGCTCTCTCTTCATTGGTGCATAAATATTCATATGTCCTGGCATTTGGTGGCAGAGTGATCCGGCTCATGTTCTAGGTCGGGACTAAGACGTCTAACTTGCCCGTCGCCTTATTAGAGTTATAGTTCCCTTCACTCCAAGCTATAGTTATACAAGTAATTAATTTAAAGCAATGTATGTTGAAAAGTTAGAACGACCTACAATTTGAATCAGAGTGAGTTACTTGTACTCTGTAGTAGTTGACTAGTTGGTGGCCTTGCAACGCTAGTGCCTCTGCAATCGGCAGTAGAGTCTAGGGAACATGTTGTGTCCGCAGTTCAATCAGGCAATAACATGCCACTAAAGAATCGAAGCCGCCTTTCCTAGCACATACGCCACTGTAGATAAAAACCAAACTTTTGGAGAGAGGACAAGAGTCAAAATTGACTTGTAGATAACCTTTGTTTTTTTTAGCTAAAATGCATCTCGCTTTTGCTAAACTAAGAATCCTTGTACATCTGCAACAAGCACATGAAAAATGGAAAAGAAGTGTGAAATACAATTCAAGAATATATGGAGCACGAACCTTGTCACACTAAAATAGAGAATAGTACCCACTAGTATCAGACCAAAGATTCTTTTTAAATGCACCATTGTGATGAACATAGAAATGGTGCTTTTTTCATGTTTGGTTTTTATTATAAACAGTCTTATTTTAAGCACACCATTCAAATGAATTCACCAATAGTGTCCCTTTTTATTCATGATGGGTCATGCTTTTTTACAACCAGAGATTTGCATCTATAAATTAAGAGGAACATGGTTTGTAGGTAAATGAAACAAATCAACTCGCATGATGAACTATATCATATATCTTTTGAGAGATTGGAGAAGAACAAAGTCTACAAGTGTTTTGATGATTTGAGATTTGGACTAGTACAAAAAGTGGAAGCCAACAGTATCGATGGTGGAAAAAGCTCACTCTTTGTTGGTGCATAAATATTTTGATTGTCTGGCATTTGGTGCAAGAGAGGTCCAGTTCTAGGTCAGGAGTTAAATGCCACTTTCTAATTGTTGCAAGATGAAGATGTTTACAGTATAGTACCTTTGGAAACAAAAGACCAGGTCCTCTTTGAGAATTTATCATGAGAACTTCCACAAGTTTCTTAGTTTTGTCACTAGAGGTTTCATCATTATTAGCTCTATACCTAAAAATGGTATGCATCTGTAAAGAAAATGAAATTATTCAGAAATACAGAGATATGCATAGGCCACGATGAATAAGTGCCAATGCTTCTTAGATCCATAAACGCAAAGCTTGTAGTACAATAGAAAAAAAATTGTGGTGTTAAAATCATGTTGGGACTCCAGAGTCCAGAGACTGAAACTATATAGGAGAAGATGCCTCGTTCATCCGTTGCTTCAATACAAACAGAGTTTCCTTCACTCCAGTGTAGTAATTAAAAGCAAAATATCTTAAAAAGTCAGAATAGAGATGTGATTAGAATGTGTTATCATGTCAATTGTAATTAGTGACTTGTTCGGTACTTTAGGTTGTGCCAGATCGTTGCAGCTTGATCCACTTGCACTAGCTGCTTATATTTAAATTACCATGAGAGTCACAAAGTTGATACAAGGAATCAACATCACAACAATCATGAATGTATTCATGTTTGGCCTCCTCTGTATGACTGTATGAGTGGCTTATTTGTCCACACATAGCCTTGATAATTACTTTTATCTTCAAATTATTGTCTGAATGGACACCCTGTGTATGGATTCAAAAACGGTCCTTGTGACATCCCGTCTCTCTATGTACAAATTCAAAGTCTTTAACTTAATCTTTTTGAGTTTTGGTGGAGAGAGAAACAGTCGTCTACTTGCAACAGACACTCATAGATTTTCATTATGGATTTTAATTGTGACAAAAGGCAGTGTACAGGTCATAGGGTATTGGACAGACAATAGAGCCGTAGTTTGCAATATCTTTTTTTATATCACTGTACGACTGTGAATCCATCCTAAAAGAGACTGATTGTAGATGTGATACAGTAGCATTCTTCTTCTTGTTCTATTTTTTGCCTTCATGACTAAAGGTAAACTTAATTTAAACTTTTAAAAAGTCCTTATGCCATAAAAATAGAACTTTTGGAGAGAAGATAAGAGTCAAAATTGACTTGTGGACAACCTTTATTTTTTAGCTAAAAATGCATCTTGTTTTTGCCAAACTATGCATCCCTGTATATTGACAAGCACATGAACAATGGAAAAGGAGTGCGAAATACAGTACAAGAATATATGGAGCATTCCAAGATTTAAACTCATGAACTCTGTCACACTAAAACGGAGAATAGTACCCACTACTATCAGACCAAAGATATCTTTTAAATGTACCATTGTGATGAACAAAGAAGTGGTGTTTTTTCATGTTTGGGCTATTATCACAAACAATCTTTCTTTTTAAGCACCCAGTTCGGATAAATGCAGCAAGCGTCCTTTTTGACGGAACACATTTTTTCATCGGCAACAAGAGATTTGCATCTATAAATTAAGCGGAACATGTTGTGTAGGTAAATGAAACATATCGACTCGCATGATGGACTGTATAGTCAGATATCTTTGGAGAGATTGGAGAAGAACAAAGCCTGAACATATTTTGAGGATTTGAGATTCACACAAGTATAAAAAATTGAACCCAATAGTTCTTGTATTTCATAAGAGAAATGGGCTATATACTACTTCTCCGGCGCGCTGCTTGATGTTGCTTCTCCTTGCTCGTGTCTTCTCCAATTCCACCGGCGACTAAGGTTCCGGCGAGGTCCGGTGGCCAAGCAATGAGGATGGCTGGTGGGTGGTTTAGAGGAGCTAGCAGCGAGAGTGGCGGCTGGGCCAGGTCAGTCCAGGGCGCCTTGGCTGGAGTTCAGTGGAGTTCGCCATGGTCGCATATAGAGGAGGGCGGCGGGAGGCTATGTAGGCGGGGCCAAGGGCGTGGGGTGACATCGCCGGATCTGGTGACGAGGTGGCAGTGGAGGTCACAACGGAGGCGGGGAGGTGACACTAGAGGTTGGAGAGCAGGCAGGGTGAAGGAAAGAAGAGGAGGCGGAGGAGGATAAGACTATGCGCACTGCGGTACTCTAAACGCTATTGGAGGAAAAAAAAACCCGACCGCAACGCGTACGTTACCGGTCCCCACTAAGCAAGCGGATGTCTGCGCGACCGCTATTCTTGGCGCTCCGCGCGGACGAACGGCATGCGAACCCCGTGCATGCCTCTGGCGAGGTCCGCCTCAGGCTATGTGCGCTACCTTTTTAATGAACTAAAAAATATTATAACTCACAAACTAAAAAATCAAATTAAATTTTGTTTACACCATTAAATTTCGTTTCAATAAATCCTTCAAACTAAGATCTCACATAGATATATTTAGATAAATTTTATTTATAAATATGTGGGTCCACTATTGTGATTCACAATTGATATAGAGTATGAGATATAGAGAATGATGAGTGCTGAAGAAATATGTATAGAGAAAAAAATTCGCTGATTAGGACGAAATATTTCTTTTAGAGGATGAATACATAGAACGAAGAGTGCTCGGAAAGACATAGTGTTCCTTGTCTCGAATTCGACCGTAGAAAAACTGCACTTAAGGACACTCATAATGTAGAATATGTCATAAAGCTTAAGCATATTTATTACCTCGAAGATATCATAGATTTGGAGTCTAAATAAGACTCAGAGTCTTGTTTTTTCTCCCTCTCTTTTTAATAAATATATACTATCATATAAGTAAAATACCATAAATAAAATGATAATAAAGTCTTTATGGTAAAGTCTACGTTATGGTAAATTCGCCATGAAAGAGAGATCCTATCAGCAGCGACTAGATGTGATGCTGGTGCATGCATGGACTCTAGTGATAGGTCACCATCGGATCACCGCTGATTAGTCACCGTTGCGTGCTTTCGCTTTGGCCAACACCTGCGTGTTCGAAGACGTTTGTCATTTGTGCAACATGGAGGCTATTGGGACTCTGGCGTATAGAATCCAAACGCAGCATAATTGCTGGGACACTTGGGGCCCACCAATGTGCCACGTGCACCTCCTAGTGCACTCTTACGTGGAAGCTTCTAGGAAAGTGCGCCCGTCCGTCCGGCCCGCTCGCTACGGTGACTGTCACTCTGTGAGCGCGTCGCCGCTAGCAGCTTTCAGCAACAGCGAGCACCTTCATTTTCATGGCTGGCCCAGCAGGATAAGAGTTCTTCTTCTTCTCGTCAATATGCAAGGAACATTATTATGGTTTATTACATGGACAACATGGATGCGCCACAATCAAATTCAGCGAGCTACCTTCATAGGCCGGCGGCCGATTCAATTCAACATTCTTGGGATCAATTCAGAGAGGATTGGGAATCCCTACATCCTCTAGCTACCTAGATACTGCTGTACTAAGGAGTAGCTACTTCGCCGGATTGACCACCGCCACCACTTCCGGCAGGTCGGTCTCGAACGCCGTCACGAGATTACCCAAGAATCTGCGGGTGACGCCGGTGAGGTTGGCCACCTTCTGCTTGTACGCCGTGAACGCCTCGGTGTCAACAACAACGGCCTCCGCCGCCGCGTGCTGCTTGCCCTTGCCCTTGCCCTTGCCGTCGCCGAAGAGATCCTTCCTCTCGAGCTCAGCGGCGGCGTGGAGGCACTCGAGCCACCGGTTAGCCTGGTTCTGCAGGTCATCAAACAGCCCACGCTTGGCGGCGTCGCGCTCTGGGTCAAGGAAGTATCCATACGCGTGCGCCCACCTTAGCACCCGCCGCCCGTCGGCCACCTGCCTGTACGCCTCAACGACGAACCCGAGCTCTGTTGCCGGGACACCCGCCGCCTTCGCCATCCGTTCTAGCTCCCCGCGCTCCAGCTTCGCTGTGTCCCTCGCCACGCTCTCCAGCGCCGTCTTGTTCGACGCCCACCTCTTGTAGTGGTACAGGTACCTCTCCAGCGCCGCCCTGGCGCGCCCCTTCGCCCGCTCCGCGGCAGTCGTGTCGGCGTCGGCGGTGGTGGCGTTGCCGGAGGGAGGCGGTCGTGGGTCGCTGCAGGCGTAGTGGTTGTTGCCACCGCCACCCGCCGGCTGCAGGCAGAGCCAGCAGAAGTGGTGGTGGCACGGCGCCGAGCAGCTCATGTGGTTGCATCCCTGGTTCTTCTCAATGGGCCGCTCGCACTTGGGGCACGGCTTGGTGTGCGCCACCACCCAGTTGGCAGTCTCCGCCGAGTCGGAGCTGTTCTTCACCAGCCACGCGCGCACCGTGCCGCACGACACCGGCCGGTGCGCCTCCTCGCCGCAGGACCAGCACACCCCATGCCCACAGTCGCACAACACGTCCGCGTCCACCGTGTCGCCGCCAACGCCGAGGAACTCCAGCGCGCGGGTGCACCCGGCGCCGCCGCACCACCGCACGTTCCCGCCGCTCTCCTCCACGTACGACCGCATCCAGAACTCCGCATACCGTGCCGCGTCGTCCGCCGACAGCGGCAGCAGCACCTCGTTGACGAGCTCACGGACGACGGGCGCAGAGCAGGACGGGTCGGGGCACCGTAGCGACAGGCACCGCGGGCCGTCGCGGACCGCGGCGCGGACGTACCCTTGCCAGCACGCGTCGCAGTAGTAGTGGGCGGCGCACCCCGCCGACGCCGTCGATCCGGCTGGGTACTCGTCGAAGCAGATGGCGCAGACGCGTGGCCCGGCGCCTCGCGCCGCGGGGACGAGCTGCTGGTGGTGGGGGAGGCCGACGGCGTCGCGCACGCGGCGGTCGTCCGTGAACCACTCCTCCTCGACCCGCCCCACGCGCCACTTGAAGTGGCGTAGCAGGACGGCCGCGAATCCGGGAGGGATCGACAGCACCTCGGCGACCTTCGCCGTGTCCGCGTCTTGCCGCGCGCGGATGTCCTCCTCGGTTAGAACGACGTACCTCTGCTCCGTGCCGCACGCCGCCGGGGCGTCGTCCTGTGCCTGCTCGGCTCCTTCTTCGCCGTCGTCGTAGATGTAATCCTCCTCGCCGGCGCCGTCGTCGTACTCGTACATGTAATCCTCTTCTTCGCCGTCGCTGGAGCCATGAGGCGTTGCCTGAGCACGCCCTCCGCTCTCTCCGTCGTGGCGGTGGCCGGAGCTAGGGGCCCCGCCCTCGCATATCTTTCCACGGCGGATCGTCGCGCCGCCCTTGTCGTCGTCATCGCCTTCCTCGAAGATGCTGGCGTTTCGGGACCTCTTGTTGCAGCTGCCGCTACCGCCGCCGTGGTTGTCGCTGCCCATACCGCGCCGCCGGGCGGCGATTTCTTGGTGGGGGGCTTTTGGACGGACTAATCGCGTTCCGTTTGCATGTAGCGGTATCGTAGCAGACTTTTTCTGATGGGCTTTGGAATTGGTTATAATAATATTATAAATAAAATACAACTAGGATTTGATGTCTGTCGTACTCCCATACGTATACAATAGTACTCCCATACGTATACAATGGTGATGTCTGTCTGTCACTAAATAAATAGATCAAACATTAAACTTTGACCAAATTTTTAAAAACTAAACATTAAAAATTATGATATCGAATTAATATTATTAGAATATATTTTCACACAGTGTTTGTTTTATATTATAAATTTTCATTGACACGGACTTTACTAATTAATTTATTGAGAGAGTACAATTCGATAAAATGGAATTTCTATGTGTGTAATATAAAAAGAAAATATCGAAACTTACCTCTGTAGTGAAGAAATGGTGCGTGCATCGAGGATGGTATAAAGACAGCTGGCCGCATGCTGTTCGTTGCGTTCGTGCCCGCGTCCAGCCGTCCGTTCACATTTTCAGAACAAAGCAGAGTATTTTAGTGATAGTGATCTCACGGATGGAGACGGATGGAGAAGAAGAAGAAGAAAAATAAAAGCTGTTGACGACGTTATCAGCAGTTGACTGACTTGAGCTGGGACAGACAGTCGTCAATCGTATCTTGTATGGATACGGTCGTTGTTGCTGACGGGGGATGACTCACCAGTCATTACTAGTATAGTGCCCGTACTAACGCTATGACTTTATTTAAAAACACACATAAAAATAACCCAACGCTGATATATTTAGAATCTCATTTTCAAACAAATACTCCTCCAGCAGAAAATACCGAGATAGGTCAATAGTAATCCAGCAAGAAATAGTTTTCCTTTTTCATTTAATGACTGAAACCAAACGGAGAGCACAACTTGATTGTACAACAGAGAGCACTACTTGATGTTCGTTTGAAAAGAAAATATACCTGATAAATCTGTTAAATATTATTTATACTTCTAAACGGCAAAAGCATCTGCTGATCAGTACAGCTCCACCCCACCTACACCCGTGCCGTAGAAAATTCAAAGTATGTAGAAAATATGAAATAAAAATGTCACACGATTACACATTATAATCTCTCATTGATGTAAAGGTGACCACTGATTGATGTTGAAGGTGACCACATTAGACATACCTAGCATCAGTCCCCGTGATTTTCAACTTCCGACAGATAGAGGTAAAATAACTACAAAGGAACAAATAAGGTTTTTTTTTAGGAAAACAGGAGAGGGTTGTGCCCCCTACTGGAAATTTATTGAAAAAAAAGGGAGTAAAGTACAAGTACAACTGATCAGGAAACGTGATAAGTATACAAGAAAATAAGAAGAATTACACAAAGCTTTCTAGCCATGAATCTATTAAGTGTTTGACATCATGCTTAGCTCTAAGCTTAACTCGAGCTAACACTCTTGTTTGAAGACGAACTTGCAGGAGGCCAAAGAAAGTTGAGTATGCCTGAAAATGAGATCATTTCGAGCTGACCAAATGGCCCAGGACATTGCTATGATTATTTCCATGAAAAACTGATTATGAATGTGAATCTTGAACAGAGGAATTGTGTCCAGAATATCATCCTGAATAAAATGTGCCAGACCCAACATATTCCAGCAAGACATGGCGAAAGGGCAATGGAAAAAAGATGGTGTAGAGATTCCTCAACATTCAGATGACAGAGAACACAACTATAATTTTCCAAGACCATATTTTTCCTTTTTAAAAGTTCTTTTGTGCTCAGTTGATCTTTAAGAACCAACCAAAAAAACACTTTCGTCTTAGGCTGACAGCAGGACCCAGAGCCAACTATAAACAGATGAAACCTGTAAATAACCCATCAAATAAGGTTAGCACGTGTATCTTGATTTTGAACCCCACATACATCACCATTTTTTGAATATGCAGCATTTATTAAGATTTATTTAGAAATAGTCATTTAGGACATTACTTAGCACCTTTTTCATCAGTCTTACCACAGATCGGTTGCTTGTCCAGATGTAATTATGATTTCTATGTAGCCAATTTAGGCTCTCATCCGGACAGACATATTGCCTAAAGTAGGAATCTGTAAAGACTTATAAGCAACCAACAAATGCTAACTCCGTCGTATTTGAACCATGTGCAGGAATGAGCCCCTTCACAAACTTGTCACACACATATTCTAAACATGGACAAAACCTCTAGTGTTTTTCACCAGTAAATTCCAGCTGGTATGTTTGCCTACAGTATATATTGATTCTACTTAAATCAAGCAGGATGATTAACTAACTGATTAGGGTATTCTCTGATGACAAACAGAAGGTAAAACAAGCATTGGTTTAGAGAACGACAAGGATGACATCTGTTACTACTTACCAAGTTCTCGGATGCAAAACGATGGTGGCTGAGCTATGAATGTACACACACAACCAAACTGAGCTATGAATGTCATCATATCAGTTCAGATGAAAAGTCCAAGTTGCGTCAGCAAGATAATACCTGTATAGTTTGAGATTTGTAGGATGTCAGGACATGGGAAGAAAAAAATGTTAAGACATAAATGCAATCAAAGGAGAGGTCACAAACAACAGGAAAGTGTGGAGCCACAAACAACAGCAATCAAAGGCGAGGTCACAATCAATGGCGAGGCCACAATCTAAGCAGAGCTTTTTGAAAACAAGTAGCCATAAAAAACTGGAAATTGACATACAAGTGAGTAGGCCATCTATGAGTAGCCGAACACTCGAGCAGTCTAGTAGCAGAGCCGCTAGCTGCAAAATAACATATGGCTAATTGTAAAAACCACATATAGGAAAAAAAACAAAGCTCTGTAGACATGGCTACCTAATAGCTCCATTACAAAAAAGCATATTGCATCGTTTCACATAGCAGGCAACAATCCGTTGCTTGCTGAATATAAAAAGAATATCATGCCAAACAACAGTGCTTACCCTTTTGTTGTGTGACCTCAGCTTAGTCTCTCACTTGAAATGAACCGGAAATGTTGTCGCTGCCCGCAATAACTTTTATCAAAGGATCTTCAGGATTGACAACACCGACCTTTCCATCCTCTCCTATTTCCATGGTGATTTGAGTTCCTAGTGTCCACTCAGTTTTTGCTATATATAAAACTGCAAAAAAATGTCAATAAGCTCAATAAAACTCTAAAAAACGAGTGTTCACTACACTTATTCCTAGTGCAGTAAAAATTATTTTATTAATTTGGTAACAATTATAAATTTCGCAATGCGATTTAGATTGAAAGGGTAAGTAGAAACCATCCATAAAATCTCTACCAATTGTTTTGAAACCATAGCATAATGCTAGTGCTTATCAATATCCAGCATGAATTGAATGTGGAAGAGAAGCCATGAGAATAAAAACAAATTATTACAAACATTGGTGGCTTTCTGCGTAGGAGCCTTTTCTGCACTGAAATTGCTAGATGTTTGCTTAGTGATGGACATGCATGATTTCTGTCAGAGTAAAGTACCTCTATAGTAGAGCTGACAGACTGGAAGATCTTAGCAACTGCTCTGAACTAACTTCTGAATACTGCGCAAAGTGAAACCATTTGGTTGTTAGCAAAAGAGGGAAAAAATGTGGGAACTCAAACCACAAATTACAAAGATTTCTTTTACAACAGAAAAGCAAAGATTAAACTCACCTCAATTCTGATCACAATTCACGATTTCACATAGATGCGGCAAGTGAGTAAGCCTCAATGCATCCGCCGCCGCCGGTGCGCTGGTGTTGTCAGTCTGGACGGTCGTAGGCCGATTGGGCAAACTGGCGAACGCGGAAGCTCAAAGGTCATCAGGATGACTGCACGATGACAGATGACGGATGACGGCGTGAACGCGGCACGGGAACAATAACCGCGAGATCGAAGCCGAGGCGTCCGGTCTTCTGTTGCCTCACCGTCCAGGACTCGCGCCGCCGTCGACGCCGCCTCCGTGTTTGCCGCTTGTGCTGCCGCTGCCTCCTCCGCGTCTGGGGCCCGACCTGCGGCAACCTCGTCGACGCCGCCTCCGTGTTTGGGGATTGTGCTGCCGCTGCCTCCTCCGCATCTGGGGCCCGACCTGCGGCAACCTCCGTATCCAGGGCTTGCGCCGCCACCTCGTCCTCTGCATCCGGGGCCCGAGCCGTAGATGCCGCCTCCTCCGCGTCTGGGGCCCGACCCACGGCCACCTCTGTGTCCGGGGCTTGGGCCGCCTCAGCGTCTGGGGCAGCGCCGCCGCCAACTCGTCCTCCACGTCTGGGGCCCAAGCCATCGCCGCCGCCTCCTCGTCGAAGACTCGCACCGCCGTAGACGCGGCCTCCACATCTAGGGCTTGTGCCGCCGCTGCGTCCTCCGCATCTGGGGCTAGACCCGCGGCTGGGGTTCGTTCATTGGGGGAGAGGAGAGGAGTCGCGACTCGCGAGGGAGCATCGGGGAAGAGGGGCAGGGCTTATTCCGTCGGAGAAGCTGACTGTGGGATTCATGCAGGAAGCCCCTCTGGAAGTTAAGAATTTATGGAGGATATATGAATCCTAGTCCTAGCACATTTCAAAAAAAAATCTATTTAAACCCTAATCTATTGGTGATTGTCTATTTCACTCCTATACTTATAAAATCAAGTGTTGTACCTCTTAAACTATCGAAAACCATCTAAATAACCTATAAGGTATAGTTTTAAAGCTGGTTTCACTGTCGTGGCATATTATGTATTATGTCAGTTCTTACATGGTAGTAAGTTAGCAAACAGTATAAAAAACACCTACATAATCCCTAACATGTCAAGGGTTGATACTTTAAAAAATGGAGAGATTTGATACTCTCTAGCTAGTCTCTACATATGATTTGGTGGTACCAATTGAGATCTGTCAGTAACAGTAATAAAGGCCTTATTAGTATATCAATTGAGGGCTTGTTTGGTACAGCTCAACTTCATTAGTGAAGCTGTTTTTTTTTAGAAAATAGTTTTATAAGCAACTCTCTAGATGAAGTTGAGCTATTTTGAAAAAAGTGTTTGGCAAAACAACTTCACCAACAACTTTATGCATGAATGAGAAAGAAAGGGAAGTGAAAGCTGTGATAAGCTACCATTTTCAGCTTCACCCCACTTCATATCTTTGTGAGAAGGAAATAAAAACAGCTTGAGGTGTTTGGTAAAAAAAACAGCTCACAACAGCTTCATAAAGCTGTTATAAGCTATACTAAACAGGCCCTGAATGAAGTACGTGCTTTTCACACCATCTTTCACACAGTAACTCAGTAAGTATGGCTCTTCTCACAGAAATACGTGCAAGAACAGCCATACCTACAGTACCTCCAAATAATAACGGCATGGTATAAAACAAAAGTGTGTTTAATTTGGGTGTGACCAAAACCAATTTAGCCTAGCCAAAGATGATCCAAAATATGCTGTCTATCAAAGATTTTACCAATGTCGAGAAAAACGTCAAGAATGAGATATAAAAGTATATGAAAAAAAACTGAAACACACTAGTCCAAAAGGGACGTGATTCGGATGAAGGATCCTGATCCATGCAAGTCAAACAATCTCCACCATATTTTGATAGGGATGATCCTCATCAAATTTTTTTCCATTGCCACATCATCCCTGGCTACTTGAGTGACTTGAACTCGGGCAGGTCCGTGGTCTCGAACGCTTTGACGAGGTTCCTAATGAACGTCCGCGTCGCCGCCGTGTAGCTCTCGACCTTATCCTTGTAATACACGAGCAGGTCTCTAACGACGGCAGGCTCAGCGTCAGAGCAGAAGAGCTCCCTCCTCTCGAGCTCCGCCGCATCATGCAGGCGCTCCAGCCACGAGTTGGCCTGGTCAAGCAGGTCCTCAAACAGGCCTTTTCGCTGCTTGCCGCCACCGCCCACGTAGTAGCCGTACGCGTACGGCCACTTGAGCACCCGCCGGCCATGCGCGATCTCCTCGTACGCCTTCCCCAGGAACGCGAAGCTCGCCGCCGGCTGCCCAACCACGGCCGCGATCCTCTCGATCCCGGTGCTCTCCAGCTCCGCCATGTCCTTGAACACGCTCTCTAGCGACGAGTAGCTCGCCGCCCACCTCTCGTAGTGGTACGTGTACCTCTCCATGTCCATCTCCTCCTGGCTGCTCTCCCTCTGCCGCCGCTGCTGCCACCGCCTCGTCGTTGCCCGTTCCTGCTGCTCGCCATTGCCGCCGCCGTCATCGCCGTGCGGGAAGCCGCCGCCGCAGCCGGTGTGGTCGTCCCAGGGGTCAAGGCAGACCCAGCAGAACTCATGGGCACACGGCGGCGGGCACGTCATGTGCTTACACCCCTGGTTCTTCTCGATGGGGAGACGACAACTAGGGCAATGCTTGGTGTTATCCAGCACCCAGTTAGACGTCTCCGTGTACGACGCGTTCTTCTCCAGCCACGCGCGCACCGTGCCGCACGACACCGGCCGGTGCGCCTCCTCGCCGCAGGTCCAGCAGAACCCATGCCTACACGCGCAGAACACGTCCGTCGCCGCTGCGTCGTCGTCGTCCCCGTCCCCGTCCCCGTCCCCGGCGGCGCCGAAGAACTCCACGGCGCAAGTGCACCCAGCGCCCGTGCACCACTTGATCCGCCCACCGCTGGCGTTGGCGCCGCCGTCCTCCACGAACGATCGGAGATTGAACCGCGCGTACCGCTCCCGGTCTCTGGCGAGGGCGGCGACGTCGACGAGCTCCTGGACCACGGCCGCGGCGCAGGACGGCGTCCTCGGTGAGGACAACGTACCTCTGCTTCTTGTCGTTGGCGTCGGCGGCGTTCACTTCCGTGGTTTCTACCTCGTCTCCTCGAACGCGTAGTCGCCGTCGGCCATGTCTTCGTCGTAGTCGTACTCGTACCCTCCGCAGTCGTTGCTGCCGTCATTGTAGTCAGCATCCCCCATCGCCGTCGTGCCGCCGAGTTCTGACGATGGAGGCGGAGGGTTTAGATGAGGATGAGGGTGCTACATATCTATCGAAAATTCAGTTCCTTATTTGAAGGAAAGGGATTCGATTCCGTCTCGTCTCGAGGTGCAGATGCTCTGACAATGCTGGCACATACTAAGAAGCAGATGGCAAGGAAGATGAGCTAGGCCTGTAGGCCATATCTATGTGCTGGAATGGCAGGGCAGCCCGGCCCATAAATGGCCCATTCGGAAATACAGACTCAAGGCGATTTCTGATCTTGTGAAAGGAATCATTATTGTTTGAGATTCATATAGTAATGTAATCTGAGATTAGTTAAATGAAACCCAAGCTCTAGATGAGGATTATCGAATTAAAAATGGAATGATAATGTTTAATTAGGATTAACTGAGCTAATTATTTTGAAACCACATCTAATATGAGGCTTAAAGCTTTAATTAGGCCACCTTTAAGATGGAATTGATAAAACACCGTGGAACCCAATGGTTTGTCACGTTGATGCGTGTCGTGCCCCCAATCTGGCCACTAAGTTTGTGGCACTAGCATCTCCAACGATTTTGCAAATGAGTTTGACATTCTTGTTTTTACAAAAAAGTCTAAAAATCTCCTATCCAACGGTTTGGCAAATGAGCTTGACATTTTTGTTAACTTGGTAAATACCGGGTGATATTTGACATATATGTCAAACCGCGGTTCGCTTGGCAATTGCCCCGCGTGCTACTCCTGCGAGATATTTTCCCTCGCGCGTACAATTTGTAGTTTTGCCAAGTGAATAATGGGAAACCGTTGGAGATTGACTCTTTTTATCTTTGCCATATTCATTTGGGACTTGACAAATTTCTAATTTTTCTAAATAAAAAATGCAAAACCGTTGGAGATGGTGCTCTGAGATAAAGGTCCCCTCGTGAGAAAAAAAAATAATGTCTTCTCCACCACAAATGCGCAACAAGATTCAAACTCGAGACCTCATGCACACAACATAAGTCAAATTTTAGCGAAACGAACAAAATTTTAAGTCTTGATTCTTGAATGCATGCATGGATGTGTATGGGGGTGGGGGGATTTTCCAAAACTACAGACACAAAAGAAAGAGTGAGTGAAGCTAAATGAATAACACACTAATCAAGTCTTCAAACGAATGCGATAAATCTGATGAAAGATATAGCATGGGTTTGCATGGAACAGAATCCATCCGTGCCCTACTTGGCCGTCGTCTCCACCTCGGCGAGGTCGGTCTCGAACGCTTTCACGAGGTTCTCAAAGTAGCGCCTTGTCACCTTGGTGAGGTTCTCAAGCTTCTTCTTGTAGCTCTTGTACCTCTCAGCAACATCGGCCGCGTCGCCGCCGGCGCAGAGCATCTTCTTCCTCTCCACCTCGGCGCAGCCATGCAGGCGCTCCAGCGACATGTTGGCGTCTTTCTGGAGCTGGTCAAACAGGTTGCGCTTGACGGCGTCGCGCTTGGGGTCGAGGAAGTAGCCGTACGCGTGGGCCCACCGCAGGACACGCCGGCAGACGGCGACCTGCTCGTACGCCGTGGTCAAGAACCTCAGGTCGCCGGCATGGACGCGCACCGTCTTCGCCATCCTCTCCAGCCCCGTCCGCTCCAGCTCGGCCATGTCCTTGAACACCATCTGCAGCGACGTGTGGTTCGCCGCCCACCGCTCGTAATGGTACAGGTACCTGTCCAACGACTCCCTCGCTTGCTCCCGCCGCCGCTCGTCCTTGATGCCGTCGTCGTCGTCGCTCGTCCTTGTCGCCGCCGTCGTTGTCCGGCCGCCGCGCCGCCGGTAGCTACCGCAGTCACAACGTGACAACGAGTGCAGGCAGACCCAGCAAAAATGGTGGTAGCAGGGGGTAGTGCAGGTCATGTGGTTGCAGCCAAAGCTCTTCTCGATGGGACGGCGGCATTTAGGGCAGAGCTTGGTGTGTGTCAGCACCCAGTTGGCCGTCTCCGAGGTGGACACGTTCTTGGCCAGCCACGCCCGCACCGTGTCGCATGACACCGGCCGGTGCGCCTCCTCGCCGCAGCTCCAGCAGAATCCGTGTCCGCACGTGCAGAACACGTCCGTCACGTCGCCGGCGCAGCCGACGAACTCCACGGCGTTCGTGCACCTGCGTCCTGGACACCACTTCACCCTTCCGCCGCTCTCGTCCACGAACGACCACAGCGCGAACCGCGCGTACCGTGCGGCCATGTCGTCGTCCCTGTCCTCGACGCCCACCGCTAGCACGTCGTCGACCAGCTCCCGTACCACGGCCGCGGAGCACGATGGGTCCGGGCACCGCAGAGACAGGCACCGCGAGCCGTCGTCCACCGCCGCGCGGATGTACCCTTGCCAGCACTCGTCGCAGTAGAAGTGGGTGGAGCACGCCGCGGACCTCGTCGCGCCGGCGGGGAACGTTCCGAAGCAGATGGCGCAGTCGAGGGGACTGCGGCTGAGCGCCGTGGGCACGAGGACGCCGCCGCTGCCGCCGTCCGCTGGCAGTGGCAGGCCGACGGCGTCGCGGATGCGCCGGTCGTCGGAGAACCACTCCTCCTGGACTCGCATCGCTCGCCAGTGGTAGTGCCGGAGAAGGCCGGCGGCGAAGCCTGGTTGGATGGACAGCACCTCGGCCACCTCGGCGATGTCCGCTTCCTGCCGCGCGCGGATCGCGTCCGGGTTCAGGACGATGTACCTCTTGCCGTTTGTGTTGTAATCTCCCGTGCCGCCGTCGCCGGTCTCGCCATCGTTGTAGTCCTTGCCAAAGCGGCATAATCTCTTGCCGGCGCCACCGATCTCGCCATCGTCGTAGTCCTCGTCAACCCGGCGGCATCTCTTGCCGGGGCCACCAATAATCTCACCATCGCGGCCCTTACCGCCTTGGGCTGTCGACATGCGCGCCGCTGCGCCGCCGGGGTACCAACTGGCGAACGGTGGTTAGAGTTAATTGCGGGTCGTGCTATGCATGCGGATGCGATTGCGGATTGTTGATCAGAGGGACAAAGGAAACCGATCTGCATAATTCCCGCGGCCGTCTGATGCGAGGCGAGCCCACGCGTCGTGCATCCGGCCGGGCAGGGGGCTCATCCTGCACGCAATGAGCCTGAAGTCCACCCAACTATGAGACTTCCGAAAACCGATCAAAAAAAAAAAAAGAGACTTCGAAAAATCTTGGAGCCCCTGGGCCCACAACTCCTATCCTATATAACTAGGATTGGTAAACTAGCGCATGCATCCATTATGGATAAGATGGTGATCCAAACAATATTCGTATTAAAAAAATTTGGATACTCTTTTGAAAAAAAACATCAATATAACACTTTTAATTATAAGGAGAAAGACTATATAATAATCCCAGGTACATAATCCTAGAACTATAAGATCAGATTTTGTAGACACTAAACTTTTATGAAAGAACAAAATGCACATGCGGTCCCTTAGGCTTAAGGTGTCATCTATAGATCCTTGAACTTTCAAAGTGATATCTCTAGTTGGTCATCGAGCCGTGTCGTGCCGTGTCTTCTCGGGCCGTCGTGTCTGATCGTACTTTGTGCCTGACTACCGGCGACGGGCATGGCCCGCGGGCCGTTTTTTCCGTGCCAGCCCAGCCCATGGCCCATTAGGCAAGAAACACTTTCAATTTTTCACAAGTGTTCATCATTTTCAGTTTTTCACAAGTGTTCATCATTTTTAAAAGGTTACAACTCAATCATGAGTTATCACAAATCATTTTAACATATTATTTTAGCTGAATTAACAGTTAGAATCACAATCATTGGACCGCTTCTGTTCCGCCTCTTGGGCCGTGCCGTGCTCGGGCCGGGCCAAAACGCCGTGCCATGGGTCGGGCCGTCGTTTCTCGGGCCTCGTGGGCAAACTCATCTGTGGGTCCCTAAACTTGGCAAATTGTATCATTTAGGTCCCTAAACTTTCAAGATGTTTACCGCAAGTCTCTAAGCTTGGCAAATGATGTCATCCAGGTCTCTAAACTTTCAAGGTGATCATCGTTGGTCCTAAACTTGGTCGATAATGTCATCTAGGTCTAAATACGGTCTGACCCACTCTATAAGCTGGCATGGCAAACTGACTATATGTTAGATGTGGATCAAAGATGTATCAATTAATTAATTACTATTTATATAATACTTATCATTAAATTATAAATTATGTAAAATAATTTACATTAGCAAAAATAAATTGAAAAGATATTCATATTAAAAAAATTGGATACTCTTTTGAAAAAAAATATATTTCTATATAACATTTTTATAAGGAGAAAGACTATATAATAATAACCCCGTGTACATAATCCCGTGTGTCATGACAACTTATAGAGTATAAGTTAGACTGCATTTAGATCGAGATACACTGTCAACCAAGTTTAGGGCCTGCTCCGCTCTACGTTTTTCAGCTCAGCTCCATGTTTTTTGGCCAAACAGTTTCAGCTCCACGCACACAACTCTAGAAAAAAAGGTGGAGTTGTGAGAGCACGTAAAGAGGTACTCCACAAACTCTAGTTTTTTGTGGAGCTGCTTCACAGTGGAGTTTGCAGAGCAGAGTTTGTGGAGCAGTCCCAAACAGGCCCTTAGGGACCAGAAGATTACCACTCGGAATACGTAATATAGACTTTGTCTTGCTAAATGAGCACTAAGAAAACATTTTTATTTTTCTAGTGTTTTTAAGTAAATAGTAAACACAGAACCACTGATTATAGCATGTGAAGATTCTCATTACGAGATATTTAATAGAGAAAATTTATACTAAATATTGAATACGAAAACACTAGAAGAAATCCATTTCACCGGCAAAAGTTGAAGATTAATTGTGGTTGTGGAGGTAAATCAAACTATACCCCTAATAGTTGAAGGGCCTAGGTAGAAGCATCTTTTTTTTTTCCTTTTTAATTTATAAATTATTATGACTAGCATCTAGCAATCATATATTCGAAACCAAGTTGATTTGATCGAGATATATATATGGAAGCAGTTGTGCTGGTCCTCGATCGGGTTTCCTGTTGCGTACGTGTTTGCCATTTGCCCATTTCCAAGATGAGCCTCATGGTACGGTTGATGCGTTGGGTCACCGAATGTCAGAGAAAAATCTTTACG
The DNA here is from genome assembly GCA_022036555.1 of Microstegium vimineum. NCBI lineage: Eukaryota > Viridiplantae > Streptophyta > Magnoliopsida > Poales > Poaceae > Microstegium > Microstegium vimineum. Next base: position 5,275,655 of record CM039132.1, read on the forward strand.
CCATTTTTTACGTTATTATTATTAGAATGTTGAGAAAAAGGTTTTGGTTCCAGCAATCCAGCATGCATTTCCGAGTTGAGTTGAGAAAAAGGCCTGTTTTATAGCGCCTCAGTTGTGCTTCTTCTTTTGATTGGGCCTGGTGATGTGCGTATGGCTGTACGGGCCAAATAAAGCAGACTAAACGTGCATGCATGCATGCACACACGCGGGCCAGGCTACGATTTTAATAATTTCTAACAAGTATATATACGTACTATTTTTGTGATCAATGACCATAAATAAAATATAGATATATGGAAATGGAATTCTAGCTATACATACATTTTTTTTTAAAATAACCGTACATATGTAATAGATTGCGAATTCCAATCAATGAATGATCCTTCTATATATTTTTCCTACCATATATATAACATTCAGTTTATATATCCTTACGTTCCTACAATTACCATACGCTCAGCGGTCCATGGAGTATTATATTTTATATATATATATAGCTATCAAAAACGCAAGCATGGCACGAGTACAACACACACGCGTACGTACTGCCAGCAACCACGGTACCGTACATACGTAGCCAAAAAGAAAGGAATAATGGACTTGACGATCTACACGAGGAGGGACGGGAAGGGGGAGGAATTCACTTTGGAGGTGTGGTACTTTGCCACGGTGAAGGAGATCAAGCAGGCGATCGGCGACCTTAAGAATTTCCCGGTGGGCACCATGCGGCTCTTCGTCGGCGATATCGAGCTCATGAACAACAAGAGCACGGAGGACTATCCCATCGTGCATGGCTCGCGCATCCGACTCTCGTCTACTACGATGAGTGATGAGATGAATGGATTAGATATGTGAGATATATATATCCATCGTCGTCTAGCTCGGTCGAATCAGACCATATATATCGTCTAATAAGGTTGTTTTTTTATTTATAAAATATCATTATATATATATACTACTATTATACTAGCTGGCTGTAGAATTGGTTATTCTGTAGCTACGATGGATAATTAATTCCAATGTTAAACTTTTACGAGATTACAGTACTATGTTCTATTTGATTTAGTACACGGTTTGTCATATTTGACCTTTTTTTTTGTAAAGCTTAATTTTGAAAACTATATCTTTTTATAACCAAAATATATTTAATATAAGTTAATATTGAGACTAATATCATATTATCCAATTAAGGAATTATACAAAATTTAATTTGATAGATTTTTTCTTTCAATTATAGAACATAGAATGAAATCGAATTATTAATTAATCCCTATCCTGTTCATAACAACCAATAAATTTGGGCAAAATATCATATTATATTTATAATTTCTCATGATTAATGTATAGCGTTAGCAATATTATATATTATTCTTTTGTTATTGGAAATGACATTCCTTTGTCGTCCTAAAATAAACTTTGTTTCAAAATTTATCCCAAAACATAGGTACAGCACAAGGTCTCAACTCATTAGAATAGGATGACTGCAGCAGCTGCCACCTGCTAGACTGGACCACCAACGAATAAACAAAGTCAAGAAAATTAAAAAAAAACATCTGGGAGCTTATCCCTTCGTCCACAATGATCTGGAGTCATGGAAACATGGACCACTCGCAATTGGGATATTAGATTTGAGGCTTTGAGCATAAGAGGTCGTGTATTTGGGATGGGTTGGGTAGAGCTGGGCTTCAGTTTCGGCCCAAGCAAACTACTCTCTCCGTCTATAAATAACTGTCTTTCTAACTTACTTTTCGAGAAATAACTTAGATTAATTTTATATAAAAAACTATTGATATTTATGATACGTAATTAATATCATTAGATAGATTATTTGATGTAGTTTTTTAATAAAATTATTTAGAGACACAAATGTTACATGTATTTTATATAAATTTACTCAAAGTTGTGATACGGAAAACTAAAACTTAATAAGGGACCTAGGGAGTAACTAGTAAAAGCATTTGGACGCAAACACGGGCCCATATAAACATCCTTGTCAATGTTGCATGTACGTTGACCACACCAAAGCAACGTACTTTTATTTTATCACCCTCAAAAAAGGATGTTTTGGGCGCAAACTAACTCGTAAAAGCATTTGTAGTTTTAGATGATATTAATCTAAGATACTATATTATTGTAGATTTTGCATCAAGAAAATGCAAGAAAGGCTTTTTACAAGGCACCGACGCATTATATGTGGGTTTGCGTAGCGTGCCGGAACTGTGCGTTTCGAATTCAGCACGGTGAAGAGGTCTTTTCTTAATTTGGGACACCAAGAACTGGTGAGTAGTACGTGACGACCTTGCAGCCCTGTCTTGCATTAAGTTGCATAGTAGTACTTGTTTGTCCGTTCCGTTCCCTATCTGCCCTCGTTTAATCATTTCGGTGTCTGATAAACCGGCTGATGTTGTTTTTTATTATTTTTCTGCGAGAGAAAAATATTGTTTAAGTGACTGATAAACCGACTGATAAGTCAATCGAACAACACCACGCAATTCCACAATAGCCACAATATATATAATACTTACACACACATAGCACGCGTTTAATGATGGCCACAATATATATCCTTTACTTTACTTTATCTGAAAAAAGAAAAATATGAATTTGCCGCCAGTAATTGTTAATTAAGAGCACGAAATTGTTTTATCCACTTTCATATCTTTTTGTGACCTTTCCTTTACCATTTCCGTGTTGGTTGCGGCTGGCAAATTTTGAACAATTAAACGATCCGTAGTTCCGTACATCTGGAGTTTTCCTTCTCGTACTCATAATAACGTACGATGACAACAATATAGCGACGATTCATGGTGTGTGGTTCGATTGCGTACACTCTATGAACGCAGGAAAATTTGTACGTACAAACCATCCGCACGTGCGTGCTGCTGCTGCTTCATAACTCCAACGGGAAGCTAGCTAATAACTTCCTAGAAAAGCTATACGCACCGTACGTGTGGAAGAAGTCAGCAGAGTACAAGAGAAGAAGCCGCGTAGTATACATTGCGTGGCAAGGCACGTCTGCACCGAAGCCTGACTTTGACTTAGTCTGGCTCCGCGAGCGCGTCCGGTACGGTACAACCAGCAATATAAGCCTGTTCGGTGTTCGGCATACTTGTTCCGGCACCTGCCAATAAGGGCTACTGAACAGAGTTCTGCTGCTTTCTCTCCTCCTGTGTACTCATCGTGTTGTTGAGTTAGCGCTAATAACATACAGAAATATGGGTGATCTTGGTCCTGGTGGCATCATTGCCATCGCGATAGCTGGGATGGTGTTGCTGGTAATCATAGCGATGATCCAAAGGTTTTTCTGTGGCTACCGCGGAGGCGACGGTCACCGTGGTGGCATGGATGGCGGTGGTGGCGGCGGCGGCGGCGGCGGTTCAATTGAAGACGGTGGAGGCGGCGATGGGGGTGGTTGGTTTGACGGTGGCGGCGGTGGCGGCGATGGTGGTGGTGGTGGCGGTGGCTGTGATGGTGGTGGTGGTGGCGGCGGTTGCTAGAGAGATCCTATTGACTATGTGTATATATATATTTGTCTGCTAGTTCATAGGTACATGACTCTCATTATATTTTAGTATCATGGGACCCTTCTTCTCTGTGATTATTAATTTGTGTTCATTGGCTAACTGCTAATTAGTCATCTAGTTTTATTTTTTTTGAGGTTTTATTAGATTTATGTAATACAAAAATTATGAGTTTCTACTTAGTCTGGTTGGTTCACAAGCTAGGCTAAATGCTTGATTTTTCTATTTTTTTATCCTTTGTTGCCGTGGTGTCAATTTACTATGTATTATATGTTCTACTATATCTAAATAGGAGACCGACGCTAGTAGATTAATCTGCAACCTCATCAAGTCATGTCACCGCCTAGGCCGGGTCCACTTCTCTCTAGCTTTCTTCTTGATGCAACAAATACCATTTCATCTCTTCTCCTCTTGGTGTTGTGCTATATCTGACGGCACCTATTCTCCTAGCATGTGAACGGGGACTAAAAACTGATCCAAATGCTACCACACACACACACGAGCAAACAAACAGGCACCCATCACGAACTCCTCCATTAGCAGTGTGAGTAATTGCATCACAAAATCGTCAACGACCTGAACAGTCTATTGGTCAGATTTATAAGTTAAGTTTGCAAACGTCAGCGCTGGCTTCAGTGGGATCCAGGTGTGGTTGAGCTTTAACTTGTTAAAATTTTGAGCTGTGGAAGCTTGGGTTACGGGATGCATGTGAGAAAGATGGAAGCCATTTGGTTGAACATTTGTGTCTTCTTGAAAAATTTGCTGCATGAGTTGACCTATAGTTGTGTCCCATGGGTGGCCAGGCATACCTTACTTTTTTAGAAAAAAACTAGTAGTTTGTAGAGGTATATACATGTGTAATATACTCCCTCTGTCTTTGAAAGAATAGATTTTTAAAGTTATCCTAAGTCAAATTTTTTAAACTTTGACCAAATTTATAGGAAATAACATTAAAATTTATGGTATCATATTATCAAATTTATTATAGAACATATTTTCATGTGATGCTCATTTGAAGTCATAAATGCTATATTTTTCTATGAAGTTAATCAAAGTTAAAAAAGTTTGACTGACATAGATTCTAGGAATCGATTCTTTCAGGGACGGAGCGAGTATATAGTTAAAGTCACTACTAGAGAAGCCTTTGGTCGATGTCCAAAATGAGCTTTAATCTCGGAAATTTTTGTGTTCGGGACTAATAGATCTTTAGTCCTAGTTGGTAACACCAACCGGGACTAAAGAGTCTCCTTTAATCCCGGTTGGTGCTACCAACCGGGACTAAAAGTCCCGAATATTTAGTCCCGGTTAGTAATACCAACTAGGATTAAAGATGAACCCTTTAGTCCCGGTTGGTGTTACGAACCGGGACTAAAGGTCCCTCGATGGATGAGTTCAAAAGGGAAGAGTCTCATCTATTGATAGATATGTTGAGTAGGTGGGGTGGTGCGCTATACGTGAGGCAGTGCAGGAGGTCTCGGGTTCGAATCTCATGGGACGTAGTTGTGGGGGGTGGGGAGACTTTATTTTTTTTTAACTGGAAAGGACTACCGGGACTAAAGGAAAATACCTTTAGTCCCAGCTAGAGGCCCTTCCCAACCGGGACCAAAGGTCGTATGTGTAGCAGTGAGTATTAAATTGCTATTCTTTACTATTTTTTTTGGCTCTGATTCGCATTAGATGCAATGAACCCACACACAACACCCGACCAGATGGCCCAATAGCCCATCTAGCATCCCCCACTCCCCATCCCCTAAAAAATTTCCTCTGTGCGGAATTGCATTGTGTCCCCGCGAAGAGTCGAGATGACGGACTAGAGGGGGTGAATAGTTCTTTCTAAAACTTAATCGTAATGGCTAACCGAAACAAATGCAGAATTAAAACTATCGGTCTAGCCAAGACTACACCCCTCTATCTATCACTCAAGCACCTAGCAAATTATGTCAACTAAGCTCACTAAGGTGCCGGGCAAGGAAGCTCACCTATACAAGTCTAGGTTGTGAGGTCACACAAACCTAAGCAACTAGTACTTTAAGCAAACCGGGAGCTCCTACACATACTAGTGATGCAAAGCACACAAAGCCTAAGCTCACTAGCAATGCTAAATAACAAGGAAACACAATATTGTAACTAACGGGGCTCAACTTACTCAAGGCTACACAAACTAAAGAGCTCAACTTACTTATCTACACAAACTAAGCAATGTGACTAACGAGGCTACTCAAGCCAAATAGCCACTCAAGAGGTACTTCTATGCTATACAAGATAGAAGGTAACTAAGTAAGCTACATAAGATAAACAAGTTACAAGAGCAACTACTAAACATTAGCACAAGTATGAAACAAGTAAGTACAAGCTAGTGAATTAGAGAATGCAAGCCGCTAAAAAGATTGACAAGGTTGACATAGTGATTTTTCTCTTGAGGTTCACTTGGTCGCCACCAAGCTGGTGCCCATTGTGTCGACCACACACTTAGTGATTTGACGGCTAATAGGTGTTCATAAACCTATCCCAACAATTGGGGCCGCGAGAATCCACACACAAGTGAGGGTAGCTCAATAACACGCTCAACTAGAGTTTCTCTTTGCAATCTCCCGTGGTGCGAGCACAACACCCCTCACAAGCTCTTCTCCGGAGCCATGCACAAGCTTCTTGCATGCTTCGACGGAGCCACGATCACCAAGTTGTCTAGGAGGTGGCAACCTCCAATACTAATAAGCACCACCGACTTGCAACACGATCACTGTCGATGCGGGATCCATTGGATTCCCCATGGAGAAGAGAGAAGAAGACCTAGTCCAAATAGGATTCATTACATGAATCCTACTAGGACTAGGAGAAAACCTAGTCCAAATAGGATTCCCTACATGTAATCCTACTAGGACTAGAAGAAGTCCTACTCCTATTAGGATTCCATACATGCAATCAAACTAGGAGTAGTTGCACATAATCCTACTAGGATCTTTACTTTGTAACCGACTAGGCCTCCTGCCTCTCCTAGACTATATAAAGGAGGGAAAGGGTCCCTAGATTGACACCTCACCTGACCTCACCTCAGGTCATACCTCAACTTAGACCACATAACATCTGGACATACTACATAACACCCGATACGTAGAGCGACATGCAACACCCTGTATTACGAGATCAAAGCAATAACAAGCGACCCAACTGGACGTAGGGCTATTACTCGACTGTACCGAGGGCCTGAACCAGTATAAACCATGTGTCCCTATGTGTCCAACCACCAAGGTTTCACTATTCACCGAAGCACAAACAACTGTCTCGGGTAACCCCATGGCAGGCTATCGGTGGTAAAACATCGATAGCTGGTGCGCCAGGTAGGGGCTTTTGGCAAATTTTTTCTGGAAGGCTTGGTGGACCACGACCTCAGGATGACAAATCCGACGAAATTCATGTTCTTCTTCGGATCATGGATCTGCAAGATCAACAACGACAAGCTTCGAAGCCGACTCCGAGAAGAAGAAGAACTCAACGAAAAAACCGAACAAGATCTTCAAGAATTAACTCAGAGGATCACAAACCTCTCAATCTCAAATCCGACCCGTACACGGGTAGAAAGCGGCTACGAAGTCAACTCCAAGAAGAAGACGAGTTCAACAACAAGACCAAAATCCAACGCGGCAGTCGTCGGCCCTCGTCTACAACTCACTGTCGCCCATGAGATCTCAAGACCAACCTTCACCATGACCCTCGTCGATAACTCGATGATCAAGAACATGCTGACAAAAAAAGAAAAAAAAGAAGTAAGAAGACACTTCACCACACCGGGTTCTACTCCGACTTATCTCAAGATCAACCCTCATCGACAAACATGTACGTGCGCGTCATGCAAGCGCACAAACAGAAGACCAAATTCAAATCAGATACGTCAACATCAGCACATCAATAACTTTCAATCGGGAGATCCAAGTCGGATCAACCATGAAGACATACAAGATAAAACATCTACAATGTAAGAAATTCTACAACTGATGATACAAACAAGACACAAGACTCCAGAACAAACGATCTCCAAGTCAACCTCCTAACAAGGCGGCATGACAAATAACCGACTGCTTTGCACCATGAGCGGCACAGTCTGGTTCGAATCTCCAAGTCAAACGCTTCGTGAAGTGGCATGACAAAATAACCGACTGTTTTGCACCATGAGCGACACAGTCTGCTTTGAATCTCCAAGTCAACCGCTCCGCGAAGCGGCATGACAAATAGCCGACTGCTTTGCACCATGAGCGGCACAGTCTGGCACGACGACATCTCCAAGTCAACTGCTTCGTGAAGTGGCATGACAAAATAACCGACTACTTTGCACCATGAGCGGCATAGTCTGGTTTGATTCTCCAAGTCAACCGCTTTGTGAAGCAGCATGACAAAATAACTGACTACTTTGCACCATGAGTGGCACAGTCTGGTTCGAATCTCCAAGTCAACCGCTTCGTGAAGCGGCATGACAAAATTACCGACTACTTTGAACCATGAGTGGCACAGTCTGGTTCAAATCTCCAAGGCAACCACTTCGTGAAGCAGCATGGCAAATAGCCGACTGCTTTGCACCATGAGTGGCACAGTCTAGCACGACGACTACTGCAAGATTTCTACAATTCAACTACTTCGCCCCAAGAGAGGCGCAAAGGCTCCTACAACTCGGCCACAAACCAAGCTAAGTGACGCTTTAATTTTTAATATACTAATACAACTTAGTCGTCTATCCCAAGAGCGGCATGATCGACTACTTCGCCTCAAGAATGGCGCGGCCGGACAACTTCTACAACTCGGTCGCCTACCCCAAGAGCGGTGTGATTAATTACTTCACCCCAAAGAGCGGCACAGAGACTTCTACAACTCAGACATGAACCAAGCTAAGTAACACTTTTCTTAAATATATTAATATAACCTGGTCGTCTACCCCAAGAGTGGTACGATCGAATACTTCACCTCAAGAATGATGCAGGTAACTTCTATGGCCCAGCCGCCTACTCCAAGAGTGCACGACCGACTACTTCGCCTCAAGAACGGTGCAAACAACTTCTACAACTTGGTCGCCTACCCCAATAAAGAACCCTGACAAGAAATAACCGCGACAAAGAGGGGGAAAAAACCAAGACAAGTTCAGGAAAATGTTGGAAAGAATCCGACAAATTGTGACATAGATCAAGACAAATTCAGAAAAAACCCAGAGTGATCAAGAAAGAACCCGGATGAGATACATACAAGTTCAAGAAAGAACGTGAACAAAGTGCAAACAACATGGACGAGATACATCAAGAACCAGAAAATATTAAAAACAAACCTGGATGAATCAACAACAACTCGGAAGAGCCTCACAGCTTGGTCAGACATTAAGCTCGGGGGCTTGGCATTCACTTCAACTATGCCTGGGGGCTGCTCAGCCTCGCTCAATAGTACACTCTTAAATGAAGAACAGATAGAAAAGACCCAGTATACCGCTCAACAGTCTAGGGGAGATTTATAGCAAGACAAAGGCACAAAAGCCCAAAAGACCATGAGGAAAATAAGTAGGATAAAGACGAGGAAAAAAAATGACGATGAAAAAAGAGTAATATTACAAAAAGCAAACAGTAAAAAGACAAAGACAAAAAAAACAAGATTCCCTCCACCAGTGGTTACACAGAACCCAACCATGATAAAAAAAGACAAAGAAGACTATTTCAAAGGCCCTTCTACCGGCTTCCTTTCGGCAGAAAGCTCGGGGGCTCGCTTTCACTTCAGCTACACTCGAAGGCCAAGAATACAAGAACTCAAGACTACAACGACGACAATACATCAAGACCCTTCACCTGAGTTCTTTTATAAAATAAAAGAACTCGGAGAAGGCTCGGGGGCTGGAGATACCTACCCTGGAAAACATCTTTTCAAAATCCCGACCCTCTGGCTACTTGTACCAAACGACAAGAGGCTCGGGGGCTGCAATCATTGAGTGCACTTTTTGTGAAAAGTTCACACCAACCTCAACAACCCGAAGAAGGAAGCATAGAAGACCATCTCAAGATTTCACTCCAAGAAGAACTCGGCTTTATCTTCAAACAACCCGACATCTTGAAGCAAAATCATGAAATTCTCGGGGGCTTGTCGATGCCGGACCCATAGGGTTCCCCATGGAGAAGAGAGAAGAAGACCTAGTCCAAATAGGATTCATTACATGAATCCTACTAGGACTAGGAGAAAACCTAGTACAAATAGGATTCCCTACATGTAATCCAACTAGGACTAGAAGAAGTCCTACTCCTATTAGGATTCCATACATGCAATCCTACTAGGAGTAGTTGCACATAATCCTACTAGGATCTCTACTTTGTAACCGACTAGGACTCCTGCCTCTCCTACACTATATAAAGGAGGGCAACGGTCCCTAGATTGGCACCTCACCTGACCTCACCTCAGGTCATACCTCAACTTAGACCACACAACATTTGGACATACTACATAACACCCGATACGTAGAGTGACATGCGACACCCTGTATTATGAGATCAAAGCAATAACAAGCGACCCAACTGGACGTAGGACTATTGCTCGACTGTATCGAGGGCCTGAACCAGTATAAACCGTGTGTCCCTATGTGTCCAACCACCAATGTTTTACTATTTGCTGAAGCACGAACAACTGTCTCAGGTAACCCCGTGGCAGGCTATCGGTGGTAAAACATCGACAATCACCTAGTGCCACTCGATGCAAATTCGCAATGCAACACACTAGAAATCGCTCTCTCACACAATTGTATAAACACTATCAAGCATATGTGAATTAGAGTGCTCCCAAGCATACCTACACAAGCCACCAAGGCTAGAGGGTGCTCAACAACAAGCCAAGGGCTGACCAACACCTATTTATAATCTCCCTAGGAGCAGCTAGCCGTTATGCCCTTTTACTGCGTGTCCGGATGCACCTTCGGACCGGAACAACAGAGTGTCTGGACCAATTCACTCGGGTCCGGAGCTTACCGTGGAGTAACCGTTGCGTGACGTGTGACTTTCGTTCAAACTTAACCGTTGGTGCGCTCTTCTTAGTGTCCGAATGCATGTCCGGACTCCACTCCAGACCAAAGTCTCCAGCGTCTGGAGCTATGCAAAAAGCTCCCCGAGCGCATTTTTACCTCCGGAGCAAAGTCCATGCATCTGGAGCTACTGTTTCAGAACAGAGTTAACTGGGGTTAGCGTCCGGACGCATCACAATTGGTTCATCCTGACCTAGGGTTTGGTTCCGGACCCAAACGAATTGGTTTGGACCCCAAATATCCTAGCGTTCAGAGGCAGTTTCTCAGCCGAAACTCCTCCACACTTCTTCCTTTGCTTTTCATTTGCTAACACAAAGGTTTCCATAACCATGTGCATGTGTGTTAGCATTTTTCATAAACATTTTCAAAGAATTTTCACTTGCTCTCACCATGCCACTCGATCCTAATGCATCGCAACATTAGATTGCTCAAGTGGCGCTAGATAACCGATATGTAAACAAGTTTGCTCCTCTTGATAGTACGACTATCTATCCTAAACCCGGTCATACACTTCTCTACACACCTATGACTGATGAAATAAAATGTCCTACAAGTTATACCTTTGCCTTGAGCATTCCATTCCATCTCCTCCAATGTCGGTGCAACACACGCATCAATCTATCACCGAATGATATGATCCACTTCATATCATCACGTGACCGTATTTGGTTCATCGATCTTGACCTCACTTGCTTTTCACCGTTGCATCGGTCCATTGGCGCCAAGTATCACCCGCTTGCCCAGCACACTTGCAACCGGTCCATCAAGTCAAGCCTTATCTTGACCTTCCCCACCTTGGTCACATGACTCCATGTCATGTCTCATGTGCAATAAGCTTCTTCATCACACAATCACATGTGAACACAATCACCTATATATCACTCAAACACATATTAGTTCATCTAGGTTGTCACTCAATTACCAAAATTACATAGGGACCTTTTACCCTAAATCTAGAGATCACTACTATAGAAAGGGACATCACTGCCGGTTTTGTTTGGGCCGGCAGTGATGCCTCTTCACTGCCGGTTTGTGGCCGAATCAGCAGTGAAGCTCCTCATCACTGCCGGTTCGTGGCTAGAAAATCAGTGAAGCGTCTCTGCCCTTTCACTGCCGGTTCCAGCCACGAACCGACAGTGAAGCTCCTTATCACTGTCGGTTCATGGCTGGAACCGGCAGTGATAACATTGACACTTTCACTGCCGGTTTTAGCCACAAACCGACAGTGATGAGGAGCTTCACTGCCGGTTCGTGGCTGGAACCGACACTGATGCACCTAGACACTGATTTTTTTGATTTTTGTAAACGACTTTGGATGGAAAAACTTTCTACATGAAAGTTGTAGATCTCGAAAAGTTATGAAACTTTGTATTTGACAACTTTTTCATTTGAAATCATCTTGTCATCGAAAAATACGTTTGAATGTGTCAAATTTGAAATTCAAAATTTTGTAAACGACCTCAGATGGAAAAACTTGCTACATGAAAGTTGTAGATCTCGAAAAGTTATGAAACTTTGTAGTTGACAACGTTTTCATTTGAATTCGTTTAGTGGCTCAAACAATCAATTTACACTCGGTTTAGTATAGAATGAGGTGAACTAAAATCGAATATAGACACAAGTGACTTATGAGTGGAGTGGTAGAGGAGGGTACGCTCGAGGCTGAGGTCTGAGGTTAGGTTCGAATCCCCGTCGGAGCGCGTTCGCGATTTTATGCGAAAAAAGCACGACCTGCTACTTACTTGAGACGGAGAAGAACGGGCGGGTTACTAGGGGTCTCTCCCAGAATTTAAATCTTTTTTTTTGATTTTAAAAACGTGATTTCTTCTAGACATCAATCACTGTCGGTTTGTTCCCAGAATTTAAATCCTTTTTTTCGATTTTAAAAACGCGATTTTCTATGGACATCAAACTGACAGTGATGCACAGCAGTGATGGCATCACCTTATTACTGTCTTTTTGGTTGTGCCGGTTCAAAAACCGCCACTGATGAGGGTTTTTGAACCGGCAATGTTTTGCTTTTGTGCAGTAGTGGATGTACACGTGAACTAATATCATATTTTTAAATATATTATTATGATAGCATTATATATAGTTGTATATATAAAATAAGTTTAAACATATACTCACTGTATATACTGATATACTTGACATACATACTACCCTAGATGTATATATGGCGCTAATAACAGTGATAGTTATATATATATATATATTCTAGAGTGGAGAAGGTGCCGGTGAGGTGGCCAGTGGCAGCTCGCTGCTCTGTGAGTTTCCAACTCCAAGTATGATTCCAATGCCGACGAACGACATGAAACTGGTAACCCAAAACAGAATCAAGTTGAGTACGGTGGCGCGGGCAAGCGGATACTGCCGCTTGATGACATGCCGTCTTTTGGAGCGACACAGTTGACACAGAAACGTCAAGACCGTGCGCAGCTTGGTGTCAGGACAGATCCACATGCATGGCGATGAACATGGTCAGGAAATAGATGGCCGGGTAGATCGCCAACATCACGTTGAAGAAGGCCGCCCTGGCTCTCGCCACGGCTTTCATCGCCGCGTAGAAGGCCAGCAGGAGGCTGACGAGCGACACCCACATGCAGTGCAGCGCAAGGACGAAGCTCTTCCACGAGCCAGTGGAGCGCGATGCCTTCCTGTAGACGAACAGGACCACCGCGGCCACAGATGTCGCCACGGCCACCGTGTCCAGGCAGAGGAACCACTTGAAGACTTCGTTGTGCGCGAGGACCGCCTCGCCCGTGGTATCGCTGTACCCGCCGGGCAGGTTGAACCCGGCGGCGAACGAAGCGGTGGCGATGAGGACGGCTACCACGACGAGGCTATCGGCGGTCTTGTCTATCCTACTCCCCTGCCACGCTGCGTCGTTGCCACTCCACCTCCACGGCTTCAGGTGGTCCTGCATCTGCGGTCGGAGCTGCGCCCCGTGGGCGACCAGCATCACCACCAGGCTTACCATGGTGAAGAAGTTGGTCGTTCCCGCGGCGAGATCGAAAGCTGTGTGCCCGTCGTTGTTCAGGACGTTGGCCAGCACCTTGCCCTTCCGCAGCAGGTCGTTCACGATGCCGTGCGCGCGCCGGCGGCCACCGCGAGGTGCAGCGGCGTGTTCCCGTCCCTGTCCTGCGCGTCCAGGAGGTCCCGCGGGATCTGGTCATTTTTGATGGCCCTAGACACCACCCATTGGCGCTTCTTGTTGGCCGCGGTGTGCACGAAGGTCCTGCCATCGTTGTCACGGAGCTCGATGGTGTCGGGGTATCTCCGTATGATTTCCCCTGCTATGCCGGTGTGGCCCATTCGCGCTGCGACGTGAAGAGCTGACTGACCGCTCGAATTCTGCTTATAAACCGTTCGCGTCATTGGGGGACCGGCGCTCAAGATCGCACGCACGATGGTGAGGTCGCCGTCGGACGACGCGAAGTGGAGCGGGGTGTTGCCACTGGAGTCGACTTGGTCCATCAGTTCTGGACTCCATTTCAGTAGAAGCTCAACCATTTCTGTAGAATTGCATTGTTTTTTTTAGTATACATAGTACGTACAGGAGAGTAAATCTTTATATAGTGCACGCAATGTGTTACGTTATTTAGTGTCACATCGGTAATTGATGGTGAGAGAGCACGCCATATAAGACGGTGGCAATCCTCACATATTAGACTAGTCTTTTGGATTAAGTTAGGCCTAAGGCTTGGATATGTTGTTGGCTCCGGTGGATCAGGGCCAGAGGGATGTCGGAATGTGGGTATAGCGGGCTGAGCCAAATTCCGCTGCATACTCTAATAAGTGGTATCATGGTAAGAAAAACCTGTAAAATCTCGGGGGTCACATGATGACGTGGTATCATGGTATGAAAACTTGGAAAATCTCGGGGGTCACATGGCGATGGGGGAGCCCGTTAACGTCTCGGAGGTCATATGGGTTGTGTGATGAGCGTTGGACTCTGAGCCTGGATAACATTTTCTGGAGATCGAACGGTGTATTGTGATGGAAGAGTTGGGTCTGATGTTGTGACGGGGGATTGTTAGGTTTAGTCCCACATCGATAATTGATGGTGGGGGAGCACGTTATATATATAAGACAGGGGCAGTTCCCACCAATTAGACTAGTCTTTTGGGTTGAGTTTTGCTACATACTCTAACAAGTGGTATCATGGTAAGAAAAATCTGGAAAATCTTGGGGGTCACATGGGGACGTGGTATCATGGTAAGAAAAACTTGGAAAATCTCGGGAGTAGCATGGTAATGGGGGAGCCCATTAACGTCTTGAAGGTCATACGGGTTGTATGATGAGCATTAGATTCGGGGCCTAGATAACGTCTTTTGAAGATCGTATGGTGTAGTGTGATGGAAGATCGAGTTGCATCCAATGTGTGACGGGTGGATTGTTAGGTTTAGTCTCATATCGTTGATTGATGGTGGGGGAGCACGACATATAAGACGGGTTAGTTCTCACCTATTATACTAGTCTTTTGGGTTGAGTTCCGTTGCATACTCTAACAAGTGGTATCATGGTAAGAAAAAACTAGAAAATCTCGGGGGTCACATGGTTACGTGGTATCATGGTAAGAAAAACCTAGAAAATTTCGGGGTCACATGGTGATGGGGGAGTCCGTTAACGTCTCTGAGGTCATACGGGTTGTGTGATGGGCGTTGGACTCAGGGCCCAGATAATGTCTTCTGGAGATCGCATGATATAGTGTGATGGAAGAGTTGAGTCCTTTGTGTGACGGAGGATTGTTAGGTTTAGTATCACATCAATAATTGATGGTGGGGGGCACGACATATAAGACGGGGTAAGACGGGAGCGGTTCACTACTAGATAGATAGCTTTTGGTCCCGGTTGGGAACCGGCTTTAGTCCCGGGACTAAAGGTCCTTCAAGTTAAAAAAAACTAAAGCCTCCCACCACAAATGTATCCCATGAGATTCAAACTTAAGACCTCTTGCACTGCCTCATGCGTAGCTGACCACCTCACCTACTCAACACATCTGTTAATATATGAGACTCTTCCATTTGATCCCACCCATCGAGTGACCTTTAGTGTCGGTTTGTAACACCACCAACTGGGACTAAGAGACCTTTAATCTCGGTTCGTAACATCAACCGGGATTAAACGGTCTACCCTGGACTAAATGTTTTGGAGTTACCCGGTTGGTGTTACCAACCGAGACTAAAGATCTATTAGTCCCGAACATACAATTTTCCAAGACTAAACCTCATTTTGGACATTGACCAAAGACTGGTTCTAATGTCTCACCTACTGTTTAAGATTGAGTTAGACTTAAGACTTTGATATGTTGTGGGCTCCTGTGGACGGACCTGACCAGGCCCGGCCCTGAGGGGGGGGGGGGGGCCAGCAGGTGCAGCCGTTCCAGGCCCAGCCAGCCAATGGGTACTAGTATTCAGCCTAAATGTACGTGATAGCTAGGCTAGACCAGTTGATCCGATTTTTAAACAGCGGTGATCACGCAATGCGAGCAGGCCATTTCTCCGCTTCCTTTCCTTTGACTTCGACTTCGACTGTTGGACTTCTGTCGTTCTGTGCGAGGCTGCGAGTCGCTGCCCGCCTCCCCGTCGGCTGGGCACCTCTACGCGTTCGCCGACCGCGTCCACCCGCATGGCGCCACTCCTGTGACCCGTCCACTGGACCGCAGTCCGCGCGTGACGTGATATCTGATCTACTCATTTGCAAAGGGCAAGCTGGCGATCATCCAATTCACCCCCAACTTCAGCACTCCAATTTCATCACTATCAGGCAAGAGGCAGAAACCAACAATCATGTACCCTCCGTCCCAAATTATAAGACGTTCCAAGAATCTTGGAGAGTCAAACTATCTCAACTTTGACCAAAGTTATATGTCAATATAATAACATTTATGATGTCAACTAAGCATTATTAGATTCGTTATCAATTATATTTTCATAACATATCTATTTAATATCATAAATCTTTATAGTTTTCTCTATAATTATTGGTCAAACTTGAGATACTTTGACTCTCCAAGATTCTTGGAACGTCTTATAATTTGGGACGGAGGGAATATTTCTTATCTCTATCTTATGATGTCTTATCATATAAGTTAATAACTGTTTCTCTAAATATTTACAGAACCATGTTATTATCAAAATATGTTTGTAGCAATGACAAAAGATAGGGGAAAAAGTGAGGTTAAACGGATCAGCAACATTATGTGAATTGAGAAGCGATTGTTGGATTAGATTGATATTGATATCATCATCAATAAGAATGTTAGAAGAAATTTTTAAGGTAATTTAATATATAGATATACAAATTATTTCAAAGGAATATTATTTTTCATTGAATTAACTACTTATCAGTAATATTTCGTATATACGTGTACATGTACTAGCAATGGGTACTACTAGCTAGTAGTATTATCATGTTTATATAAAAAAGATCTAAAATATAGCTTCGTTCTAGGTCTAGAAAAACTCAGGACCGGCCCTGGACCTGACGGGTGTCGACTCGTGGATATAGCGGGATGAGCTGCATACTCTAACACAATGCGCAATGCTGAACATGAAAGAACTCCAATGATGATTACGTTGGGAGCTGGGACGACATAAGTTAAAGAAAAGAATCCAACAGGAACCTAACCTGAGCTCTGGAAAACGGCAGCGTGCAGAGCATTTTGCGAGCTCGGGCCGGCAGATGATGCGGCCCTGCAAGTCGTCGTAATCTCTCTGACAGCTTCCAGCGACCCGCTGATCACCGCCAAATACAGCGCCGATACGCCTGCGTTGTTCAGCTCGGCCGCCGGCTCCGCTGCCTCCGAGACGAGGGCCTTAACCGCAGCGACATGCCCGTGCCTCGCCGCCAGATGCAGGATCGTGTCCCCTGCCTCGTTCTTGCATCCCAGGATGCTCTCGCCGCAATCCCGGGCCAGCTCGGCAAGCATCGTGACGGCCGTGGCGTCCCAGCCCTTGCCGCGCAGTGCAGCGGCGCGTCCAACGCCGAGTTCCGGCCAGAGATCAGGAGGCCCTGATCCCTGAAACTGAAGTACAGCTCACGGATCAACACATCGTGCCCTTGCGCCGCAGCCACATGTAGAACGGTGTTCCCCCCTGCAGTCACCTCGTGTATGCTGCACTGTCCATGCTTAAAGATGTCTGAAAGACAGAAAAATACGCAAATTAAAATATATAAATAAAATAACAAAATTTATTGGTCACTGTTCTACCAATCCCGTGTGGCCACGTACAAGCTAGAGAAGACAAACACCTACTCACTCCCTCCGAATCATCTCAAATTTGACCAAACTTATACGATAATATAATAACATTTATAACGTTAACTAAATATCATTAGATTCATCATCAATTATAATCTCAATTTTTTTTATATATTCTTATAATATACATATTTGATATTATAAGTCTTTTATTTTTCTCTATAATTTTAGTCAAACTTTAGATGCTTCGACTTTCTAAGATTCTTAATTAAAATATCTTATAGTCTAGGATGGAATGAGTACTAGTTATTATTTATTACATTGACTAATGAAAATTGCTTATATTAAATTATTTATTTATATAAAATTTTGGGGTTGTTTTGAATTATCTTTTATAATGACAGAGTTGTGTAATTTAGATACAAATTGGAGGGTACTTTGGATCATCTAACATAATGACAAAGATGTGGGGTCTATAACCCTACAGTTGGACCATCATATAGAGTTGGACCGTCATATTATCCGAAGCAAGTGTATACGTGATTAAAGCGTTGTAAATGATAAAATATAATATGATAAGGACACCTGCCTGTCTCAAAGACTTCAAAATCTTTTTCTTGCATGTTCACAGTCAACTCCCCTTCTGAGAAACGCAAGCACAAACAAAATTAATCAAAATAGACCAGACACAGGGAAAGGTTATTAAACTGTATCAGCAACAGCGAATCGCTAAGAATTGAGTTATTAAACTGTGGAAGTTATGACAGAGCATCTCAAAAAGTATCCAATGATTTCTTCCCAATAATATGATGTTTTTTAACTCCTAAAAAAAAGTATTGACAGAGCAACAGCAGCGGACTAAAAGTATCTCCACGAATTTGGTAAATAAAATACTTCCTATATAAGTTTTTTTGGTAACAAGGAAAAACACACTCCACCAACAACTTGGTAAAACAACTCTTAAAAATGAGAACTTCCTAAATCTCCACTCTAACCCACAACTTTAGCCTTTAGGGGCTCGATAGAAACTTCATAGTCGCGCCCTTGCCACGCGTTGATTTTGGCAACCACGCTATTTCTGACCTACTGGTTGCCGCTATACATCCCAACTCCTACTGCTTCCTCCTTGAAGGTACATGCTCCCTACCTACCTACCATCAATCCTTTCCTTGCTAGGCCCAAATTAGAAAGGCATAGAGAAAAAGGAAGAAAGAAGGAAGGAAATTAATAAGCCTGTGAGGTACCAGTGGCCGCTGCGACTTGTTCGGAACGTATCGCTACGACCTCCGACGTCGCCCCTAGGTAGACCTTGTCATGGAGGTAAGGGCACATCATGTCAGTGAAGCATGCATCACCATCATGTTTCGGCTGCATCGGCGCCGGTGTGGGTGTGGCACCGCCACGGGAAGTAGTCGTAGGCGCGAGCTGGATGTGCTGCTGCTGAATAAGACGATCCATTGATCGATCGGATGAGGAAGTTAGCAACTGCTACTATGCTCAGGCAAGAGGGGGCCGCAAGCACAGTATAATATATAGGGTGTGTTTGGAGCGCCTCACATGTGTTACAGTAAAAACAACTATTGTAAATATATTCATTTTATCGTAAATTACTATATAAAATTTATAAAATTATTTTAAATAGAGGTGGCTATATATATAAAAATATTATTCTACACCTTAGGTGTATTCCACTACACCAATGTTTTATACTGAAAAAATTCAATATTATTCAGTATTATTTAGTATCTATGTGGTGTTGAGTATAGTACTGAGTTATACTTAACGGTATTCAGTAGTACTTAGTATTTTTCTAAATCAAATTTTCCTTGTGCTACATCTAAGATGTAGAATACCACTACCATGTATATATATATATATATATATATATATATATATATATATATATATATATATATATATATATATATAAAGCTCCAAGCGACATATCTCAATCGAAAGCGACGTGACCACGCAAACAGACAATGACGTAGCTGCCCCCGTGCAGCCTGGCCAGGTCATCGGTCGTCGCACCGTGGCGCGGGGGCAGCGAGCCAGCGAAGCCGAAGAAAAATCTGCCAGGGGCCGTGCATGCGTGCACACTACATGCACAACCACAGGTTCTATACTTCTATCTATACAAGTCGCCGTGGAGTCAAGTGCCTGCAACCAAGAGACCGGCCCTATGGGACGCAAGTGGGGCGCTCACCCGTCATGTCAATAACAAGTAACGTTTTTGGTTTATTCCAATTATGTTTTTTCTTTTGTAAAATCACTCATTTATATTATATATACACATATAATCAGCTATATGAACATACGTATATCTTAGCTTATTATGATTGAGTTACATGCATCAACCAATACAACTCAAAAACTTAGCTCATGGAAAGAGGTGGTCAATTAACTTATATTTCAACACTTCCCCTACACTTCCCTCACGTCAAGGTTCCTTAGGCCTCAGATGTAAAATAGAAGCGAACAACAATTATTTTATTTTAATTGCGCTTATCAGGATTCGAACTCGAGACCTCTGACTCTGATATCATATTGAGTTGCAAGCCTACTAGTTACGACTACTTCTACGAGAGCTTCACTGTCCTCTCCGCCGTGCCACCCTGATCTATTGTGATAACATCGATGTTGTCTACCTCTCCACTAACCAAGTCCAACATCAGCCAATCAAGCATGTCGAGATTGATATGCACTTCTTCAGACAACGAGTCACCCTCATGTTCCCACCTCGTCTCAGTATGTAGACATCTTCACGAAAGGTACTCTCAGTTCCAACTGCGGGGGAATGTTAGAATATTCCCCAATTCACACCCTCGGTAAAGTTCGCGTCCTACACGTTCCCACCTCATCTCAGTACATCGACATCTTCACCAAAGGTGCTCCCAGTTCCAACTGCAGGGGAGTGTTAGAGTATTCCCCAATTCACGCCCTCGATGATGATGTACTCCCAGTTCCAACTGCGGGGGAGTGTTAGAGTATTCCTCAATTCACGCCCTTGATGAAGTCCGCGTCCAGCACGTTCCCATCTCGTCTCAGTACGTTGACATCTTCACCAAAGGTGCTCCCAGTTCCGACTGCGGGGGAGTGGGGAGTGTTAGGGTATTCCGGTGTTAGAGTATTCCCCCAATTCACTTTTATTTCAACACTCCCCCTCACGCGGAGGCTCCCTCAGGCCTCAGACGTGGAATAAGAGCGAGCAACAATTATTTTATTTTAATTGCGCTAACCAGGATTCGAACTCAAGACCTCTGGCTCTAATACCATACTGAGCTGTATGCACCGACCAGTACAACAAAAAAAAAACTTAAATTGATAGGAGAGGTGGACAATTCACTTATATTTCAAAAATTATGAGCATCTCTAAATATTTTTTTTAGAAAGGACAAAAAAAAGTTGATAGGGAAAGATGGACAATTCACTTATATATATTTCAATAATTATGAGCATCTCTAAATATTTTTTAGAAAAGACAACATTTATTTGACGGTAGCACTTCCAAATAATCTACAGCTTATTAGGGAGTGCGTTTGTTTATAGGGGTGATAGATTTGCTGGTATTCTTAGAGGCAGAGTCTCTGTCCATATGTTGAGAGTTAATTAGTGGCCAAGAGAAGCTGGGGTATTGTGGGCTGGTGGTATGATGGGCTGGTTTGGCCTACAAATGTTTGGGTCGGCTTGTGTGCCATGTAGGGATGCAAGCCGCAACCCGCAAGCCTAGATGAATGTCCGAGAACGGCGACCAGAGGGGGGGGGGGTGAATGGGAGCCTCAAATTTCTCTCGAAATATTCGGGCCATTCTTTCCAAAAAACCAAACCCAGTTGCTGGGTGCTCAACCTCCCTCGAGCAACGTTGCTCGGGGGATTCAGACGAAATCGAGAGATTGAGAGCTCACCGGCAGTGGAGGAAGACTCACCGGAAACCCCAAAACGTAGGTTCTCGACCCCTAGGGAAAAGAGGCAAAAACTCACGAAAACAGCAACCGCCGGACTGCTTCAGACAGAGCCTCCGGACCAACGGAAGTGGTCCGGTGCTTAGTCCGGTGACTGGTCCGACGCCTGGTGGACTCAATAGACAGAGACCACCGGACCAATGAGGTATGGTCCGGAGCCTCAAAAACGAATGGTCCGGAGGGTGGTCCGATGCCCTTCGCTGCTTGACACGAGAAAAGTCGTCCGGAGCTAGGAGAAAGTCGTCCAGAGCCTAGTCCGACGCTCACGAGCAGAAAGTTGTTCTTCGCGAAAACGGATTTCTCTCCGCCAAATCTTCCCAAAACTCAACCAAATGAACTCCAACTGCAACCAAACTTTGTCGGCATGATCCTAGTGCAGTTGGGGCGCTATCCCGAAGAAATCATCGCTCAATTTGGAGATGATAAACGGGAACACTCGGATTTGGGGGAGAAAAGGCAAAACGAAGAAGGCCACAAAGAAATCGTCCGATCTACGTACTCGTGAGGTTTGAGGAGAAACCCTTCGGTGCAAAGATGCTCCTCACAAATACGAACAACTTGGTTCAAACGGATTTGCATGAGCTACTCCCTACAAAGAGAAATCATCTCGGGAATAAAGAGGGAGCAAAAGCAAAACGCGAAGAACACAAGCAAAACGGGGACACGATCAAGAAAACGAAGCCACCATGGCTTACGGAGGTTACGGCCTCCGATTTCTCACAACAAACTCAAGTTCTTACAAAGGTTGGTGGAAACAACCTAGGGATCTCATGAACTAGAGAGAGGGTAGAGAGAGAGAGAGAGAGTTGGGGCAAATGATTAGGGTTCAAGAGATGGGATGAGGGATACCCCTTCACCCCCTATTTATCAGGCTTTGGCTATTTCCCAAAGACCCCCTAGATACATGAGTGAACTACCTAGCCTAAGTAAGCATTGCAGTCCAAGCTCCGGAAAATATCTCCCGCATTTTGAATGGACGGCCCCGCTTCCTGCCAGGAGTTGTCGTCGCCTCGACGCAATCTCCAGGATTCCGCCACGTGCCATCCCCGTTTCCTCGGAAGCTCTGCCCGGGTTTTGAGGCCCAAACCCGCGAAACCCGCCACCTGTAGCTTTCGGCTCAACTACCGAACCCCGAGTTTTGAGGCCCAAACTCAGAAACCGTCCTCCGATGGTTTTGAGGCCCAAACCACCAAACCGCTCGACTCGTGCCGCCTCGTCCCCGCCCGACTCGCTCGCTGACCGTCTTGACTTGGCCAACACGGTCTACCTCCATGTCTTGTCGCGCTCGCCGGTGCCAAGTACTAGCCACCACAGCTAGTCCGCCGGCGCCCATGGTCCCTCAGTCCGAGCCCCGCTTCCGCCCTTCACCGCTCTCAGTCCATCGGCACGGCAAGCCTCTACTCGACCTTCTCCACGCCATTGACCACTGTCACTAGACAGACACACATTTGCTTTCGCAAAGATTAGTAGTAAGCCACTCAAACTGAAACGCTCAAGTGTTGGACAATCACTCATCACAAAACTAAACATACATGAGTACTTATCCACCATGTGTTCGCCCTAGATATAGGCTTAATTTCGTGAGTTACCGCTTGAAC
This sequence comes from Microstegium vimineum, assembly GCA_022036555.1. Classification (NCBI taxonomy): domain Eukaryota; kingdom Viridiplantae; phylum Streptophyta; class Magnoliopsida; order Poales; family Poaceae; genus Microstegium; species Microstegium vimineum. The sequence goes on from CM039132.1 coordinate 5,298,976, forward strand.
CTGCAAAAATTAAGTCTATATATAGGTTTGCGGGCTAGCCCACTTGCATCCTAGTGCCATGTCTCGTTTCTGACGCATTGTACGAACACGTTCGTCCTGCTACTAGAGAGAGGGTATCGGACCCAACTAAACCGTTTGCTTAATCTCACGGGTTCCGATCCAGCCATGTTCTTCTTTTCTACCACCGTACCAGTCCTGATTCTTGCCATCCTTCCCAAATTCGTATTCCAATTTCCCAGTTCATTGCACTTGGTATTCAGAGCTTTGGTTTTTTTATTGAAAACAGGAGGGGTTTTACCCCCTACCGTGCTTTATTGCATATAATAAAGAAACATTCCCAAAATAAGGATTAAGAAACAGAGAAAGTTACCAAGAAAATAGAAAGAATTACACATAAGTTTCTAGCCATAATAAGAAAAGGATGATAAGCTGCTCTTTGACCTACAGAGAACCAATGCAAACTCTGCTTCGAAGATCTCCTTACAATATCGATCGGCCAAGCTCGATCTAGGCATAGACAAGTGCAATCCTGAACGGAAGGGCTGCCTTCTGAAAAACAAAGAGATCGAGGTCTCTGTTGTAATCAACAACAGACGATTCATCAATTCTTGACACAATAACAACTAACTTATTGCTGATTTTAATCAAAAGATTAGAATTATATATCTTTATGGGTAATCAAAGCAAATCAAAGGGCTTAATAATTTAAGTCCACCCAACACAAGGATAGTATGAAAAATAGAGTTATATCTTATGTATGAGGTAAATATTTTTGTGAGTTACAACGATTCAGAAAAATCTATTAAAATTCTATTTTCATTTGATATATACACACTTTTCTATATCACAATAACACACGGGTACGCTGTTTTCACTAATTTGTCCACCAATTATAAGACATGGGTATGTCTGAGATAGTATATATCTTTTATATAAAAAATGTATCTTTCACTCATCACTATCAAAATGGTAATTTTTTTCTAGAGTGGAGTACACTTTTCAACCTTCAACTTGCATTGAAGTTTGATTTTCAAACTCCAACTACAAAACCGAGTAAAAACAACCTCCAACTATCAAAACCAGAGAAATCTGGACCTCGGATGGTTTTAAAAGCGGTTTTCTATTTTTAAGAGACACTAAAATTTTATATTATTCTTTTTGAGCATCTTAACATCCTCAAATGAGTATGTGAGATGCTCCTATCTCTATTCGGTTTGAAATGAGTATTTGAGACAGGAATGTTCTACTGCTCCGATCCGTGCTCCTAGCCGGTGACAATGTCAAGTTTGCCCTGCCCAGGGCGGCATTCAGGGTCACCATGCTGTCGTGGATCGCCATGCATGCATGGAGTCCATGGACGAGATCGCGGCGACCGGTGACTGCTGGCGCCATGTGCTTGAGGCCATCAAGCGGGGCACTGACTACTTCATTAAGGCGCACACCGGAGACGTGCTGTGGGCCCTGGTCGGCGAGGCGACACCGACCACTACTGCTGGCAGCAGCAGCCGAGGACATGGCCACGTCGATCGCGGCAGGCGTACAAAAAGGTCGACCACGGCAACTCCGAGTCAGACATCGTGGACGAGACCGCCGCCGCCATGGCTGCTGCCTCCATATCTCGTGTTCCGCCGCTCCAACCCGGCCCGCCCGCCCTACTCGTACCTCCTCCTCCGATCAACCACGCCAAGCAGCTGCTCGAATTCGGGGACAAGTACACAGGAACACATAGGGGCAAGTACTACAGCAGACTCGTCAGCGACAAGATGCTGTGTGCGGCGCTGTGGCTGCACGCCGGCACCGCGCCATGCATGATGAGGACAGAGTACCTCGACAATGCCGTGGCCATGGTCGACGAGCTCAGCGGCACGAGCTGGGACGTCAAATACGCCAGCCGGCCTCCAGATGTCGCGCTACTTTGTCCTCAAGAGTACAGAATTAACGGAAATACTTGTGAATTAATGGATGAAAGACACAAATTTCTTAAGCGATGGCTTATCCACTTTTGTTCATATCTCTTGTTAACTTTCTTGTTGAGCTTTCCTTTACCATTTCAGTGTTGTCGTTGGTTGCCGTACGTCTAGCAGCTAAAATGCAGGAAATTTTTAAAGAAACGATCCGTACATACATTGGAGTTTTCCTTCTCTTTGAAAAGTCGTACTCATAATAATGATGGAACAATAATATAGCGACAATGATGCATGGTGTGCATGTGGTTCGCCGTTCGCGTGGTAGACTCTAGCTATATAATCCGGGCGTTCTGCCCTGCTTCACAGTACTCCAACGAGAAGCTGATTAACTTCGCAGAAAAGTCCGTGTGGAAGAAGTCAGCAGAGTATAATAAGAGAAGAAGAATCCGCAGCAGTAATAAGGCTATGACGGTTGTGTGTTGCCAATTAATGACTTTGACTTAGTCTGGCTCCGCAAGAGCATACACGTCCAGCAATATATATAAGTGCCAACACGGCTCAGGCTCATATACGTCCTGCTGCCTTCTCTCTGTACTACGTACTCATCGTAGATCGAGTTGATATAGACACAACATCAACATGGGTGATCTTGCACCTGCTGCCATCTTTGGCATTGCGATAGCTGGGATAGTGTTACTGGCAGTCATAGCGATAGTCCAAAGGTCCATGTGTGGCTATGGTGGAGGCGGAAGTGGAGACATGCATGGAGGAGGAGGCGGACACCGTGGTGGTTTCAATGGTGGTGGTGGCGGGTTCAGTGGTTGGGGTGGAGGTGATGTTGGCGGCGGCGGTGGCGGGGGCGGGGGCGCTTGCTAGAGAGATCTTATTGACTATGTATATATATATATATATATATATATATATATATATGTCTCCTAGATCGTAGTAACATGGCTCTCTGTGCTGTTATCATTTTGATCAACCGTTTCCCTTCCTATCCGTGATTGTTAGTTAATTGTTAATTGGTTATCTGATTTTATCTTCTTGTTTTTTTCCATTTTAATACCAAAAAAAACACGAGTTTGTACTCTATTATGGTTGGTTCACAAGGTTAAATAATGCCAGATTCCTCTACTGTTTTTTTCCATGTGTTGCCAATCCAGTATCGACTAAATATTTTCTACTACCTATATAGGAGACCTCACTATCTAGTAAATTTATCTGCAATCTTATCAAGTCACGTCACTACCTCGGGTCCACTTCTCTCTACCTTCTTCGACGCAACAATTAAAGACCATTTCGCCTCTTATTATCTTCTTCGTGCTGTACCTGCCGGCACCTATATATATATTCTCCTTCTACCATGTCAACGGACTAAAAACTGATCTAATCGAGCAAATAAACGGGCACTCATCACGAGCTCCTCCATTAGAAGTGTGAGTAGCAAAATCAGCTTCAAAGACCTGAACAGTCTATTGGTTAAATATGATTTATAAGCTACACGGAGGAAAAATTTGCGATTGTCAGCGCTGGCTTCAGTGGGATCCAGGTGCGGTTGATTTAGGGCATGCTTGATTGAGCTTTAGCTTGGAAAAAGTTGTGAGTTGTGGAAGCTTATTGGGTTGTGGTTTGTGACAATGCTCGGAGCCATTTAGTTGAACAAGTTGCATATGTCATCCTACATAATCTATCAACCACAGGTTGCAGAGAAGACCATGGACGTCGTCAGGGCTGAATTCCTGCTACTTGTCGCTCAGACAGAAGCCACGCTCGCCCACCACCAGTCGGTGACATAGGTGGCGCGACTGGAGGAGCTCGTCGGGGCTGGGCCAAAGGGGTCACATTCGCCGGATCCGGTGCTGTCAGTAGGGCCGCGAGTTGCAGGGTCTTCATTGGCTAAGTAAATACCTATGTCCTATGGATTAGTAAATATTTCTACATTGATGCCCCTAGTGGGATAAAACCCCATCAGGTTTTGGGTCGCGGCCTCACGGGTACCCATTGGCGCATCCCTGTAGTTGGGGTTTAGTTGTGGTGGGTTTTAAGGCACCAAGGCCCAGTAGGGGAAAGGCAAAGGCTATGGAAGTTATGGTGAACAATCTTTTATCTTGCGACCCTTGTTAGAAGATGAAGATTCCTATCTATAATGTACTTAACCTTGAAAAAAATTACAAGCAAGTCGAGTAGATTTCAAAATTAAAAATAAACAAGTTGGGTGGTACATTTAATTTGGAAGAATGAAAAGATGCCGATTTATTCATTAGGAGAACGAAAATGGAGTACATCAAATGGATCCCAATTACATCTTGTTGCAAAACATATGGCATAAGGGTGACCTGTCCATTGGTAAACTTTCAAACAAGAAATTTTTTCAAATATATATAAGAAATGGAAACACAATAAACTTGCAAAACTTGCATGGCTCACGTACGGCCACAATTTTTATTGAGAAACAAGGGAGCGAAAGAAAGTCGCGCGTTCTTAGGTTGCAGCTGATGAACTTGCCGGCCACCTGTCACACATCTAGAGAGTGAACTTGCCGTTGAGCACGAAGTTTTGGCCATTGATTCTCTTGCCATGGTCGGATGCCAGGTACACCGCCGCGTTCGCCACGTCGTCCTCGGACACCTTGTTGGCCTTGTATCTGCTGGTCATATCATCCAGCTGCGTGTCAGTTGCTTGGGGGAAGATCTGCCTCAGCACGTTCCTATCAAAATTGCCCACGACGTCGTGCGGCGAGATGGCATTCACCCTCACGCCGTGGCTTCCCAGCTCGGCCGCGGCGGCGCGGACCACGCTGACGACCGCCGCCTTGGAGATGCTGTACCACGAAGGCATCACGTCGCCGAGCGCGCCCACGGCGCTGCCCGTGCACAGGATGCACCCACCGCCGCCGCCACCGCCGCTCTTGTTGTTCTTGCGCATCACGTCGCCGGCGTGGTTGATGCTCGCTATCACGGACTCGACGTTGACGGCCATGGCGTTCTTGAAGCTGTTCATGTCGATGGAGGAGTATGGGCGGTACAGGTTGTCGATCCCAGCGTTGTTGTAGAAGATGTCGACGTCTTTGTCGTAGATCTTCTTCGCCTCGTTGACCGCGTCGAGAATATTGGAGGGGTTTCTGACGTCGCAGTCCATGGCGTGAGCCATAATTTGACCGTTCTTGTTGAGAGTCGTCAGTAGCTTATGGCAGGACTGCTGCCCATTGGTGTCGGCGAGGATGACACTGGCGCCTTGCTCCACGAACCTTGTGGCAATCGCCCGGCCTAATTTGCTGGCGGCGCCCGTGACCACCGCAACCTTTCCAGAAAGCATGCTGCAACGCAGTTTGCCGTAATGAGTATTTATCAAAATATTCTGTTCGGCTTGTAAAAAATCGGCTGACAGCTAATTGAATAATATTTTGTGACAGTAAATAAGCTGAAACAAGCTAAAAGTAGCTAGTTCAAGCAAATAAATAAGCTATGCAAACACATTTCAGATTTATGAGTATTAATTTACTTTGAAATAAATAAGTATATGAAGGAGCCAACTCTGGAGTGACCCTCCCCTTTCTGCAGTCACAACAAACACCAAGTAACTCGTTTTGTTAGCTTGCTATGGAAACCATTTCAGCTAGGAGTACGGGCCTACGAAAAAGGTACTAGATCAAGCTAGGAGGCAGACCTGTGTTGATCTTCGTGGCTGCTGCTGGTGCTGTCTGCAAAGCTGTGTTGATCATCGTCTTAAATAGAAGTTCCAACCTTCAAGTGCCTCCGCAGCAACTTAGGATCCGATGAAGTGGCAGAAGAAGTCAACTAAACTAGGTCTGCATATGTCTTCTTTTTAATTCTGAGATTGGATCGGCATGAATCAGCTGGTCGTCCTTGCTATCATGCATCCAAGAATCACCTTCTGAAAGTACTATGCTCATCGTGAGTTCAACTAGCTAGCTTTTGCAATTCTTATATTCGGAATTCACCTAAATCTTTCGTGTATATGTGTATATACTTACTCTAACCTCATCTATGATCTAACCCCATATATATTATATGATCCAGACGGGGAGCGTTTCGTGGAACTATGTGGATCAACCATTTGTAATGTCCTGCACACATTTTATATTTCAGTCTTTGACTTGCACACTTGAACCCTTATATATACTTGCATGTGAGATGTCTCCTACACCTCGTCCTCTCAGCGCCTTCAATATATTATTACTGCTGACAGCTGACGTAATCACTAATGACCTCAGCAGTAGGGATGTAAGCAGCAGCTCGCATAGCCCACATATAGGCTTAATTTTATGGGTTGCCGTTTGAACCCGTAAAAATTAAACCTATATGTGGGTTCATAGGTTAGTCCACTTGCATCCCTACTCAACGGATTCTACTTCTGGGACGCAGTGTGTCTCATGTTATATTACCTTCTAGATCTAGGTTAAATCACGTTGTATTTGGATGCTGGCTTATTTATGAGACATATGTGGGTACTCTCACGTCGGTAATGTGTAGCAACAACAGGGCTCAACATTGATTTCTGACAACAGAAAATTTCTTTTGTTTTGTTCTATGCTTCGTTTTTTAAAATATATAAAAAGCAAGTTTTTTGTAAAATGTAGTACAAACATAAAAAATACATAACACGAAGAAACAGTTATAATAATGACTTAGCTGACTTGATTAGGAGCATGACGATATTGAATCATGCTTGGATGGCACGTCGCACCATGGGATGCCAAGAAGCCTCGGGGCTTTGACTCACGTTGTGTTGGGATGCCGTGTCACTACTATATACTCCCTTGTCTACGAAAGAATAGATTTTTGAGTTTGTCTTAAGTTATTTTTTTTTAGCTTTGACCAAATTTTTAAAATAAAGTATTAAAAGATACGATATCAAACTAGTAGAATTAAATTTAGCTAAGAACATATTTTAACATGGTGCTCATTTTAAGTCATAAATGTTGTTACATTTTTCTATAAGGTTAGTCAAAGTTAAAAAAGTTTGACTGGCACGGATTCTAGGATTTGATTCTTTCGTGGACGGAGGGAGTATTTTAACTGTAGTGAAAGCTAGAATGCTTATACCACTAGTGCAGGAATGGGTACATTACCGTCATTGGCGGATCCAGGATGCGATCAGGGGGGCTAAATAATAAAGTTGATGATTGACAATGAAGATTTAGGACTAATACTTAGTATCTAAGATTATATTATGATTAACAATGAAGATTTTGGTGAATTTTATAGAGATTTAAGGAAGAAATGAGTGAATTTTATAGAGATTTAATGGAGAAATGAGTGATTTTTATAGAGGTTTAATGGATACATGAGGCCATAGGGGCGGCTGCAGCCACCCCAGCCCCCTGGATCCGCCACTGATTACCGTCTTGGTTAGGAAACCTTTTTGTTGTGCGATATCAATAACTTTGTATATTCTATTCTTTGTTTCTAAACTCAAGCATACTATTATAGAGCATATATACTATATCATATTTATAGGGTTTCTCTTCCTGAGGCGTTGTTCACCGTCCTCAACATCAACAGGGTCATCTCGCCTCATCTTATACCGTGATATACATGGCATACTAGGTATACATCCAAATTCTCGTACTCCTTGCCATGCATGGTGGAGGATGCGGTCATTAGGACATACGTATTTCTTGGGATCTCAATCTAATCCTAAAGGATAAACAATTTGCTTTGCTTTATATGTAGTGGTGGACAATTCGTTCTCCTTCGAAAGCATCTTCATTGTGAGTTTTAGTAACTCTCCAAATTCTTAGTCAGATATACCATTCTTTGCCTTCCATTGCAGCAATTACATGGTGATATCAAAATGCTTTGTCCCACTTTGCAATTTGGGTATAACAATTTCTTGTGATCCTCTACCATGCGCTCGAATTTATCTTCTCTCTTTTCACTTTTCTCTGTGCGTCGAGAATGTCCTGACCAAGATCATCAATGGGTTCATCTTCTGCCGCAACCTCTTCTTTAGCTTCCCCATTGCAGTATCATCAAAGGCACTGTATTCAGCGAACCCACAAATAATGTTGTCATCATCCCCTTCTACTTTATTTTCTTCCATTATAACCCCACTTTTTTCGTGCTTGGTCGAACAAATATAGTTTGATATAAAACCTAACCCAAAACAAGTGTCCGTGAAGGGTTCTTGAGGAAGCATAATCGTTTACATTCTTACAGAGAATACATGGGCAGCACATGAAACTATTTTACATGTTTGCCTCAGCCACGCATATGAAATCATGCACACCCTTGATGGACTCTTGGGAGCAGCGGTTAGCTTTATACCTCCATTGCTATTTAATCTGCACTACACATAACCATATCAAAACTTGAACATAATTAATTAATATCTTATATTACACAACATGCATGATTAGTTAACTGAAATATTAACTAATATTCTATACCACAATTGTTTTGAACATTATTGTATTAAAGCCTTGATACAATGTAAACAACTCCGAATAACCCTAAACAAATTAAACCTACAATGCACTAGAACATAATAAGGACTTCATGATTAATCCCAACTAAAATAGATAAATCCTTAAATTAGTTACTTCTTCATCTGTGGGCTTCTTCTGCTATAGTTCACTACCTCTTCATACATTGGTGCACTCTCATCAGCCACCTTAGCCGCCTCAGTTGAGTTTTGCACGTGCTCAACATACTCTTTCTCCCAGTACTAGGATTTACATCTAGACATGCATACTAGTTTTTTGAGAACTACTATAGGTTTCCTTCATCTACATATACAAACTAATAAGTGATTCTGAACTCAAATGGCATATAATAAAAAACATCATTATTCCCATTTAAAAAGCCATAAATTTCTCTATTTTTTAGACAATGAAACGAGCCATGCTCATGATGAAATGTGAGAGGATGAAGTTGCTAAGTGCTAACCTTTAGAATTGAATAATAAATAGTGGAATGAATGTCTTCACCAATCCGGCCAGCATGAACTCCATCCACAACCAAGAACAGAGAGGAAGCAGAGAATTTGAAATTGTTGACACTGTTTTTCGGCATGTGTCAAATGAGCTAAGACTTGCGTTGATTGGTAGCCGTTTTCTATCGGCATCGGAAAGTCATCGGTCAAATTTACCAATGAGAGTGAATGCTGCAAGAAGGATAAGTTTATTGCCGATGGGAGTTGGGCGACTCTTGCCGATAAGGATTAATTGGTGAATACAAGTTACCAGAAGTGCAAGGTTGCTGATTGGGAAGTATTGCCGATGCCGATGGGCATGGAGTGACGATGCCGATGGGCACAGGGTAACGTGGCGGTTGACGTCAGCAAGGGATTGCCGATGGTAATAAAAGGAAGTTGCGGATTGAAGAGTCTGCCGATGGAAAGTTTCATCGGAGAGAAGACATAAGGAAACTGGTGATCTTATACCAGTATTGTTATAGAAGTTTGAGTCCGACTCTTTCACGAGTCGTTTGTTTCCTTAAAAATAGAGGTGTTTGTTTAGGAAAATAATATTGTTATTTGGGTCCGATTCCTGCGCGAGTCAGTTATTTCCTTTAAAATAGGAGTTTGTTTTGTTTAAAAAAGATACGAGTCTCGTGTCTGATTACAACTCCTATTGCTGGAGTATAAATATGTACCTAAATAACAAGATACTGTGCGGCGCTGTGGCTGCACGCCGGCTCCACGCCATGCATGATGAGGACAGAGTACCCTCGACTATGCCGTGGCCATGCATGGTCGACGAGTTCGGCGGCACGAGCTAGGACGTCAAATACGCCGGCGGGCCGGCCGGCCGGTCGCCAGATGCTCGCGCTACTTTGTCATCAAGAGTATAGAGAATTAACGGAAATACTACTTGTGAATGGATGTAGAAACTAACGGAATTGAATGGCATGAAAGACACAAATTTCTTAAGCGATGGCAACCAAGGAAATTGTTTTATCCACTTTGTTCATATCTTTTGCATTGTTAACTTTCTTGTTGAGCTTTCTTTTACCATTTCAGTGTTGGCGTTGGTTGCCGTACGTCTAGCTAAAACGCAGGCATAAATTTTGAACGAACGAACGATCCGTACATACATTTGGAGTTTTCCTTCTTTTTGAAAAGTCGTACACTTCATAATGATGATAATAATATAGCGACAACAATGCATGGTGTCCATGTGGTTCGCCGTTCGCGTGGTAGCTAGACTCTAATCCGGGCGTTCTGCCCTGCTTCACAGTACTCTAACGACGAGAAGCTAATTAACTTCGCAGAAAAGTCCGTGTGGAAGAAGTCAGCAGAGTATACCTTGTTTATATTATAAATATGACGGTTGTGTGTTATTACCTCGGTCTCTAAAAGAATATAATTCTTGCTTTTTGAGAAATCAATCAGTTTAAACTTTGACTAATTTTATATAAAAAAATACTGACATCCATAATATAAAATTAGTATCATTAGATTAGTTATAGAATATATTTTTATAATAAAATTATTTAGAGACATAAATGCTAAATATTATGTAAAATAAAGTTGGTCAAATATAAAATTTTTTGATCGGTACAGTTCCTATAATTACGTTCTTTTGGGGACGGAGGTAGTACAAATTAATGACTTTGACTTAATCTGGCTCCGCGAGCGCGTCCGGTACGTCCAGCAATATATATAAGTGCCAACAAAGCCTACCTAACAGTCTCAGGCTTAGTGTCCTGCTGCATGCCTTCTCTCTGTACTACTCATCGTACGTGTACTGTTGAGAGTTGATATATATACACAACACCAACACGGGTGATCTTGCTCCTGCTGCTATCTTTGGCATTGCGATAGCTGGGATAGTGCTACTGGCAGTCATAGCGATTATCCAAAGGTCCATGTGTGGCTATGGCAGAGGCGGAAGTGGAGACATGCATGGAGAAGGAGGAGGTGGACACCGTGGTGGTTTCAATGGTGGTGGTGGCGGGTTCAGTGGTTGGGGAGGAGGTGATGTTGGCGGCGGTGGTGGTGACGGCGGCGGCGCTTGCTAATTAAAGAGATCCTATTGACTATGTATATATGTCTGCTAGATCAGAGGGACACGACTCTTATCATTTTAATATCAGGGGACCCTTCCCTTCCTATCCGTGATTGTTAATTGGTATTCATTTGTTAATTGTTAATTGGTTATCTAGTTTTACCTTCTTGATGGGGTTTTTTTTCATTTTATAATACAAAAAACACGAGTTTGTACTCTATTATGGTTGGTTCAAGGTTAAATAATGCCAGATTCCTCTACTCATTTTTATCAAGTGTTACCAATCCAGTATCAACTATATATTTTCTACTAAGCCACGAATAGGAGACCTCACTATCTAGTAGATTTATCTGCAATCTTATCAAGTCACGTCACCACATAGGGTCCACTTCTCTCTGCCTTCTTCGACGCAACAAAGACCATTTTGTCTCTTCTCTTCTTCGTGTTGTACCTGCTAGCACCTATTATCCTTCTACCATGTCAACGGACTAAAACCTGATCTAACGAGCAAATAACAAGTACTCATCACGAGCTCATCCATTAGTAGTGTGAGTAGCAAAATCAGCTTCAAGGACCTGGATAATATATTGGTTAAATATGATTTATAAGCTACAGAGTAAAAATTTGCAACCACTGGTTTCAGTGGGATCTAGGTGCGGTTGATTTAGGGATGTTTGATTTGAGCTTTAGCTTGGAAAAAAGTTGTGAGTTGTGGAAGCTTGGGTTGTGGTCTGTGACAATGTTCGGAGCCATTTAGTTGAACAATCCTGGCTTCTTAGAAAAAGGTGCTGTCAGTGGGTCCCATATATATGTCACCCGACCCGGTCTATCAACCACAGGTTGCAGAGCAGACCATGGACGTCGTCAGGGCTGAATTCGCGCCACTTGTCGCTCAGACAGAAGCCACGCTCGCCCACTACTAGTAGGTGACATAGGTGGCACGACTGGAGGAGCTCGTCAGGGCTGCGCCAAAGAAGCCGCATCCGCCGGATCAGGTGCTGTCGGCGGGGCCGAGCTGCTATAGGGTCTTCATTGGCTAAGTAAATACATATAGATAAGTAAATATTTCTACACTGATACTTCTAGTGGGGTAAAACCCCAACAGGTTTTGGGTCGCGCGCTCACGTGTACCATTGGCGCATCGGTAATGCTCCACCACGGATGTGTCCGACTGTAAGTGGGCCGGCGGGGGCCGTGGCCCACGTGTACCCCACCCCCCAATCCCACCCACCAAACCCGGCATCCGTCATTTCCACCGGCCTCTTCCACTCCCTCCTCACTCTCTCTCTCGCTCCATCCTCCCTCGGGCTCCTCGGTGTGCCGTCGCCGTCGGCGAGCACGCGTCCACCTGCCCGTGCTCGTGTCGCGCCCTCCTCCCACCTCGCGGCTTCCATGTTTCCTAGAAGCTGGCCATGGCGGTTCCCGCGACATCCGCGCGTATTTGGCGGCGGCGGCCCGGATCTGCGGGGTTCCGGCAGCGGCCGCCGCGGATCTGCGAGTTCCATCGGCGACGGACGCGGATCTGGCCGGCGCGCGGCCCTGGATCTGTGGTGTTCCGGCGGCGGCCGCCGCGGATCCGCGGGTTCCAGCGGCGACGGACGCGGATTTGGCCGGCGCGCGGTGGCGGCGGCGCCAGCCGCGGTTCCGGGGGGGGGGGGGGGTTCCGCGGTTCCCAGGTAGGCCTCCTCCTCTCTCCTCCGTATCCTCCATCTCCAGTCATGAGAGGTGGATGTGTTAGGGTTGATGTTGCTTTTTTAGCTTCTTTTTGTTTCAAAATCATTGTTCATCTTGTTTCGTTTTTTCTTTTAATTTGTTTCACGTGTTGCAGTAGGTTAGGGTTGCAGGGGGGCTTTGAGTTACTTGTTTCAAAAATTGTGTTTCTTTTGTTTCTATATCTCACTTTAATTTGTTTCAACTCATGTCTTTAATTTGTTTCCGGTCATTTTTCAACTTATGTTTCAATCCACGGTCCGAACCATGTTTTTAGTGTTTCAATTCATTTTTGGTTTTGTTTCTTTATATCAAATCATTTGTTTCTTTTTTTCTTGTTTCTTTTTGTTTCAGATTTGTGTTTGTTTCAATTGTTTTGTTATTGTTATTTCTTTTACTCTCTGAGTCATGTATTTGTTTAAGTGTTTCATACGTATGTTTTCCGGTGTTTCAACTGTGTGAGTATGTATGTTACAAAATGTTTCATTTGGATGTTTCAAACTTAGATCTGGTGTTACAACTAGGGTTACAGACGCATGTTCATGTGCTATTAGATATATGTTGCAAGTGTTGTTTTTCTGATGTTTCAAAATTAGATCGGTTTATTGTATTTCTATCAAGAATCACAATGAAAATCTGTTTTTCTGGTGTGTGTTTTTTAATTTTCGTTTTTTTGTTTGTTTCAGATGGGCACGACGTCCATGTTAGGCGACGGCGGCGGATCCAGTTGGAGGAGCAGGGCCGCGTGCGCGGAGGGGGTGGGGGGGTGTCGCGGTCGGGGTGTGCATCGGTGTCCCATGCGGTGGGAAGAGGTTACGGGGCAGTGCTGGGCCGCTCGAACGTCCGTTCTACGGTAGAACGTTCGTTCAGCAGCACGTCCGTTGGCGCATCCCCTGTAGTTGGGGTTTAGTTGTGGTGGGTTGTAAGGCACCAAGGCCCACCAAGGGAAAGGCTATGGAAGTTATGGTGCTCCTCCACGTGAACAATCTTTTACCTTGAGACTCTTGTTAGAAGATCAAGATTCCTATCATAATCTACTGAACCTTGAAACCAAATTACAAGCAAGTCGAGTAGATTTCAAAATTTAAAATAAACAAGTTGGGTGTTACATTTATTTCGGAAGAATGCAAAGATGCCGATTTAGGAGAACGAAAATGGATCCCAATTACATCTTGTTGCAAAACATGATGGCATAAAGGGTAACCAGTTCATTGGCAAACTTTCAAAGAAGAAAATTTCTCGCACACATCTTACTATTACTAATTAGAGGCCCCAATAAAGTCTCCACGTTAATTCTTACCAGATGTGCTAGAAAAAAAGATAAATACTACAAATTCTCACATTAATCAGAAACATCTAGCCGTTAATCAAATGACTCTAAATATCCTCAACCACCAGATCTATTTTGTTTTTTAAAGAAATTATGCACCTCAACGATAGATAGAAATAGCCTACGTACCAGGGGAAAAAATCGTTCACGTCAATGGATATATTTTGTTTTTTAATTCCACATCAGCAATATGTAAATAAAAAAATCTCATTGTATGATATAAAAACAACTTTGAGTACGCGTATGGAAAAATCATCTATTTTGTTTTTAAAAAGTTACTCACCTCCACGTTAAAAATAGAAAATAGCCTAAATTACAATTGGTGGGAAAAAATCTGGCTACACGGGAGAAAATATTGATCCGTTGTTGCTTTAACCACGTTACAATGTAACACCCTAAAATTTGAATTAGCAAATTAGGTTTGAGTTTAAATTTAAATTGCTTTAATTTGAGTTATTTCAAGCAATTTTGGTGATCATAGAATTAAATAAATAAAACTTAAAATAAATATATCATGCAGGGTTCAACATGTATGTGCATTGCATGCCTTTGCATATTTCTTTGCGTGGTTTGATTTTCAAAACTCAAAAGAAAGAATTCAAAACTATTTTGAAAAGCAAAAAGAAAAGAAAAAAAAGAGAAAACTCTTTCCCCCCTCCCTTCTGTTTTCGGCCCAGCCACCCAACCGGCCTGCTCTCTCCCTCTCCCCTCCTTTTCCCGCATGGGCCGGTCTCCCTTGCTCTCGGCCCAGTCCGCCGCAGGCCTGCGAAGCTGCTCCTCCCCTTTCTCTCTCTGACGCAGCGGCCCCGCGCGTCAGCACCTTCTCCTTTCCCCCTTCCCCGGTTCGGACTCTGCCGAGCAGGGGAGCCCGTCCGCCTCTGCCTTGGCGTGCGCGCCACGCCCAAACCCTCCCTCCGGGCCGCTATAAGTAGCGTCGACCCCGCGAGATCGATCTCATCTTCTCGCCTCGCCTTGTGCCCTACCAGCACTGCCCTCACCGCGTCCGCCGTCGGACAGAACACCGCCGCCGAAGCCTTCGCCGATTCCGGCCACCGTACGCCTCACCGAGCTTCGCTTTGGTGTTCGTGGGTTCGCAAGGAACCTTCTCCCCCTTGTTTTCACCTCCAATTTGGCTCACGCGACCTCGTCGCTGTTTTGCAGAAACAGCAGGGCCGCCCGCGCCGTGGACAGCCGCTCTGGGGTCTCCTCGACCTCCGTTTTGTTCTCTGGTGAGTCCGCCTTGGCCTCCTCGTGCTCCCCAACCCCTTCCCTCGCGAAACCGAGCACCAGAGCCCCTGTACTCTCCGCGTCGGCGAGCTCGGGTCGTTCCGGCCATGGCGTCGGCCGGCCGAGATACTGTTCCCCGAAGGGAATCCCCTCTGTTCCCCCCTTCTAATCTCACCCCTCCATCTCAGATCCAAGGGATCTGAGTCACTGATACCCCTTCGTCCTGGTAGTTTTGCTAAAGAGTCCCTGCTCTTTTTGACTCTCAACCCGCAGTCCTAAAGCGTCTTTCGTCTTTACGCTTTCCTCTCTGGAAAACGTATTCCCTTTTAGATCTGTTTTAATTCGATTTTAATTAAAAATCCCTATTTACAGATTTGCCACTAATCTTTAAATGCTTATAATTTGCTCGTTTTTAATCCAAATCGATCCGTTCAAGTTGCGTTAGATTCGTAACTTTATACTCTATCCAGTAGTATAGATTTCATCTATGTTAATAACTTTTGAAAATAAAAGTAAATTAATTCTTTTAATGCTTTAATCTTGCCCCTTTCAAAATCTTGTTTAATCTAAAGTTTAATCGTTTTAGATCCGTTTTAGCCCTTTTCAGTTGCGTTGGTTTCGTAACGATAAGATCTATCTGTTAGCAGCAGTGTTTAACATGTTTTCTTCTCTGAAATAAAATGATAATTGATTAATCTATATAATCAATGGTTTTCCAATTAAAATCAATTAGGGTTTTCCACCTCGGTTTTTCATAAAACAAAACATACTTAGTTTAATCTTGGTTTAACAAAGCAAATTTAAGGTGACTTCACTTAATTTGGGTATTTCTCTAGAGTATCCAATATATGCTTTTTATAAAAATAAAATAAATGAAGTCTAATTCTCTTATAAAAGCTAATCTTCGGTAGACGTTTCTTTTCGTTATAGATCCGATTAGCGTGATTCTCGCGTCTGCATGATCGTAGCAAGATGTAGACTTCTTTTCAATCCTTTTCAATGATTGGTGTATTGTTTTAAAGTAGATATATTGTATGATTTGTATGATTGTCAGATGCTTGTGTGGTGTTTATGATCTTGTCCAATCGGTGAGAATTACGTGGGGATCAAGAAGAAGTCATCAGAAGATCGAGAATCAAGTGAAGAAAGGATCTAAGAGATTAAGACAAGTTTAACATGGGATCATCCTTGTTACCTATTCACTTTAATTCACCTAGTCATGATTGCATGTGTCTAAATTGATTTCTATTTAGATCTTTACCATAGCTTGTTACCTTGTACCTTGTCACCATGGGTTTCCATGCATATGGGTAGGTCTGCTATGCTTTACATGATGAATACTGAATCGAATATTGATTAATGATATATGCAACGATGAGATAAAATTGGCTTTTATAGCAACATGGAATAGGACCACACTATAGGGCAAAAGCCGGGATTTCAATGCAACCATGAGTGCTATAATAACTCTGGCTTTAGTTAAGTATGAAGTTTGGACTAGCATGCTTGTGGTTCGTGAAAGGCACCTTTGCCGAACTGGTTATGGGGTATAGCTTGTGTGGGGACCGCTGCGGGTAGTACCATCAGGGTGTCCCATATACCCCTTTGCATTGGATCCGTAGGGTCCGCTACATGCTAGAAAGAGCTTTTGAAAGACTTCATAGTGTACCCTGCCCGCTCACCTTGGTAGTATTTTGGGATTGGCCGTCCCGGGCATATGAGCTACACGGCTTGTGGGTAAAGTGTGTAACCTCTGCAGAGTGTAAATCTATCATGATAGCCGTGCTCACGGTCACGAGCGGCTCGGAAAACTCACAGTGTTAGATACTCATGTTGTTGAACAACTTATGATGGTAAGTTTGGAGATATGGTATATGAGATTGTTTCATTAATGATCATGTGGTTACCAACTGGGTTAAGCATAACTAAAGCTAATTGTTACTAAAACTTGACCAAGTTGAAAGCAACCGCAGTAAGCTAGTATCAGCCTTTTGAGCTTCATAACCCTATGTTATTCTTGTTGTGTACTTTAAGTGCTCACCCTTGCCTTATCAACCATATCATATTGCAAAGAGCAACAGTTAAGGGAGTTAGGCTTGTGATCAACCAGTCAGTTGTCCCTATGAAGTTGGAGTCTTCACCTGAAGTTCTGAGTTGTCTTCCCGTTGTTCGCTGTGTTGAGGTTATCCTTTGACCTTATATGTTATGTATTTAAGTATTGTCTTTTGATATCACCTTAATTTGTGGCTATAAGTGAGATTTGATTTCCTGGGCTCACATATGGTGTAAATATGGTTTTGTTCTTAAAACCGGGTGTGACAAAATAGAAAATCCTAAAACATATAATTAGTGGCAAAAAATCTGGCCACACGGGAGATTACACACACGGTTGTTGGTTAATAAATATCCAATATAATTATATAATAGCTACTAATGACCACATTAAAGTTGGTTAATATACTATAAAATATTAGCCCTTACGTGGTGTTTAGCCTAAAATATCATTGCCAAAATAACTAATCGGAACACATAGGAGGAAATACTGATTGGCTTTAATTAATAAAATATCTAATATGTATACCCGATCACACAATGGTTTGTTAATATGTTAATAAAGTATATCTATTAATAGGATATCAGCCCATGATATTTACGATTGGTTAATATTTTAATAAAAAGATAAAATAAAAATAAAGTTTGTTGATTAGTTTTTATCTAAATCAACCACGTCTGTAAATGTGAATGTCAATTCAAAATAATTCTACATTTACATACACATAAAGTATCCATATCAATTATATCAACAATTACGAAAGATAATTTAAAATAATTTATATATTAATCGCATCTATACAAAAATAATATAAAAATAACTACTTAGTTTGCATTCAAATTATTATATATGACATTATTAAAGTTAATATAAATTAAATTATCAACCTCAAGCCATTATAAAAAGTAAATAAAAATATATCACAAATCCTCCTATATACACACACACACACACACACATTATATGAAATACCGTCCAACATTCATAAAGTACTATTAGTATATGTCAAGTCAAATGTTTATTTTAATAACTTATGAAATGTTCCTTTAATAACAGATACCAATGATAATGGTAATTCATTTATTATATTGATACTGTACGATAATAAATTTTTAAAATTCATTATATTAAATGAGTTTATACACTTGCCTAATATACTAATATTACTAATTTAATTTCAATTATTTGTATTATATAATAATACTACACATAATGTCTTTATATGATAAACATATCCAACATATTAATTGTGGTGCTGCAAGCTCAAATCACAATTTAGGCCATTGTCAAAATTAACAGGTAGCCTCTGACCTATAACTTCTTAATAAATTAAAAGAACATGGAATTTGAATAAAAGAGATAATAAGAACTAGAGGTTAGCTTAAAATGTTTTTATATTACACAATTATATTAATATATTAAAAATTGATTAAAGCAAATATATCTATTGTACCATCATGTACACATACATGTATAAAATTAACTATATATTACTATGTTTTATTAATCATTAAAATAATTTATTAATGACTCATCATATAATAATGATACTAAAAAGTTATATAAAATTATCTTAATTACTATGACATGTATTTAAATTTTTTGTCTTAGGTATTTATACATTCTAACTAAAATGTTTTATGTCTATATTGATTATATAAGCATTATTGCACATGTAATTTCTTGAAATAATTCAAATATCTTGAGTTGATTTACTTGAGAATATACAATAAGTACCAATTAAACTTAGGTTCATGGAGTCATAAGATATGAGCTGCAACAACAATCATGACAGTTTAATCTAATTTTTCAAATAATGTTGTATTAAAAATAAAAGGTGGCATTAAAGAAAAAAAATTATATATATGGATGACAAAATATTTGGTTGTCACAACCATCTAAAGAGTACAAAATATCTACTATGTCTATAGTGTTAGAAAATAAATGAACAAAGTATAAAATGTGTAATTTAATATACGTAATTTTATCATGACTAATCCTTATGTCTCCTAATAAGATTCTATCCCGAGCATGAGTTGGAGGACTAACTTATATTTGCAAGTTAATTAACCTTCTAATTAGTTAGATATCCACAAAGTTCAATTCATAAAGAGAGTCATCCAACATGCCCATGTAATAGACAAAGTCAGCCATACCGGAACAAAACAATGGAAGAAAAACAATACACATAACTGTAAAACTAAATTAATGCTTATTGTGTGAAGAAATTTTTAGTAGTTAAAGTAAGATTATCACCTGTGCCACACAACGATCTAAATATAGGTTCAAATAAAAGCTAATTGTATAAAGTATTTTTTAGTAGTTAAATATATAATAAATTATTAGGGGTTTTTGTTCCTTGAGTCTCAAAATTAGCCCGTGGACTAGTATATATAAGAAATGGAAACACAAATAAGTAGCTGTGAGTATGTGCATGGCTCTCGTACGGCCACACTTTTTATTGACAATACATGGAGCGAAAAGTAGGTTGCAGCTGACGAGCTCAGAAGCTTCGCCGGCCACCTGCCACACACTAGAGAGTGAACTTGACGTACGTTGAGCACGAAGTATTGGCCATTGATTCTCTTGCCATGGTCCGATGCCAGGTACACCGCCGCGTTCGCCACGTCGTCCTCGGACACCTTGTTGGCCTTGTATCTGCTGATCATGTCATCCAGCTCAGCACCTTGTTCACTCGCACTTTATGTGCTTGAACTGATAATTTAGGGTACTCCTAATGCAGACTCTATCATAAGATTTGAAGTCTTGTTTTTTCACACTCTCTCCTTAATAAATATAATGTCACATCAGCAAAATACTATAAATAAATGGTAATAAATAGTTTTAGACTCTACGACAAAGTCTTGCATTGGGAGTGTCCTTAGCTTCGATGAGATTGCAATCCAAGAGCGGTATTAATTGAGGCTATAGAAAAAGTCTTTTCCATATGTTCACATCATCATCGTCGTCGTCGGTGTTACTAAGCATATTTTAGATGATAACAAAAAAAACGAATTTAGAAAGGATCAATTTTTTCTCAGAAATCCTAAGCATATTGAGTAACGAAAAACCGATTTTTGAAAGGATCAAAATAAATTTCGGAACTGTGTATCGAATGCATTCATAAAATTCTGAATGTGTTGTCGCCCATTTTCTTCTCCGGTTATTGCACTACTTAATTGGTTGCGTGGTCCTGTTCTAACCGATCAGTGAAGGGTGACATATCTGCCCGGCCTCTCAGTCGGTGGTGACTAGTCATGTCATGTGCAAAAAACCAGTTGCATGCGCACCCATAGCAGCAAGACCTGACACTTAATTACTCAAACATGCATATATATATGCCTACTGTACAGTACACTACACCACTCCCCACCATCCATCCGCTATTCCTTGCATTATTGCCCCGTGCATTCCAGTGGACTGTACATCGTCATTTTCGTCTGCTTCTCTACCTTATCGTGGAGGCATGCATGCATCTACACAAATTTTCTTGGCGGGGCGTCTCGGGTTGTCACGCGTCTCCACTGAATTTTGCTCCGATCCTCTCTTGTGTACCGGGCGGCCAGATTTTCCCTTGTCCTGTTGCTAATCCCTGTCCAGTCCTGTTCCCCGTCAGGCCTCGCTCAGCTTTTCTTGGTGCTGCTTTGTACTTTCTGCTGGGCTCCCACCACTAGCACTTTCAACATGTTCGATTGTTAGGATTATGTACTGTTTCGGTAGGATTATTCACTGCTGGCTGATTTCTTGATTGTTAGGATTATGTACTGTTTCGGTAGGATTATTCACTGCTGGCTGATTTCTTGTGAGAGAAAAACACTGTTCCGACTAGATTTAAGCCGGCTAAAAAGCCAAGCAAACAACCATACAGCGAGTCATGCACTGATTGAACGGCGGAAGCGACCAACCATGCGCCTCAGCATTGTGCCTGTTCAGTACTGCTTTGCATTTTAAAAAAAAGAAAATCGCAAAAAAAATCAATAATAGCTTTTTCCTGTTTCTTCGACCGTGTGCCTTCAATTGTTTTCATAAATTATAGTCTTTCTTTGATTTGTTTGATGAAATTTTTAGGTTAATGTGGAAGTCCATATCATAGATGTTTGTTTTTGTTATTTGTTAGTTTCTCATCTTTTGTTTGTGAATGGATGTTAACAGCGTAATTAATTCATTGCTATGATCTCCTTGGCATATATATCACCGTTACATCTTTCAAATTATTTGATATGTATTTATTGCTCTCTTGAAAATGAGGTTGTAACATAATTATTTTCTATTTTGGACAGAGGTTGTGCCACTTCTTTCATAATCATCTTGTTGATATAGATGACATATTAGGTTGGCATGGTGCTCAACAATTTAGTTCCGTGCTATGTATGATTAATAGATGTGTGATGCAACAATAACTAGATTGATATATATATATATATATATATATATATTAATCAAAGTAGTATTATTGAGTATTATTGAAAACGTTGCATGTAAAAAAAAGGAGGAGCATTGGTAGATTACCTTGTTGGGCTTGGCAACATCATTGTAGTTTCGGATTTTAAGGGTGATGTGTGACGGTGGTGTTGTGCGTTGATGCGTCATTCAAGCCTGTTTGGTATTTGCTTATAAACCATATATATCATGGACTGTTTGGATCCAATGTTCAAACTTTAGTTGGATAAATTTATAAGGACAAAAGTTTAGACGACTGAATTATTCGATGCTATTGTATTATTAAGAACTT
The DNA here is from genome assembly GCA_022036555.1 of Microstegium vimineum. NCBI lineage: Eukaryota > Viridiplantae > Streptophyta > Magnoliopsida > Poales > Poaceae > Microstegium > Microstegium vimineum. The sequence continues at coordinate 5,320,909 of CM039132.1, forward strand.
ACTCTACGACCAAACAATCTTATTTTAAAAAAAGTGCAAAAAAGAGAGTTTATAAAACAAATAAAGCACAAGAGTTTCACCTTGAGCATAAAAGAATCAGTAAAGTTTAGTAAGAATATATATTTTTAAAAAAATAGATTGAGGACTTATAAGATATTCCATGCAAGGAGAGCTATCATAGTTATTAGCAAGGTTTCAAACTTATTGCGTATTCAAAATATATAGAGGTGCCATGTAGGAATATATATAGAGGTGCCATGTAGGAATATATATGGAACCATAGAAATCAATCCCTTATTAAAAACTAATTAATTAGGTTATGATAATTTGATATAGATTATCGTATCTATTATATCAAGGGGAATTTTGCTACCGGACATGCAAAGTGACACCTCTTTGCTAACGGACATGCAAAATTTAGCGATTTGCTAGATGACACTCTGGTTCTTGGCAAATTTGCTGGTGGACACCGTGCCTAATAAAATATTCTAACAAAATAGATATAAAATTATATAAGTGCCCAAAAAATATACTATAAAATTTTCTATGCTCTGTATGATGAGAACTATATAGTAAAAATGTTGTTTTGCGCCAAAATGATCATTTTGCTCCTCTTCATAAATAGACAAAGTTAACCATAGTTAATTTTTTTCATATATTTGTAGGACAGTAAAAATCTTGAAAAAATCATAAAATGTGGACATCACCAAATCATAACTATGCTAAAAATATAAACTCAAAATAATAAAGTCCTTAGGCTCGAGAAAAAGCAACGACGACGACTCCAGAAAAGTTATACACTCTGGCGTGATGCCTAATCTTGAAGTCCTTAGGTTTCGTGTCCCTTTGCGGTCTCTGAAGGATAACAATGGTGATTGTGGTAATATTGGCTTGGAATATCTGCCTTCTCTTCTGGAACTCCATGTGGGGTTCGACTGTGATGGCGTGTCTGCTGAGGAGGTGGATGCTGCGTTGGCTGCGCTGAGAAACGCATGCAAGGTGCATCCCAATAATCCAACGATTAGTATGCCTAAATTTAATCAGGTACGGCGCGTATTTCGTAGTTCCCATCAAATTAATATATCTTTATTTATTTCTCTGTCCTTTTTGGCATACACGGAGTATACGTCATTTTGCTTGTCTTACTCAATTAATGATTTGTTTAATCTGGATTTTCAACCAAAAGGAAACGATGGTGTCCACACACGACAAAGAGGATGAGAAGCAGCGGGAGGACGAGGAGGAGGTGGCCTCACAAACTGCTGATATTGATTTGGGCAAACTAAGCCCAGCAAGTTGTTAAACAGATCCAAATTTGGAACCAAAGGGTAGCTGCATACACTGTACGTACTCTCTCCGTGCGCTCTTCTTCTGTCTTAGCTGATGAATGATGATGGGGTTGCAGCTCTTGCAATTCAGTCATGCATTCTAGTACTAGCATTGCCGACTCCACACATTTTTAAAATCTGTTAACCTAATTTCCACCGGACAAATAACATTGCGATTCCTGGAAATATAGAATAATCTAAGGTCCGTTTGGATCCTTTCATTTAGAGGAATTGAAATCTACTATAATAAATTAAGTTATTTGGCTTAGAATTTGACATTGCACCGTTTTCTAAAGTTGATATGTATGTCTATCTCAAATTCATAGAGTGGGAGCAAACTTCCGTTTTTTTAATGTCAAAAAAAAAAATTCCAAACTTCCAAACGGAGCCTAAGAAACATTATGGTCACATTTCTATTAAGCGAATACATACATGCGGACATCTATGTTGTAGTATGAATCGCATTTTTGCTTCGTGAAGATGAGTAGTATTTTAGCAATGGTGAAACTATCAAACGTATTTTTTTGGAGAAGTTGATTTTCCACTGGATTCATTACACATCGGACGAAGGTATATAGTCACTGAATCGTCAACCTTGTGTGTTACTCTTTTTCTGGTGCACCCACTCTGTTTCTGGCCATCAGTCGATACTCTGTTTTCTACTCTGTTTGCTGTGCTGCCTCCATGGTTGGTTCCGGTTCCGTTATTTAAGTCACTCGTTTAATCTGTCCACCTGTGAGTCTGACACACATCTCACTAGGAAATATAAGCACTTTTTCTATCGGATAATTATCGTTGTAAGCACAATATCTGAAAAAGATTCTGTACAATTATTGACGAGCTTCGATTCCTTCCTCTCGCAGATTAGTTTTTCTGATCCAAGTTTCTGGTTGAAGCATGGCCAACTGCAGCTGATGAAATGGTGTTGGCTTCCCATCACCACAAGTTCACTCGACTGTGAGCCACACTGTGTCGGCTCCTTTGTTCAACCGAGCTATTTTCTATTCGAGTATGCTGCATCGTTCTGCTGGCTATTAGAACCTGCAACATTTTTCTTCATGCTGAACTCGTGGCTTCTATTATTATTAGGTTCTGGGCCTATCTGTGGTTCGTGCATTCTAATAAGCTTGGAACGTAGTTACATTGTGTGAATGGTTTGAAGAGGCTTTATATGTGTTGCTTGCATTGCCTCATGGTAGAATTTTCTTATTCTGATGTATGTAAGACCGAGTGTGCCGTTTTTATTGTGCTGTTTGGGGCAGTGGCTATTTCGGAAGAAAATTTTGCTTGGCTCTCATTCACCCCCTCCCTTGATCGTCTTTATCAGTCCTTCAGTGAGCCACATGCTTGTCTACCTTACATCGAGAATTGGTTTCAGCTAATATGTTGAACTCACCAGGAGAAAAAATAGTTTTGTTTTTTAGGGGGGTTGGGTCTGCAGTTAAGCTCCCTACCTATTTTGTTTGCATATATACAAACTATTCCTGCAAGTGCAGGGGTACAGGCTAGGCCACAGGCCCCAAAAGAAGAACGTCTGGTTTATTTTGGTAGTGAGAAAAAAATGTATGGTCTGGTATCTATTACTAGTGCAGTAATGTTGTGGCCAAACATCCAGTTCAAAGCAGAGTTTACATCTCACAGCCGACATGCAAAAGCAAAACTATCACTCTATCCTCAAGAAACAGTTTAAGCCTACAAGCGTGATCAATCAGCCCTGGCATCTACTGAAGATAGAGCACCCGATGGATCCAATGGTAATGAAGCCGCCATTGTGAATCCTTCCACTTGATCTGAGCCGAACCCCCTTCTCGTGGCACAGCGCGACGGCGGCGAGCTGCGGAAGCCATGTACCGAGACCCTGGACCTGGAGGGACACACGTATGTGAAGAAGTTTTTGATATTCTGAGGAAGAAGATAATTAATGGTAACTACGAAAATACCACTGAATGATGTTTTAGAAATTACTTTTTTGGAAACTGTTGGAGATGACCTCATTTATTTTTCTCCCAATTCTTTTTTCAAACACCATGGATTTAGGACAAAAATATTAGAAACTCTTGAAGATGTTGTGTTAAAGTATTTTTGAGGGGCAAGAAACTTCAGTAGTTGTTTACAAGGTATGCATTGTTTTATTGTAATGGGGTATGCCTTTTTTTTGTGAGGTAGTATCATAACTTTTCACATGTAGCTACGGCATGGGAAAATATCGAGGTTTAGGACTAGGCCTATTTCACGGTACAAAGCATATATGAGCTAGGGCTAGATAAACACTGTCTTGAAAAAACAACATGCTTTTTGAAATGGGTAATTATTTCCAAAATAAAATACATCCAACGTTTATGGATGGTTAGAGTCTTTTGATTTGTGGCCAGATGTTTCTGATTAATGTGAGAATTTCTAGTATTTATCTCTTTTCTTAGCTTGTTTGGTGAGGATTAACATCACTACCTAAAAATTGGTCGTTGTCGAGAGCCGCTCTCTTTGCCGAGAGCCAAATGTTGGGCTCTCAGCATAGAAATGATTTGTCGAGAGCCACTCTCGGAAAAGAGAAACTCTCGGCAAATAGATCCTTTAACGACGGTCTATCTCTCGGCAAAAGAAGCCTTTGCTCACGGTTTAACTGTCGGCAAATTATAATGGTCGACAAAGTGGTGACGTCGTGACCTGGCGAAACGGCATCAGCTCTTTGTAGAGAGCCCCCACATCCTGCTCTCGGCAAAAAGTTCTCTTTGCCGAGTGGCATAGATTGAGACTCTCGACAAAGGGACCCTTAATATTACATGTGTTCCTCTTCTCCTCGCTTTCGTCAAAAAATTATTATTATTTTTCTTTTGTGGGATCTAAACTTTTTGTACACACACTACGTGTGGTACTCAATGTTAAAATTGTGTGTATTTTTGTAATTAATTGCATTTCAAGCAGTTTTAGTCGATTAAAATTGGAACTATGAGTAATTTAAACACTAGAAAATAATAAGTACAAAAATGATATTATGTTACTTAGCCATTATTCAGGCTAAATAACATTTTGTTTATGATTTTTTGCACATTTTGTTTTACGGGACAAGGCCACAAATGTGTCGCCGTATGATTTAAAAAATATTAAAAAATGAAACGAAGTGAGAAAATGGTGAGATTGGTCAAGAAGTCATGATACCATACGTGTAGGCTATGGTAAAAAATTTAAAATGTTTGTTTCACATAATTTGTCACGTATGATACTTACAAACCGAGACATATCAAAATAGGTTTCATGGAGTTGGGAAGGATCCAATAAAATTTTCATACAAAATCACGATTGAATTAGGATTGGACTTACAAACTTTTCTATAGTCAAAAGACAGCAGAAGTTGTAACATGATAAAATTTGGTATTCCGGAGCAGTTTGCTATTTTTTTTTTTGGAAATTCTTTGGTGAGAGCAATGTTGGAAGCTCTTGGCAAAGAGACCTTTGCTGAGTATTCCTGCGATGGCTCTCGGCACCAATTTCTTTTTTTTTCTGTCCATTGAATGAGGTTTCGCCGAGAGCCCATTCCAACTCTCCGGAAAGAATACCTTTTACATTTTAAAAATATTTAAATAAATATATCAAATTTTGAAAAAAAAACTCTTTACCGATGGTGGCTCTTGGCTCCCGAGGAGGGAACGGGAGGGTGATTGCTGACCGAGAGGCCGAGCGGTCGAGGTTTGACACACCTTGGCTTCATACGTGACAACTCTTGGCGCCTCGATGGGTCGTTCACCGCCATCAGAGTTGTTCCTCCACCTCTACCTCCTTACCAATTTACTCCGGTGTGTTTGACTTCTCTACCGCAAACTCTTTACCGTGCATGTCAGCCATCGTGCCATTGATATGTGGTAGTGGGTCCCATCATGCTGTTGATATGTGTGTGTGTGTGTCGGCCATCGCGCCGTTGGTTTCTTACAGGTTTTTGGAAAACTCACCGTGCAGGGGAGGTGCTGTTGACTTGTTTACCTGTCCAGCCTTAGATTACAATTTTATACCAAGTGTTGCAAGTTGTATCGGTATTTTGACGTTGGTATTACTATAAGTACTAATTTTCTTCTCCTTTGTGCAGAATCAATCGGCGGGTTCGAATGATGTGCCTCCCAATCCACAACTTCAGCCGCATCAGCCGGGGGTCGGAAGGGTTGGGTGGTCACCTTTGGGGGTGAGATGAATTAAATTGTGAGACATGTGATGCACTTGTGAGATGTTTGGATGGATTAATATGTGAGACATGTGATGTTGGTGATATAATGTGAGATGTATTTGATGTTGTGATATATGTGATGTGTTGATGATATTTAAAATATGTATGATTTTTTTGTGTGGTCGGAAAGTAAAAACAAAAGTAAAACCTGTTATTTCTAGATTTTTTGCCGAGAGCCTATGCCAGGGCTCTCGGTAAAGAGGCCACACCTGGGAACAGGGGAAGGGGCATTTGTCGAGAGCAGGTAAGAGGGGCTCTCGCCAAAGAAAATAATTTTGTTTTTTTTTTGGAAATTCTATGCCGAGAATCTGTCAAGACGGCCCTTGGCAAATAAAACGTTTTTTTAGAAATTCTATGCGGAGAGTGGCTCTCGGCAAAGGCAACATCCAAAAGCTAGGGACCGTTTGGTTCACCGTCTAGCTACTTTACATTGCTGAGGGGAGGAGACGCTCGACGAAGGATTTGCGGAGAGCCGCTCTCGGCAAAGGTGCCTTTGCCGCAAGGCTGTTAGCCGTGAGGCATTTGCCGAGAGCGACCCTCGGCAAATCCTTTGACAAGCATCATTTTGTCTTTGCCGAGCGTGGTCGACTCTTGGCAAAGGGCCTAAGTCCGGTAGTGCGTGGATGTTTTATTGGGGCCTCCAATTCATTAGTAAAAAATAGCTCTACGCCGACGGTATGCAATAATTTCTACAAACGGATTCGCTTAACGTGCGTCAGTAGAAATCAAATGGTTCCGAACTGCCACTAGAAATCGATTTCTACAGGCGGTTTTTTTTTGAAAAATCTGCCTATAGAAATCATAATTTTACATGCGGTTTACTTAAGAAAACTGCCAGTAAAAATATATGATTTCTACAGATAGATTTCTTAATAAACCTTATGTAGAAATGATATTTTTACAGAAGGTTTCTTAAAAAATCCGCCACTAGTAATAATTGGACACTTATTTTTTCTTGAATTTTTCAAACGATCTTGGATTGGGAAACGATCAAAATGAAAGTTGTAGATCTTGAAAAGTTATGAAACTTTGTAATTGATAACTTTTTCATTTGAAATCATCTTGTCATCGAAAACTACGTTCAAATTTGTCAAAAATGAAATTCAAATTTTTGTAAACCACAACCTATGAAAAAATTTCCTAAACAAAAGTTGTAGATCTCGAAAGGTTATGAGACTTTGTTGTTGAATTTTTTTTATTTGAATTCGTTTAGTGGCTCAAAAAATCAATTTACAATCGGTTTAGTATAATATGTTGGGAACTAAAATGAAATATAGACACAAGTGAGTTATGGGTGGTAGAGGACAGTACACGCAAGGGTGAGGTTGTTGGTTCGAATCCCCACGACCGCATGGCATGCAATTTTACGTAAAAAAATACACGACTTTGCTCACTAGTCAGCCTCTCCTACAATTTAATTCTTTTTTTTTTTCTATTTTAAAAACCCGATTTATACTTTTCTGGACAACCATTTTCACAGATGGTTTTCTTAGCTGAACCGCATTTCACATGCGGTTTTCTTAAGTGAACCGTCTTTGAAAATCGATTTCTACATGCGGTTCTTAAGTGACCGTCTGTATTGTTACTCCATTTCTACTTGCCACCAGCACAGACGGTTTTCAAAAACGCTAGTGAAAATATGTTACCAACCGCCTCTATAGTACGTCTATGTACTAATGATTAGTAATAGCACTATACCACAACCTATCTATAGCGTACTATACCACAACCTATCTATAGTGTCCTACGGACGGTCGCTATAAGTCGATATAGCGACCTACGGACGGTCGCTATAAACATATAGCGTCCAACTTGGCCGGTCCCTATATGTAGCTAAACATATAGCGTCCAACTTGGCCGGTCCCTATATGTAGCGTCGCTATAAGTTTTAGCGTCCGACCATACTTATAGTGACCAACCGTTGGACAAAACATTAAAGATATAGCGACCGACCGTTCAACACTAATTATATACTTATAGCGACCAATGGTTTGACAAATCATATTATATATAGACACTGTCCATGCAAAATTAACAGCATAATTACAACATTAATCATACAATCAATGAGCCATAAAATCACCAATTCCATTTTAGACAATACACAATCATGACAATGAAGCTCATCATATAGCTCACAATTATATTATATCCATAATCATTTGTCTTATGTCATTTTCCACAACTTGCACAAATAAGTTACATGGCATACGGTTTGACATCAAGATATATACATAGCTCATAGATGCTTGCACTAGTTGCACAACTTACATCTCATGGTTTGCTTGCACTCATTACAAAATGATTCATCACTTAAGTCGTAACAAAAGCATTTATCTCTAGTTAAGATGTCCAAAATAATGTTGGCCATGTTCACTTCCATCCAACTGCTACCTCGCCATTACCTCCCATCTGCAAAAAAAAAAAAAAAGAAAACATCAATCAATGGTACAACCAAAAACTTGACTGGTACAAGAATTGGATAGGAACTATAACAAAGTATGCATACTTGGTAGCACTTTTCAATTACTCTACAATTCTAACTAAGTGCTGAAGCGGCCATCCAAACCTCTCTGTGCTTCAAAGAGGTGAATACTACAAGCTAGATAATTCAGTGTGTATGTACTTGTCCATACAAGAAATTGTAAAATCCATAGAAAAAATAATGAATCCCTAAATTCTGATACTGATTGTGCATATTTTCTATCTATTGGTAATTCTGTATCCAATCAAAAAAAATATAAACCATCAATTCTAGCAAATTTAAAGCCACAAATTATATCCCAGGATTATGCCTAACACATTTGGTAGCATGGCTTATTTCCTCACAGCAGTCCTGCTCACACACTAGCTTACATGCTTCAGATTACACTTAATTAAGAGCTTACCATCAGATTACAACAAAGCTGAGACAACAACTTTAGTTGGCCACAATATTGTCAAAGTTGTGTGAAGCATGAGCATAACATAAAAGGATCCTTTATTTGAGGTTGTAATGATAAAAAGGAAGACAAGTCAGGTTACGTATCCAATTAATTACTACTTTCTAAATTTATTTTGTGTAACTGACCAAACACCAGTCAAGTTGGGTAACTGACCACCACCAGCGACTTACTGTGATGAAGTGCAAAACTTGATTCAACTAAGATTAGCAAAGGAGAAATGAGACCATACCTTGACTGGGTGCTGTGAGTAGTGCTTACAGCTCAGGCACTGTAGCTTCAATTCAGCACAATCTTCTTGGTGGTCTTGGCCTCAAAATCACATTTGTCATCTCTCAAACTGTACAGCCAACAGGCATATAGAATCCGCAGTCATTTAAATTCCGCATAGACATGCAGGCAAATATAGTAACTAGTATGTAAACCTACTGCAAATGAATATGAAAATACAACCTTCAGCAGTATTATCACTAGGATAGCACAAACATTGATTGTGAAAATAAATATTGAATATCTATTTTTTATGACCAGACAATATTTTCTAGAATTGTTATCATACAATAGGTACTCTATGGCTGATAATTGTTACTCATGAATAGCATGAGAAATTTGGCTCTAAAAAAAACTAGTACATGCTGCAAATAATTAATGCGTGCACAGCCTAGTACTTTTAACTACTAATATTGTTGTCACTTTGGTTGTTTAGTTGCAAGAATCCATTGGGCACCCTGATGCCTGCACCCAATAATTGGAGTGTGTAAATACTAAACTGACCAAAACCACAACAAAGAACCCAAATGGCCTGTACCTAACAAAGAACCCAAATACTAAAGTGAGGCCTGCAGCTAAGGCTGCTTAAGACAAAGACAAATGCAGAGTCCAGACCTCAAATTATAATTATTCACTAGTGTAGAACAAAAGGACCAATGAAGAACAACAGGAAATTTTTGGTCCTTATCTCTTTCTTCTTGGGAATTTTGGGATGCCTACTGCAATTTCAGTGAAAAAATATCCAGAATGAACAAAAGCTAACAGGTCCGTTATTCAAAAAACTCACTGTGGTGCAAGGTGGATTCTCCTCCTCTACGCCAAGAGTTCACTGACCTACATTTTCGCAATAGTGATCATTGAAAGTAGCATTAATATATAATCAACTCTGAATTAGTACAGATTTGATCTTGACAAACCTCTCTTTGGTCTGTTTTAACTCTGAATTAGTACAGATATGGGCAGAAATAAAAAAAACCATGGCTATGTTACATTACTGACAATTTGTTAGACTTAAATTGTTCAATTCAGAACATGCACATACCACTAACAGGAACTACAAAGCAACTAATTGACTACCAAAATTTCAGTAGTACAGGGCCACTACAAAAGCATCTATACCAAATCACCAAATCACTGCATTTAAAAAAATACAGCATACATATGGGGATGGAGTACCTTGCAAGGTTGGGGGAAATTGCTGAGTCTTCACTACAGATTGGGCGGTTGGGGGAGGTTGCTGGGGGGTCTTCACGGCTGTCGTCGGGCACCGGAGAAGGTCGTCGGGTGCTTCCCGGCGTTGAGGAAGACAACTCCTCTAGGGTTAGGGTTGGGAGATGGAGTAGCAGGGGAAGGAGGCGTGGGGGATGGGAGCGTAGGGGAACAAGCAGCGCAGGGGGAGGGGCGTTCGGCGCTGTAGGCATGCGCGGAGGAGGGGCCGGTGGAGAACGCCGGCGGCGCCGCTCCCAGTCGCGACCAGCTGAGCGATAGGGGATGGGGGCGGGCGAGCGAGTTGGGGCGGGGCGGGAGGCGAGTGGTCGGGGGGGGGGGGTCGGGGGGGGGTGGGGGGGGGGGGGGGGGGGGGGGGGGGTGGGGGGACGGCCGAGGAGGCCTCCAGCGCCGACGCCGCTCCCAGTAGCGAGCAGGCCGGCGAGCGCGAGTCGGGGAGGGGAGGGGCGGGGTGGATGCGAGTCGGAGGGAGGGGTTGGGCGAGCGCCAGTCGGGAGGGAAGGGGAAGTGGCGGAGGAGGAGGAGGACAGTAGCGGCGGCGGAGGCCGGTGGTGGTGGCGGCAGCAGCAGCGGCGGCGGCGCGCAGAGCCAAGAGAGAAGGGGCGACGACCAGAGAGAAGTGGGGGAAGAGAAGAGGGTCTCCCAAAAAATATGTTTTAGTCCTCTAAATTGTAGGCCCGAAATCAAGGGAGCTGGGCGCGTAAGTCCAATTCAATATGGTGACCGACTGATGGACCTAGATAATATGATATAGCGTACAACCGTCCGATGGTAAACAAAAATAAAAATAACGACCAACCTTCAGACGAAATTGTAAGATATAGCTTCCGACTGTATGTCACAAACCTATACCGATCGACTGTCCAACGCTATTTTGGTATTTTTAGCGACCCTTGGTTGGATGCTAGTTTGGGCTTTGGTATAGTGTAGTAAGATAGTTGCACTTGTTCAAAGTTAAACTAATATTTGATGAAGTTATCGAGAAAATTTTCTTAAACTTTTGACCCACCAGTCTTGGGTGATTGTAAAGAATGAGAAAATTTTAGAGAAAGTGCGTGGTGTTCATGGGATCGAGGTCGAGGATGTTGGCGTGAGGTGATTGCATGTGAGACGTGCAGCCGCATGGATGCATGCGCGGCGTCACATGGACGCATGTGCTGCCAGCGTAGGTACCCGAGGTGGCTGCGTGCGATGCCTATGTGTACTGTACTCATGTGCAAGGGCAACCAGCGCAGAGGTAATCAAGGCCAATCGATGCAAGTCCCCGGCTGCCTCCATCTAGACTACTTGCCACCACCAACACCAACAACAAGACTAGTGCTATGAATCCAGTGCACTCAGATCTGAACCAAACAAGGGAAGAAGCATGAGTGTGGTGACGGGGGCGCTGGGAAGCCTCGCCCCCAAGCTCCTGCAGCTGCTCCATGACGAGTACAAGCTCCAGAAGGACGTGAAGAAGCAGGTGCAGTGGCTGCACAGCGAGCTGGAGAGCATCCACGCCTTCCTCCGTGTGGTCTCTGATGTGCCATGGGACCGGCTCAATGAGCAGGTCAAAGTGTGGAGACGCCAGCTTCAACTCTGCTGGTGCCATCGAGGATATCAATAAGCATCTCGAGGAGATAGCTGAAAGGCGTCAGAAGTACAAACTCGATGAGATGATTATGTCCAAGCCAATTGCATCAACGACCGCTATTGATCCTCGTCTTACTGCTATGTACAAAGAGGTTTCCCAACTGATTGGCGTTGACAAGTCAAGGGACGAGCTCATATCGATGCTCAATCATCGATCCCAACCGGATGATGTTGCGTCTGACAAGAAGATTATCAAGAGGGTTTCTATTGTTGGAGTTGGGGGATTGGGCAAAACCACTCTTGCCAAAGCGGCGTATGACAAGCTCAAGTCGCAATATGATTGTGGGGCTTTTGTTTCAGTTGGTCGGGATCATGATTTGGTAAAAGTTTTCAAGGACATTCTCTTTGATCTTGACAAAAACAGTTATGGCAACATTCATAACACTGGAAGAGGTGCTGATCTCCTCATCCGTGAAATCCGAGAATTCCTAGAGAACAAGAGGTACACATCAGCCACCCAACTGTAAATTGTAATTAGTGAGTGCCTTTTGAGATTATGTTGCTCCACAATTAATTCATATGACAAATTTGCACTATGTTGTAGGTTATACTAAAGGTATTGTCTCAGTATCATCGTCTATGCAAATGCTAGACTGCTTCTTGAGATTGATTTTTTCAACTCCACACGTATAAGAAAAATGCATATATAGTTCAATGATATCTGAAATTAAATCTTTTAGCTAATCTGTTAGATAAATGCATAAATCAGTGGTATCCAACCTAAAAAGGCATGCATAGCGTCATAATTTAAATAATTGATTAAACATTTATAATTCATAACTGAACTTAATTTTTTAGACATTTTCTTCTGAAACTATAAACTTTCAGCTTCAATAGTATCAGACTTTCTTTAACCTTAGCAAACTATTGCTTCTGCAGAAGCTCCAAACTTTACTAACCAATGGTGCTTCCACTTTGATGTGGATAGGTATTTTATTGTTATTGATGATGTATGGGAGGTACGCACATGGGAAGCAATCAAACTCTTCTATAATTACTTTCAACCACGATTCCTAGTCAGAAAGATTCTAAAACAACAAAACACAATATATCGGTACTAACATCATAGTCACGAGTTTGATATATATGTAATGGCGACTAATTTTTATGTAAGAAAATTTTAATTCTGTAGAAGCTCCAAACATTTTTACTAACCAATAATAGTTCTTTTACGTTCATGTGGACAGGTATTTCCTTGTTGTTGATGATGTTTGGGATGTACAGACATGGAAAAGAATCAAACCTGTACTAGTAGAGAATGATTGTGGAAGTAAAGTAATCACAACTACTCGTAAGTTCGACGTTGCTGAAGAAGCTGGTGATGTTTACAAGCTCAAACCACTTTCCAAAGATAACTCCATGAAATTATTCTATACAAGAATATTTGGTGCAGATGAAAAGTATGATGATAACCAAATGGATGATATTTCCAAGAAATTTCTAAAGAAATGTGGTGGTATACCATTAGTAATAATCACCATGACTAGTTTGTTGGTTCGTAAACAAAAGCATGAATGGTCTGAGGTCTACAACTCTATTGGTTTTGGATCTAAAGGCAATACGGAAGCTGAAGATACTATGACAATAATTTCATTTAGCTACTATGATCTGCCTCCACATTTAAGGACTTGCTTACTATATCTAAGTACATATCCAGAAGACTATGAGATCTACAAGTATCGTTTGATATGGAAGTGGATAGCTGAAGGATTTATCAATAAAGAACAAGGAACAAGATTATTTGAGGTTGGAGAAGGATACTTCAATGAACTCATTAATAGAAGCTTGATCCAGCCAGTGGAGAGCGACTGGGATGGGAGAGTAGAAAGCTGTCGTGTTCATGATATGGTTCTTGATCTGACACGTAAGCTTTCATCTGAAGAAAACTTTATTGCTATATTAGATGACAATGTTGAAGGAAGACCTGCACTAAGCAGCAATGTTCGTCGGTTAGCCCACCAAAAAAGTATAGCAGAGGACAATAATAATTCTGAAGCAATAATGGTTATTGGGATGCCAAAAGTAAGGTCATATACTGCATTCATGTGTTCTATTGATAGCCGGGACCAGTTTTTGAGATTTAATCTTTTTGCGCGTGCTGGGCATAGTAGACTGCAAGTTTAAAAAAGGTTGTCACCTTGGGCATCTTGGTGATTTAGTTCACTTAAGATATCTTGGGATAAGATCCCGAGGTTATGTCCCACCAGAGCTCCCAAAACAAGGAAATCTAAAGTTACTGCAAACACTAGATGTGCAGGGGACGTTGCCAGCTAGCATTGTGCACCTAACAGAGTTGGTGCGACTACGTGCTCACAACAAGGTACCGGATGGGATTGGGAAGCTGGTTTCCCTAGAGGAGCTAATAATAAATGGTTGGAGTGATAAGCCCAAGAGATTTTTGAAGGAGCTAGGCAGCCTGCGAGAACTGAGGGTTCTCGAATTCGACACTGATGGGATGGACAAGAGCATGCAGAGAGATTTTATCGAGTCTCTAAGCAATCTGCAAAAGATCCAGTATATAGACGTGCACGGTATACCTTTTGGGGTGAATACAGACATGTGGGAAGCAGCAGGCAGCTTTGTGCTCCCACGATCTCTCCGTTATTTGGATTGGCCAGTTATTGGATTTTCTAAATTGCCGTCATGCATTAATCCCACACGTCTTCCCAACTTGTCCCACTTGGCGTTACGGGTGAGTACTATGGATGAGCAGGATCTGAAAGTCCTTGCTAGGTTGCCAGCGCTCTGTTATCTCAGGTTCTACACAGACTCCACAGTAACATCAAGTAACATTAATGCCCGTGATGGCTGCTTCTTCCGGAAGTTGAGGTACTTTGTTACTGGTGTAATGCTCCAGTTTGAGCAGCCCAACGAGGATGATGCTAGCGTTTCATTGCATATGTGGAATGGAGAAGATGCAATGCCCTTTGGTTCCAGAAAAAGCAATGACCACGTCGAAGTTGTACCCTCTGGCGTGATGCCAAATCTTGAAGTGCTTTGTTTTGGTGTCCCTTTGCGGGCCCTAAAAGATAACAATAGTGACTGTCGGAATATTGGCTTGGAGTACCTGCCTTCCCTTGGGAAACTTAAAGGGCAGATCAACTGTGCAGACGTGCCTGTTGCGGAGAGCAACGCTGCGGTTGCGGCATTGAGAAACGCATGCAACGTTCATCCCAACCATCCCATGTTTGATATGCGCATATATAATCAGGTATGATGAAAATTTTGTATTTGGGATCAAGTTAGTATCTGTTTATTTTTCTTTCTTGGTACAATTTTTCTGTCCTTTTTGACATATATATACACAGTACTTGCTTGTCTCTACTCTCTACTCAATTAATTAAGCTTAATCCCAATTTTCAGGGGAAAGACGAGAATGTTTCATGAAGAGAGGCGAATTTTGAATCTGCAAGCGTACAGTGTACGTAAGTTTTTCCGACATGACACATTTTGGAAATCTGTTAACCTAATTTCTGTCAAACAAATAACATTATTATGATTCCCGAGTCTTGAGTCCTGACCACATAGAATGGTCTAGCAGACATTATATTGCTGCTACAGCACCTCACACTTCTCCAACATGCATTCCGACACCTATATATATGTTGATATTTGAATTACATTTTTGTGTCGCGAGGGCAACTAGTGTTTTAGCAATGATGAAACAACCAAAATGTATTATATATACAGATACTGATTTTCAGTGTAATCCTACATTGGGCATTGGTATACTGATCATTGAACCGTATGTGTACGTGTAGGCACCACAAACTTTGTTTCTGGCCACCAGTCGAAACTCTGTTTTCCAGTCTCCTCTCTTGATATACTTGTACTGGGCTGCCTCAATGGTTGGCTACGGCCGTCTGATTTGTACATACGTCACTTGTTTAATCTGTCACCCGTCAGTCTGTGACACATCCTCTTTATGATTATTCACTCCAAACAAGCACTTTGGTCATCGGATAATTTATGGCTGTAATCATAACATGTACAGATCAGATTCAGTAGAATTATTGACAAACTCACCTTGCTTCCTCTCGCAGATTATTTTGTCTGATCCAAGTGTCTGCATGCGAGACTACATCATCAGCACATCAACAGAAGTGTTCACTCGACTGTGTGTCGGCGGCTCTTATGTTCACATGAGCTATTTTCTATTCGAATATGCTGCATCAAAGTTTCAGTGTACTCTGCTGGCTATTAGAACCTGCAACATTTTTCTTCATTCTGAACTCCTGGCTTGTATTATTAGTTTCTCGACATTTCTGTGGTTCATACATGCAAATAAGCTTGGAACGTATTTATGCATGTTGTGCGAAAGTTTGATAAGGCTTTTATGTGTTGCTTTGCATTGCCTCATTGTTCCTTTTTCTTATTGTGATGTATGTTGTGTCAATTTGAACACGTACATAACAGCAAGTATTCCTCCGTCCAAATTACAACTCGTTCTAGCTAGCTTTTTTAGGTACATACTGTTTTCTATGCACGTAGATACATAATATGTCTAGAATTGTAATAAAAGCTAATCATCTAAAAATGCTTCAATGTCATGCAATTTAGAATTGAGGGAGTACGTAACATAATTTGTCTGGAACGGTTAATTGCATTGCAGTAAATATAAATATTTTCGTGCCGGAAAATTTGCAGTACAATTTAGATTTGATAGACACTGGGTGGTACGAGGGCAAGTCCAAAGGCCCCAGACATATCTGACGCATGGCAATATGGTTCGTTGGTCGAACTTTTTTTTTACTAAACTGGAAGGGCCAAGGAGCCCCTGCAGACTTTTATTAATATAAACAGTCAGATTACAGAAGCTAAACAGAAGGAGCAAAACAACAAAAGAAATTAAGAAACAAAAAAGGAGAGGAGAAAAATAAGCCCGGACAGGAAGATTACAACAAATTTTGGATCCATAAATCAAAAGTATGAGACTGCCTGGTCCTCGTCCTTGGGGTAAGAATTCTCATTTCCTTTCCAAACAGATTTGACTGCAATGGTGATTGGTTGCTTATTCTTGAAGATAAATTCATTGTGTGCAGTCCAAATTTCCCAACTCATAAGGATTGCTACCGTTAAGAAGTTTGGGTGAGACTGTGCTCTGATTTGCTCAACTGCAGCGATTAAATGTCCTGATCACTCTGAATTGTGATGCCAATTAGTGCCCAACACTCCTTAGCAAACTGACAGCCCAAGAACAAGTGCTCCACAGTTTCCTCTGTATCCAGATGGCATAACCTTGAATTGTGATAAGAATCAAGGTGCATGTTTTTCCTTCTTAGGATATTTCTTGTGCTCAGTGTCACATACTCTGCTTCTTAGCTGCTACAACTGCGATTCCGTTCGATGCCATTCATATAAGCTATGCGTGCACCTTCTTCTTCTTCTTTTTTTTTTGGGGGGGATATGCGTGCACCTTCTTCCCTTCTTGTGAGGCAACTATGTCTCCTAGCACCAATGGCGTCAATATTTGAATACTTTGGCCCTCATCTATCTCTCTGCTATGTGCCGCTCCAAAGTTACAAAGCAACGGCATAATATTTATTCATAACTAATTTGTATATAAAACAAATTATAGAACAATAAATATGCTGAAAGCACTGGCCACACTGTTGTACATATCTTTCAGTTTGAGGAAAAGCTATGTACTTCCTCCATCCTAATTATAAGACATCACATTCCACCGCACGATACGCCACAGGGTCAGTTTGTATGGTGATGACCTTGTCATCTTTGTCGCTCCCAACGACCATGACCTTCACACAATAAAATCAACACTGAATATTTTTGGTTTGGCTTCTGGACTTTTTTCCAACCTGGAAAAGAGTGCTGCGATCCCTCTACACTGCTCAGACTTGGAAATTTCACGCAACCAGGAAATCCTCTCCTTCAGGATTGAGGTATTCCCATGTCGCTATCTTGGTATTCCCACCAAAAAAGGATAGCAGAGCACATAAACTCTAAAGCAATGGTTACTGGGATGACAAAAATGAGGTCATATACAGCATTTATGTGTTCTATTGATAGCCCGGACAAGTTTCTGAGATTTAAACTTTTGCGCGTTCTGGACATAGTAGGCTGCAATTTTAAGGAAGCTTGTTGTCTTGAGCATCTTGTTGATTTACTTCACTTGAGATATCTTGGGATAAGATGGCAAGGCAGTGATGCTCCTATGCTCCCAAAACAATTAGGGAATCTAAAATTACTGCAAATACTTGATGTGGAAGGGAAGTTGGCAGCAAGCATTGTGCAGCTAACAGAGCTGGTCCGGCTACGTGCTGCCAACAAGAAGGTACCGGATGGGATTGGGAAGCTGGTTTCCCTGTAGGAGCTAATATTACCTAATGGTTACGGTGATAAGGCCAGTAGATTTTTGAAGGAGATAGGCTGCCTGCAAGAACTGAGGGTGCTTGAATTTGCATCGCAACGGATGGACAAGAGCCTGCAGACAGATTTTATGGAGTCTCTATGCAAGCTGCAAAAGATCCAGTAGTACATAGTGTTGTACGGTTCACCTTGGGACGCGGATACAGCCTCGTGGGAAGCAGCAGGCTTCGTGCTCCCACGACCTCTCCGTTCTTTCGTTTTCTAGAGGTAGATTTTGATTTTCGAATTTTCGAGCAATGGCCTTCAGATCACATAATTTTGTGTCCAGGTCCAAGTCATCAAAATCAACCTCCGAGACATCCTTGATCAAATGTGTGAGCAGGTCGTCATCTACAACGGCCTCATCATCACTAGCATCAAGGAGCAAAGGTTTAGTAAACCCCGCATTCATGTCTTCTTTCCTCATTTGATTTGTAGATGGTTTTACGATAGTTCTATCAATTTCTATTTTCTTCAAAGCATTGATAGACAAAGTACACTCTGCATTGTTATTACCTAATTTATAACCTAAGTTACCAAGATTTCTAACACAAGAAATATTCGGAATAGGAATAAAGGAAATAGCAGGGCAGGAGCTGGACGTACCAGGTTGTTCAATCAATGGAGATGAAAGCGAATGCGGCACACCATTCTGTGCAGCCGCCGACTTCTTCTCCGGAGGGCTATCCAAGTTTCAGATGGCAGCCCTTCGCATTGCTTTGCTTGTCATATCCTCATCAGCTATGGAAATTCCATCAGCAGACTGGATATTAGTACGCGCACTGCGTCGAAGCCCTTCAGATGAATTCAATAAAGATAACAAATTTTCACTTGTACCTGAAGGGGATTCTAACCCTGGACGATCCTCAATACTCACTAGTACATCCGTGCCCAGCATGCTCGCAGCCGAAGGCTGCGGAGTCACTTTCTCTAACATCAACAGATCATCTGATTCTGCCATCTTAACTGTCTGCATGAAGGGAAGAACAGAACTGCTGCTATGAGGTATTCCCGGTTCAGCACTGCTATCAGTTTCACACAGTGTAGGAGTAGTAGGTGATGTCGACCTGCTGTTAGTCCTAGCTTTTAGCTTAGGCGAGGTTGACATGGGCTGAGTAGGTGTCACCATATTACTGAGCCTCGACGAGTTTGACTCATCTGAGGGCAAAGTTTGTGTCCCATTCACTAATGATGGGTCCGTAGCTTTCAAACTTGTATCAATACAGGTACGCTCACCACTAAGAGCATTCTCAGGTGAACAAAGACTCTTTCCTGTACTTGCATAGCCTTTGACAGTCTTAGCCGGAGGGGTAACATATACAGCAGCCGGTAGATTAGCTAAGCCATCTAGGCTTAGTAATTTGCAAAATTTCCCTAGGCCACTTTTCTCAAGCAGTGATATCGCAGTTGCCAATTGCATTGGGACGGGTCCACCTCCCATAGAGGTATTAGCTGAGGATGACGTGTTTTCAAATGTTTTTTGCTTTTTCAGAGCATGATCACCATCACGCCCATGATCTGCATCATCTTTTCTAGTGGCATCCTCATCCCGATCAGAGTAATCTGGGTTCGGTGGAGGAATTGCTGGCTCAAAATTTGCCTCCTCCAATTTGAAAGTTACTGCATGTCCTACTTTTCCAAAGACCACATCAGTGACAAAGGGCAAATGTTCTTTGTTCATCATCCCCACCAGAATCCGAATCACACTTTTTTTCCTATAAGTGAGCATATCAACATCAAGAGTAGCACCGATAACTGTACCAAGAGCCCATAAGCCCAGGTAATGGCGCCAAGGATGACGGACTCCACTAACATGAACCCAAACCTCATCAAGCTGATAAGTTGGAATAGAATCATCAGCGTCGTGCCACTCTGAGATTGTCAATGTGACCCCATGATTCTTCAAACGAAATTCAATATCGATTCTATGTTTGAGTTCATCCTCAGACGAGAATTCCACAAGGAAAGAGTCTTCCCCATGAGGGAGGGATTCCCAATTCCAGTCCGCTCTGATAAATTTTGCTAGCTCTGTCTGAACTGTGGCTGCATCAATTTTCCCTCCAGCAACCTTTATCAAAGCAGTAGGAGATGGCTTTGGGGCCTCTAGTTTGTACTCAGAATCTGGTATATGAAAAAAACCCAACTCACTCTTACCAAAGCCTAGCATGGACGCTGTTGGTTTTGGAACCTTAACCAGCAGACACTTTGCTGAAATGTGGGCATTCTTCTTATTGCAAATAAAACAATCAAGATCTGCCTTGCAGCTATCAGCTACATGCCCATTACACTTACATCTAAAACAATGGGGTGGTTTGATTTTTTTGGGCTTCGTTGTGCCAAGATCAGTGGTACCCATGGGCTGCGGATTCGAACCTGATGCCTCTGTCTTGTGTTGTTGCTCTGTTGGCTCCAGAGTGGCAGAAGACGTTTCAGTTCGCCCACGAGGCCGAAATTCTAAATGCTGAAAGTGCTGCTGGTGACCACGTTGATGCCACTCATGATCCAATTGGGATCCACGACCACCACCACGCCCTGCTGCATTATGTCGTCCTGGATGATGGCGACCACCAAAACCTTGACCAGGGCCCGGTCCAATTCCATGACCTCTCAGAGGCCGATCAAACCGAGGGCGTGGAGGTCTGTTTTGATGGAAATTACGAGTCAGTGGTGGTGGTGGGCGAGCAGCCATCTCGGCGTAGGTTGGGCGAGTTGAAACGGCGGCGGCGTGTGTAGGATCTGTCGATAGTCTATAAGAGCTATTGGCGATTGGTGCTTTTTTGTGTATTACAGTCACCCGCTCATGGGCCTGCCAAAGACACGATCGCACCAGATCTCCTCTGGACCGGCCAAAAGATTTTGCCCGCTCGACTAAACCCTTTTTTGCAATTGAATTTGATATCATGCAAGACGCAGCAATCACGGCAACCTGATCAGAATTAGTTACCAATTCAGGCGGCATGAATGCAGCCAGCGTCACCGCAGCTGATGAACGAGATTTGGGCAAGGGTCCCCTCCAAGGACGAACCTTCCCAGGTCGCGGGAGAGCAAACCCAGTGAAATTTTTTGTACGAGCAGGTTGATTTGCGATTGATCGGGTTTTTTCCTGATCCACTAAATCAACCTCATTCAACAATCGAGAACAGGCCAAACTCGTTTGACAGGGGTACATGCAAATAAGCTTCTAACGTATTTATGCATGTTGCACCAAAGTTTGAGAAGGCTTTTATGCCATGCTTGCAATGCCTCATTGTGCCTTTTTCTTATTGTGATGTTTGTAAGCCAGGTTGTGTCAATTTGAAAACATATATACAACTAGTACTCATTCTATAGCTAGCCTTTTTTTTAGATATATAGTTTTTTCTATGGATGTAGATATATAGTATCTTACTATTACTAATTGGAGGCCCCAATGAAACTTCCACGTTAATTCTCATGAGACGCGCTAAGAAAAAAGATAAATAATAGAAATTCTCACATTAATCAGAAACATCTAGCCATTAAATTGATAGGCTCTGACGATCTATAACCATTAATACTAATTGGAGGTCCCAATGAAGCCTCCACGTTAATTCTCATGAGACGCGCTAAGAAAAAAGATAAATAATAGAAATTCTCACATTAATCAGAAACATCTAGCCATTAAATTGATAGGCTCTGACGATCTATAACCATTAGATCTAATATATTTTTAAGAAAATTACCTATCTCTGCTATTATTATATATAGATAAAAGAAGGGAAAAAAATAATTCTATTATATTTAAATCTACCGGTGTTTGACGTTTGCTTTGTGAAAACCCATCTAATCTAACCACTACCGCATGGCATTCAGCAAGCTTCTCCCGTATTCCTCCTCCTGGTGTTCCAATTTTCCAACTTTTCGTCCTCCTGGCGTTCCAATTATCCTTGCTACCAGCACGTCATGACATGCATGCCATTCAAAGATGTGTCTTCGTGAGCTATGCATGTTGCAGATGATGGCATGGAGAAAGCTCCAAGTGCGACAAGCAACGGGATTGGTTCCGGCAAGTCGGCGGTGCCTCTTGCAGCCGGCCGGCCGGCATGCAGGGTCTATCGTCTGTATCTGTGTGGACCTGTGGACCGGCGGCATCGTCATCCGCAACTCCGCATGATTATTAGGCCAGCCATTGCACGCAATTAATAGGTGCAAAGATATGATTCGTACGTCGATCGTGTGTGCCTGTGCTGCACGGAGGCACACACACCGCGATGCACTCATCATGCATAATCTGCTAGAAGAAACCTATCCCAAACTGCAGTGCAAAGGTGCATGAGAAAATTGATCCTAATCAAGGATGTGCATGTGCAGTGCGTACATCTCTGCATATATGGTGCATGCATTGCCTCCTCGCTGTTGATCGTTACTGGGGTAACTGCTGGGATGCTAGCTTGATCTGAAGATTGCACTTGAGACTTGACTATGCATCGACCTGACGACCTCCAAGATCGGCAAGATGCACTAATGGCAAATAATGCGACCAAGGCCCGTTGAGAAATGAGTGAACCACTACGTACGAGGTGCCAGTCATCAAGATATGTAATGCATCATATCCCTACGTAAACAATGTAAGTATTTAATTTCCTTTACTTATTTACTTTTGGGGAAAAGAAGAAGGCCGTACCTAATTAATTAAGTTATTATCTGTAAGTTAATATATAATAACTTAGAATTAGACAACCTAAGAAGAAGGTGCTTTCTGATTTGCCGTGGAGCCAGTAGTAGTCCAAGCCAGGTCTTTCTCCA
The DNA here is from genome assembly GCA_022036555.1 of Microstegium vimineum. Taxonomy (NCBI): domain Eukaryota; kingdom Viridiplantae; phylum Streptophyta; class Magnoliopsida; order Poales; family Poaceae; genus Microstegium; species Microstegium vimineum. Next base: position 5,343,651 of record CM039132.1, read on the forward strand.
AGAGTTTCCTATCCAACTTAAAGTCAAAATTAAGATCTATGTAATAAAAAAAAAACACCGTGATCTCCAATTATTGTTCCTCTATGTGACATCATCCTATGCCCCCTCTCCTAAATTTAGTGTCCACCATATATGGAGAATTATTAATTAAAGGATATGTATATTTGAGGAGAATTTTTTGTTATGAAGCATCCTATCTCATGAGGGTATGGAGGATTAAGTTTAGGAGTTGAGGACTCTTGAATCTAAGGAGATCTAAGTCCGGGTTGACCATAGTTGGATTATTATATTATAATATAAATTATAAATTACAATAACAAAGGATATGTATATTTGAGGAGAATTTTTTGTTATGAAGCATCCTATCTCATGAGGGTATAGAGGATTAAGTTTAGGAGTTTAGGACTCTTGAATCTAAGGAGATCTAAGTCCGGGTTGACCATAGTTGGATTATTATATTATAATATAAATTATAAATTACAATAACAAGGAAGTTCAGACCCCTAGGCTAGATTATTATGGTGGATTATTGTTGGTTAAAGTGACAAAAAACACATAATCTCCCAAATGTAAGTTCCCATAGATTATAGGATTATCTAAGATAGTAGTCTATGACCTATTCATTCAATTAACAAATAAATTTTTTGAATAATTGATACAATAACCATTAGAATTTTCAAATTAACACTGTATAAAATATTACAACCTCTACATCAAAAGATAATAGTTAAAATATATATTTTTATGATATCACATAATGGGATGAAAGAGTATATATACTTCAATTTTATGCTTCAACAAAATATACATCGTGCTAGAAAAAAAGATGAAACCGAAATAATTACTCATGAAACCGCTACAAATAAAAACATTGTCCTAAAATTCTAACAAATGTCTAAAATGTTTTGGCATCAAATTTGTAGACTATAATGATCATTGTAAATATTAGTCATTGTATCAATTAATAAGCTCAGATTTTTGACTGAGTACCTATTATAGATAAAATTTTAGAAAATTAGTAAAGAGAGAAAATATTTAATATAAGCAATTTTTATTAGTTAGTGTCTTCTAAGATTCTAACCCGTGCAAGAGCACGGGTTGATAGACTAGTGTCTAAAATTACAATAAAAGCTAAGCATTTAAAAATGATTCAATGTCTTAGAATTTAGAATTGGGGGGCATAATTTTTTGGAACAATTAATTACATTGCAGTAAAATATTTTTCGTGTGCCTGAAAATTTGCAGTACAATTTAGATTTGATAGACACTGGGTGTTACGAGGGCAAGTCCAAAGGGCCCAAACAAATCTGACGCATGACAATATGGTTCGTTGGTCGAACTATCATCGTCAGTGTCACGTACGGCACACGTACTCTGTTGCTTAGCTTCTACAACTACGATTTCGTTCGATGCCATTCATAAGCTATGCGTGCACCTCCTTGTGAGGCCACTGTGTCTTCTAGCACCAACGGCGTCAATGATTGATTTGAAACATAACAGCCTTACTTTTGGCCCTCATCTATCTCTGCTATGTGCCGCTCTAAGCTAAAATTACAAACCAACGACATAGTATTTGTATATGATACAAATTGTAGAACCAAAAAGATGCTGAAAGCACTGGCCACTGTTGTACACATCTTTCAGTTTGAGGAAAAGCTATGTAGTATATATGCTTGTTCTTGATTCAAGGAATCCTAGCTATAATCTTCAAGTTGGGAGCTCTTATCGGTTCAAAGTCCTGTAGAAGCAAAGGTTTCAGCGGTGGTTGTGCACTATGTTAATGTTAAATCTTCACTTACTCCCTCTAGCTACATAGCTAGAGGAGCACTTGTCTATGTAAGTATCTGGAAGTGGATTTATTTTGGACAGAGGGAGTATTATAAAATTCTAATATACTCAGCTGTTACAAAATTATCAAGACTTCAAATAACTAAAAATCAAGCTGCAATTTAGTTCAAATTTGGCATATACCCAATATATATAGTCTTTGTTTGTTGGAAGCTGAGCTAAACTTCAAGGATGGGAAAACTTGGGCAGTAGGCTCTGGGATACCCATGAACCGAATGGGTAAGGATTTTTTTTCATTAATATAAATATTTCTACACTGATGCCCCTAGTGGGGCAAAACCCTATCAGGTTTTGGGTTGCGGCCTCCCAGGTACCCATCAGCACATCCCTGTAGCGTGGTTTTAGTTGTGGTGGATTTTAAGGCACCAAGGCTCACTAGGGAAAACGTTGTTGAAGTTATGGTGCTCCTCCACTTTTATCTTGCGAGTTTTCTTGTTAGAAGTTGAAGATTCCTATATAATGTACTTAACTTTGAAACCAAATTACAAGCAAGTTGAGTAGATTTCAAAAATAAAAATAAACAAGTTGATTGGTACAATTAATTAGGAAGAATGTAAAGATGACGATTTATTAATTAGGAGAACAAAAATGGAGTACAAATGGATCCACATTACATCTTGTTGCAAAACATAATGGTAGAGGCCGGTGAGTATTTCAGATACAAAATTAGGTGGTGATTTTCTGTATTTTACATAATAGTGTTGGTGGATATTTTTTTTATATAAAATACAATAGATCTAATGGCTATTATTGGTGGTGATTCTTCTAAATTAAAGGCTAGATGTTTCAGATTATTGTGAGGAATTTATATGATTTATCTTTTTTTTTCTAGTGTGCCTAGATGAAATTAGGGTGATGTGTATGTTAGGGCCTCTAATTAGTAATAGTGAGATAAATATACCACGTGCATTTTATTGGAATGGTGTTCACTTTTCTTTGCTCCTCTAGCTTACCTTGGGGCCATGCATGCATCTAACGACGCCTTTGGCATCTCCTGTCCTTTCGCTTCTGTTGTACACTAGATTTCTTGGCTAGGTGCTGCGTCGGGTACGGTGAGACTATAGCAGGTTTCTGCAGGCCACATGGATTTCCGGGTGAGATGAATTAATCATGTCCCGAAAGTGGTGTGATCTGTAATGATGTGATATGATATGATGTTTGCTCTTCCTAATCCCTGTTCTGTTCGTATTCCCTGTCAGTCAGCCAGCTCACGCTCAGCATTTCGTGGTGCCTTCCTTCTGTTGCTGGGCTCCCATTCGCACACTGTTCTTGCTCTATACCAATCAACAACGAACAGCGCGTCACTGATGAACGGCAAAAAGCGACGAGAGAGAATTCATTTATTTGACGGTCTACCATGGCATGCAATCACTGTGATCGATCGGTGATAAGGGAAAATGACTAAAGGTGTTTTTTTTCGATAAGGAATGCTTTATTAATTTCCAGATCGTTACATCAAGATGATACAAAGACCTTGAAACACTTCCGGCCTCTGTATAACAAGGATACACACAGCCTTACAAAAGAAACAAAACTAAGAATCTTCGATCCGAAGACTAGACTGCCACCCATGTGCCTGGGTAAAAAACTCCTTGGCCACCCGCGCCAATTGTTGAGATGCCGCTATAATCAAATCTTGAGAAGTTGGCTTCTGTAGTACAGCCCATGTGCGAAGCCAATGAATAATCGAGTAAATAACCTGTAAAGGAAAAGAGGTACGTTTCTTTTCAAAAACTAGGTCATTCCTACATAACCAAAGCGACCAACATGTAGCTGCTGCACCTAGCAAGACCAACGATTTTAGTTCTTTCCTAAAACCACAGAGTCAAGACCCAAACATGTTTGATACACTATGTGGTCGAGACAAGCCTGATGCCGCTTGAATAACGGACCAGACAGCACGAGCGAAACGGCACTCAAAAAACAGGTGTTTAATTGTCTCATCTTTGTGACAAAAAAAACATTGTTTGCTGCCATGCCAATTACGATTAGGTAAGTTATCTTTGGTTAACACTACTCCTCTACGTAGGTACCATAAAAATATCTTTATCTTCAACGGAGCTTTTAGTTTCCACACACACTTATTTATATTAGGAACATCATTATGGATCATTGCTAGGTAATGAGATTTAACCGAGAACTGTCCATTAGGATGCAAGTTCCAGCGAAATTCATCTTCTTGCTGGCTTAGCACAATATTCGTGATGCGTGGAAGTAAGTTGTTCCAAGCCACTAATTTGTGTCCGATTAGATCTCTTCACCAAGATAGGGTAGGTGGAGATGTGCTTAGTACTTCTGCTACAGTAGCCTATTTATGTCGCGCTATGTTATAAAGGCAAGGATATTGTTGACGCAGAGTTAACTGTCCTAGCCACCTATCTTCCCAGAATCGTACTTGTGATCCATCTTGAATTATGAAGGTCCCAAAACGGAGAAAATCTCGTTTAACCTTCATTAGGCTAGCCCAGAAATGCGAGTCTCCATACTTCCATTCAACTTGTGAAAGAGGCTTAGATCCTAAATATTTTTTGTGTAGCATTTGTTACCAAGTACCCTTATTTGTGAGCAAATGCACATGATAGGTTTTTCATGGCCCAGCATCTGAAATTCTGAACTATGGAAAGTGACAGCGACAAGGGAAAGTGGGTTTACCTGACAGCAGCTGCCAGCCTGCGTGCCACCCATTGCTGGCCGGGCTTGCATTGCATCAACGATAAATATCATTGTTCGACTGGATACCTTGCCACCGTGAATAATCTCCACTACACACTCAGATCTGAACCAAGCTCGAGAGGGAAGCATGAGTGTGGTGACGGGGGCGCTGGGAAGCCTCGTCCCCAAGCTTGCGCTGCTGCTCCATGGTGAGTACAAGCTTCAGAAGGACGTGAGGAAGCAGGTACAGTGGCTCCACAGCGAGCTGGAGAGCATCTGCCCTTTCCTCCAGAAGGTCTCAGATGTGCCATGGGACCAGCTTGACGAGCAGGTCAAGGTGTGGGCGCGCGAGGTCAGGGAGGCATCCTACGACATGGAGGATCACTACTACAGAAACGACAAACAGTGCCGGTTCAAAACCCCCCTTCAGTGACGGTTTTTGAACCGGCACTGGCAAATCGGCAGTGATGAGCTCATGCCATCACTGCCGGTTATGCCAAACCGGCAGTGATGGCTCAAGCATCACTGCCGGTTCGTGTTACCAACCGACAGTGATGTTTGAGCCATCACTGCCGGTTTGTAACACGAACCGGCAGTGATGCTTGAGCCATCACTGCCGGTTTGGCATCCCAACCGGCAGTGATATTATTTTTTTAAATTACATTTTTTAATTGTTTTATTTTCATTTGGGGTTTTTGGTTTAGGGTTTATGGTAGAGGTGGTGGGGTGGGAGATCGTGGAGGTGTTTGCTATCGAACCATTTGATATCGATGTGAATTGAAGGTGATTGTGGACTAGCGACAATACAAACCCATCACACATTTATAATAATTATTACAAAACATCCAAACAAAACTTAAAGTATCGAATTAATTGTCGCATTACAATAGCCTTTTGAGGCGGTCTTTTCCATAGTTCTTCTTAAAGTCCTTACTCTTCACAATGGATAGACATCCTTTTCTATACACTATATCGTCCAGAATAAGAGCTGCTATCTCCTCTTGAAATCCTCTTATCTCAAAATCCACCAACCTATTGTGGCCCTGATCTTTGCGCTGTAAATTAATACAAGATGATATTGAGATGCACATACGTAAGACAAAACAATAGAATTAAAATGCGACGCGTACGTACCATGTCATCTCCTATTCCTAGTTTTGCGCCAAAGTAGCAAAGCATTGCCCACATCACATAGAACCCGCATTCGTTGTTCCCCATTGGTTGATCTAGGGCCTTGACCTTCTTCATATACTCCACTCTGAATGGTTCTCTCCATTTCTTTTGCATCTTAGGCTCCACATTTCTCCAATCAGGTAATGCCTTCATTCTATGTGACAATGTAAATGAAGTGTGAAGGCTCAGGACATTATTAATTACATATTTAGCACTTTGACTAGGTGTTCGATAAGTTTAAGTGGCTTCTTTTTTGAGTCCCACACCTCGATAGTTGAGTTTTTAAGACTTATATCTACGAGTACGTAATGGTTGCTGCAATCACAAAGTTCATGTTATTGAATGATATATCAAGAAAAAAACACTTAAGTAAGGGTCGAGAACACATACTCGCAATTGTAGGTTACAAGTGCATTTGTTTTGCCGACTGAGAACATTCTTTCAAACTCTATCTTCAAACTTGCTGAGACATACGGATCTTCAATCACTACCTATGTCTCTATCAATATGAATCTATCTCTAATCTCTACCTATCTCTTTCTCTATCTCTCTAATTTATCTCTCTCTCTATCTCCTTCTCCCTCCTTCCTCCCTCTCCCTCCTTCCTCTCCCTCCTTCTTCCTCCATCTCCCTCCTTCTTCCTCCTTCCTCCCTCTCCCTCCTTCTCCCTCCCTCTCCCTCCTTCTCCTTTGAAGCTAGCAGTCCACTGTGGCATTCCCTCGAACACCTTGGTTGCATGGCGGTTAGAGCTCACCGTCGGTTGTCGGGGGCCGGATTCCGAGCTCCTAGGTGTCGGCGAGGTAGCTGGCGAGGTCGTTGGCCGTCGCGGTGGAGGTCCTGGGTGCCGTCGCGGGCGAGGTCGCTGGCCGATGTCGAGTAGAGCGGCGTCGAGTAGAGCGGGCGGCGGCGTGCAGCGACGGCGGCGTGCAGTGGCGGGAGCTCCTCATAGCGTCGAGGTCGTCGAGGTCGAGGGGGCGGCGGCGGCGTGTAGTGGCGAGCTCGGGCGGCGTCGAGCAGAAATGGCTAAGTGTCGAACTGGCGCGCGTCTGAAAATTTTGGATGCGTGCAGTGTTAGTTATATAGTCGGCTTCATCACTGCCGATTCTTATTACAAACCGGCAGTGATGTCCCCTATCACTGCCAGTTTGTAATAAGAACCGGCAGTGATGACCCCCCTATCAGTGTCGGTTCAGAAAACCGGCAGTGATAGGGGACATCACTGCCGGTTCCTTACAAACCGGCAGTGATAGGGGGGTCATCACTGCCGGTTCTTATTACAAACCGGTAGTGATTTTTATTTTTTTTAAAATTTTCCCTTTGCTTTAGAATTCAAATTACTCCTGATTTTTGACTAAAACTTGAAAAACTCTAAACATAGAAGTTGCATAATTTTTAATTCTCTACAACTTTTGCTGAAGGAGCATATTCAAATTCTTTATGGTTTTTGAATTCCCTTTTGAATTTGAATAAGGGTTTAAAGTTCAATAACCCCCTTTGTAATTACTCCAAAAATTTGAATAGAAGTTGAAAATCTTCCAACATAGCTTTTGCTAGTTTTGTGGAGCTCTACATTATTGCTTATACACTCAAGGTCTAATTCTTTATAATTTTTAAATTCCAGTTTGAATTTGAATAAGGGTTTAAAATTCAAATACCCCCTTTATAATTACTCCAAAAATTTGAATAGAAGTTGAAAATCTTCCAACATAGCTTTTGCTAGTTTTGTGGAGCTCTACATTATTGCTTATACACTCAAGGTCTAATTATTTATAGTTTTTAAATTCCAGTTTGAATTTGAATATGGGTTTAAAATTCAAATACCCCCTTTGTAATTACTCCAAAAATTTGAATAGAAGTTGAAAATCTTCCAACATAACTTTTGCTAATTTTGAGGAGCTCTACATTATTGCTTATACAATCAAGGTCTAATTCTTTATAGTTTTGGAATCCCTTTTAACATGGCATACATCAATCAACAACGTGGTACAACTCAACAATCTCTAGAACTCCATATGATCTCAAATTACTAAAACAACATTTCATTAAGGATTACATAGTTTATGATACTCTAACAATTCACGGTGCAGGCACGATGATGGCCTCATCATGATCACTCCGGAGGTAAGCATGTTCGTCACCCTCTTCAAGGACATGTAGGGTAATGTCCACCCCAAGAGGAGCCATTTCTTGATAACCTTTGTACTCTTCTTCGTCTGTCACTCCATCGACACCTACAATCTTCCTTTTGCCTTGCAATAGTACATGTCGTCTTCCATTTGTATTGTTATCCCTTGCATAGAAGATTTGCAAAACATCCTTTGCAAGGACGAAGGGGTCATCTCTGTATGCGGTCTTGGATAGATCAATGGTAGTGAACCCATCCTTGTCGGTGTTGATTTCATTCAGCCGGACCCACAGACAATGGAAAAGAGCAACTTTCAACTGATGTCCATAGTCTAGCTCCCATATCTCATCTATGAAACCATAGTATGTTTCCACCACCGTGCCGTACTCATCGTGGGCGTCAAAACGAACACCACTGTTTTGGTTCGTGCTCTTTCCGTCCTGTTTTTTTGTGTTAAATGTAAAACCATTTATTTGATATCCTTGTTACTTCATTAGCATAGTCGAAGGTCCGGGGCTAAGAGATCTAGCTGACATCCCGTCACCTTTCCTAGCCTTTGGCGTCGAAACCAATCACCGAATTCCTCCTTATGTTTTTTCTCAAGCCAAGCCTGTGACCTCCCTATGTGCTTAATTTGCAGAAACTGCTTGTGCTCATCAATGTATGCCATCACACCGTCGGCCTGCTGGAGAACAGCGAAGTGTGCTTGTCTGAAGGAGACGACTTCGTCCATTTTGACAACTTTCTCACCTATTGTTCCTTTGCCCCCTAGTCTTCCATCGTGATGAGATACTGGAACTCCAACCTGCTTGATGTCCAGATAATATGTGGAGAACTCAATAGCCTCCTCTGTTGACCATCCTTCTACCATGCTCCCTTCTGGTCTGAATTTGTTCCTAACATACCGCCTGAAAACTTTCATCAGCCTCTCGAAAGGAAACATCTGGTGTAGGTACATTGGGCCAAGGGCTTTTATTTGATCCACAAGATGAACAAGTAGATGCACGGAAATGTCGAAGTAAGTCGGTGGGAAATGCATCTCAAGCCTGCATATAATCTCGGCTATCTCCTGCTTCAGGTGGTCTAACCTGCCCACTTCAATGACCTTTTCAGAGATCGCGTTGAAGAACGAATACAACTTTATGATTGGAGCGCGGACCTTGTCAGGGAGGATACCTCGCAGGGCAACTGGGAGCAGCTGAGTCATTATGACATGACGGTCATGGGCCTTCATAGAACCATAGTTAAACTTAAGTTCTCTCATGTAAACTAGCCTCTTCGGGTTCCCACAGTAGCCACTCGGTACTTTGAGATCATTGAAGAAAGAAATAAGCATTTCTTTTTCCTCCTTTTTCAGTGTCCATGATGCCACCGGAAGTTTCAGGTGGCCATTATCAAGAGTTACTGGGTGTAACTCCTTCCTGAGGCCCAGGTGTTGCATGTCCAAGTGTGTCGCGAGAGAATCCTTGCTTGTTCCCCCGGTGTTCATCAACGTGTTAAGTGTGTTACCGCACACGTTTTTAGTTATGTGCATTGGATCAAGACAGTGACGTACACTCAAAAGTGGCCAATAAGGTAGTTTCCAGAAGATTGATTTTTTCTTCCAGATACTATCGGTTGGCGCTGCTACTGCCTCGTCCCCCTTCCCAAGGACAACATTTGGGAGTTTGCTTAATTGTTGAAGCATCTGTTTCCCGTCTCGATACTTTGGAGGTCCACGTTTCTCAGTAGTCCCATTAAAATCTTTTGTATTCCTACGGTAAGGGTGATCACGACGTAGGAACCTACGGTGTCCCATGTAGACCATCTTCCTGTTTTCTGGTAGATGTGTAGCATCAGTCTCGTCCAAGCACTCGACACACCTAGTGTATCCTTTTGTCTTCTCTCCAGACAAGGAACCTCGCCCTGGTAGGTCAGTGATTGTAGCGATAAGTACAGCCTTTACCGTGACATGTTCTTTCTTGTACTCATCCCAAACATCCTTCACACCCGTCTCCCACATCTATAGTAGTTCATCGAACACTGGTTCTAGAAGTAGATCAATATCATTACCAGGTTGTTTTGGTCCTTGGATTAGTAATGGCATCTGGACGTATGACCGTTTCATACAAAGCCAAGGTGGAAGGTTGTATATACATAGCATCACTGGCCAAGTGCTATGATTGGTTCTCACCTGGTCAAACGGGTTCATCCCATCCGTGCTCAAAGCAAACCACAGTTGTCTTACCTCTCCACCGATGTTCTTATAGAACATACTGTTGATAGTCCTCCAGTCCGACTCATCGGCGGGGTGTCTCATCATTGAATCTTTCTTTCGCTCTTCGCCGTGCCAACGCAACAACTTGGTTGACTTCTCATTTGCAAACAACCTATGCACTCGTGGAGCTATAGGAAAATACCACACGGACTTTACTGGCCCTCCTCTGGTCTTGCTTCCATCATTTGATGGCCCTTGCTTGTATCGGGGAGTTTTACACTTGGGACATGCATCCAAGTCTTTGTATTTCTCTCCATGGCACAATATGCAGTCGTTGGAACACGCGTGGATTTTCTCAACCTCGAGGACAATTGGAAAAATCATTTGCTTCGCAAGGTAAGTCTTTTCTGCTAACTTGGCCTCCGGGAACAGTTTATGTAGTATAACTAACAAGTTATCGAAACCTTTATCACTCAACCCATTCGTTGATTTGAACTCCAATAGCATAATGTTGGCTTCCAGTTTGCTTATTGGGCAGCCCGGAAACAATGGTGTTTTTGCATCCTTTCTCATCAACTCCAGTTTTTTCAACTGTGAAGCACTAAGGAATCCCCCATGCACATCATGTAGAAGCTGTGAAATACCATCATTTTCCTCAGTGTCGTCAGCTAATGTATTCACAAACACATTATCATTGGTAGGCACATCTTCTGTGTAATCATGAACAGGCAATAATGCTACACTAGGCATGAGCACATCATCATTAACATTTTGACCAACCTCCCCATGCAAAGTCCAAATCGTGTAGTTTCTCATGAACCCCCTTGTGATTAAGTGCAAACGTATATGCTCCACGTCGCCCCATTTTCTCGTATTCTTGCAGTCTTTGCATGGACAGAATACAAGATGTGAGTCCCCAGCATTGGCTCTAGCTCGCTTGATGAAATCGTCGATGCCCGTCAAGTACCGTGGGTCTGTATGTGACAGATCGTACATCCACCCTCGAGCCATGTTTGCACTGATAAAATAAGATGGGCAGAGCAGAGGAAACATAGGAACATATTAATAGAAGCATTTTTGAACAATATTCTTCGATATAATTTGAATTTGGTCGCGCTATAAAAATAAAGAGAACAAATAGATAACAATGGAATCATGGAGTATTAAATTTAAGTATTAAATGCATGCATGGAGTATTAAATCTAAGTAATAAATACCGAATCTATTCCACATCCCATCAAATCTTTCATGCATGTATTGAGTATTAAATGTAAATAATAAATATAACTAATTACAATTTTTATCCATAATTTTCGAGACGAATCTTTCGAACCTAGCTACTCAATGATTATACAATAATTACCCAATAGAAACAAAGTGCTATAATTTTTCTAAATAATTTTGGATCTAAAAGCTACAAAAAATTGACACAAATTGCAACATCTCTGTTCTTGATCATGAAAACTAGCATAGCTCTAACACAAATTGACACAATGTAAACCAACAATTCTAAAGAATTATGCTTGTTACTAACCAAGAGCAAAAAGATATGAAGATCCAAGAGTGAAGAGGAGCCAAAAATGGAGATCAAGAAATCCACCAGCCGCAACAATGGAGAGAGAGAGCTCCTCACGCACTGTTCTGTACTGTTGGGCAGAGGAGGGAGGGAGGAGATCGAAGTTTTATACTGTACACAACATCACTGCCGGTTCCAGCCACGAACTGGCAGTGAAACACCACATCACTGCCGGTTGGTGGCTTGAACCGACAGTGATACATCACTGCCGGTTCAAGCCACCAACCGGCAGTGATGTGGTGTTTCACTGCCGGTTCAGCCCCTGCCCCAATAATTGGGGGTCTGTCAGAGGAAGAACCGGCAGTGAAGGGACATGACTGTCGGCCCAAACAAAACCGGCACTGATGGGCCGGCAGTGATTGCCGTTTCTGTAATAGTGGATATCCTCGACACCTTCCTCGTTCGTGTCGAGAGAAGCAACAAGAATGCAGACTCCAGCAGCCTTCTGGACAAGATGGGTGATCTATTCAGAAAGGTCAAGGCTCGCCGAGATATTGCAGGAAAGATCAAAGACATCACGAAGCATCCTGAGAGGTAGCCAGAAGGCGTCAGAAGTACAAACTTGATGAGATTATCTGCAAGCCGCAGACATCAACTATTGATCCTCGCCTTAAAGCTATGTACAAAGAAGTGACACAACTTATTGGCATCGACAAGTCAAGTGATGAGCTCATATCCATGTTGAATCCATCCGAACCAGATCTTGTTGTCTCCGACAAAAAGATGAAGAAGGTATCGATTATGGGAGTTGGAGGGTTGGGTAAGACCACTCTTGCCAAAGTGGTGTATGACAAGATTAAGTCGTAGTATGACTGTTGGGCTTTTGTTTCAATTGGTCGGGATCATGACTTGGTAAACGTTTTCATGGATATCCTCTTTCGTCTTGGCTGCACAAAGAATAATGAGATTCATAACACTGGAAGGGGCATTGATCTCCTTGTTGACGAACTCCGAGAATTCCTGGAGAAAAAGAGGTACACAACTAGACACCCATTTGTAAATTGTAAACTTTTGCGATTGTTAGTCCGAAAATTTCTGAAACATCAACAACAAGATTATTCTTACTAGCCTGATCATGTATTTGATGTGTCATCCCTTATTTTAATGTTAGCAAATATCTATCTTATGCGAAAGTCCAAACATTGCTCACCAATGATTCTTGCACTTTCACGTGGATAGGTATTTTATTGTTATTGATGATGTACTAGTCCATCAACCCGTGCTCTCGCACGGGTTAGAATTTTAGAAGATATAAGTATTAGATACAATATAATAATTCCTTTATTCTAAATTATAAGACATTTTAATATTTCTAAATATGTTATTTTGTACTACGTATCCAGGTAGTATATCTACGCTTATAGTAAAAGTTGTGTATTTAAAAACTCAAAATATCTTATGATTTGGAATGGATGGAGTACATCAGACTATAAAGAATTATTTAAATTAAAACTGTATATTTTTCTTAATTTATTTTCTAACATTATAGATATAATAGATACTATGTAGTCTATATCTAATTATCTTAAACCTATTAATTATATTTTTTCAACGAACCAATCAATATATTTTTTATTCTTTTTGTGTGGCACCTTGTATACTTTAAATATGTAGTTATTATGAAACTTTATCATTAATAATTGTGGCTCTTGTTGCATCATGTATCTTATAAATTCATTAATCTAAATTTTATTTTATTTTTCAAATTTTATTCTTAATTGCTTCTCTAATTATTTTTTCTCTTCTCAAGTTAAGTTAAAACTTGAAAGGATCAAGATGCCCAAGAGGAGGGGGGGTGAATTGGGCTTGTTTTAAATTTCTAAAGCAAATATGAAAACCTATCAAATGCCAATCACCCCCTAGTGCCTACCGGTGGTGTGTCCTAGCTAGAAAGCGGTAGCAGTTCATGGAATTGAAAAACAACCTAAGCAATTCTAGTAGCAACGGTAAAAACAAGACGAAATGAAAGAGTGGAAATGTAAAGAGCTGGGGAAAAGGAATTCTTGACGCAACGATGTTTTCCCGAGGTATCGAGGTGTCGACACACCCCCCTAGTCCTCGTTGGAGCACCTCGCAAGGTATAGCTCCCCCTCTGTCACACCCGGTTTTAAGAACAAAACCAGATTTACACCATATGTGAGCCCAGGAAGTCAAATCTCACATATAGCCACAAATTGAGGTGATATCAAAAGACAATACTTAAATACATAACATATAAGGTCAAAGGATAACCTCAACACAGTAAACAGCGGAAAGACGACTCCGAACTTCAGGCGAAGGCTCCGACTTCACAGGGACAACTGACTGGTTGATCACAAGCCTAACTCCTTTAACTGTTGCTCTTTGCAATCTGATATGGTTGATAAGGCAAGGGTGAGCACTTAAAGTACTCAGCAAGAGTAACACAGGGTTATGAAGCTCAAAAGGCTGACACTGTCTTACTACGGTTGCTTTTAACTTGGTCAAGTTTTAACAACAATTAGCTTTAGTTATGCTTAACCCAGTTGGTAACCACATGATCATTAATGAAACAATCTCATATATCACATCTCCAAACTTACCATCATAAGTTGTTCAACAACATGAGTATCTAACACTGTGAGTTTTCCAGGCCGCTCGTGACCGCGAGCACGGCTATCATGATAGATTTACACTATGCAGAGGTTATACACTTTACCCACAAGCCGTGTTGCCCATATGCCCGGGTTTGCAACTCCCAAAACACTTCCAAGGTGAGCGGGCAGGGTACACTATGAAGTCTTTCAAAAGTCTTCCCAACATGTTGACAGACCCTACGGACCCAAGGGCAAGGGGTATGTAAAGCCCCTACTCGATGGTACCTTTCGAAGCGGTAACCACCCTAGGACATTCCCTACAACCAGCTCGGCAATGGTGCCTTTCACGAACTGCCAACATGCTAGTACGAATCTTCATACTTGACTAAAGCCAGAGCCATTATAGCACTCATGGTTGCATTTAAGTCCCAGCTTTTGCCCTACAGTGGGGTCCTATTCCATGTTGCTATAAAAGCCAATTTTATCTCATTGTTGCATATATCATTAATCAATATTCGATTCAATATTCATCATGTAAAGCATAGCAGAGCTACACATATGCATAGAAACCCATGGTGACAAGGTACAAGGTAACAAGATATGGTGTAGATCTAAATAGGAATCAATTTAGACACATGCAATATGATTAGATGAATTAAAGTCAATAGGTAACAAGGATGATCCCATGTTAAACTTGCCTTAAACTCTTAGATCCTTTCTTCACTTGATTCTCGATCTTCTGATGACTTCTTGATCTCCACGTAAATCTCACCGATTGGACAAGATCATAAACACCACACAAGCATCTGAACAATCATACAAAGCATACAATATATCTACTTCAGAACAATACACCAATCAATGAAAAAGATTTAAAAGAAGTCTACGTATTGCTACGATCACGCAGACGCGAGAATCAAGCTAATCGGATCTATAAAGGAAAAGAAACGTCTACCGAAGATTAGCTTTTATAAGATAATTAAACTTCATTTATTTTATTTAAAAAGCATATATTGGATACTTCAGAGAAATACCCAAATTAAATTAAGTCATATTACTTTGCTTTTGTAAAAACAATATTAAACTGAGTATGTTTTGTTTTATGAAAAGCCGAGGTGGAAAACCCTAATTGATTTTAAATTGGAAAACCATTGATCATATAGATTAATCAATTATCAGTTTATTTCAGAGAATAAAACATATTTAATGTTGTTACTAACAGGTAGATCTTATCGTTGCGAATCCAACGAAATTCGAACGGGACAAAACGGATCTAAAACGAAGAAGATATAGATTAAACAAGATTTTGAAAAGGGCAAGATTAAAGCATTAAAGAATTAATTTACTTTGATTTTCAAAAGTAATTAACATAGATGAAACCTATACTACTGGATAGAGCATAAAACTACGAATCTAACGCAACTTGAACGGATCGATTTGGATTTAAAACGAGCAAATTATAGGCATTTAAAAATCAGTGGCAAAACTGTAAATAGGAATTTTCTTTTATTTTCGAATTAAATCAGGTTTAAAGGAGATTACGCTTTCCAGAGAGAGAAAGCGCGAAGCTGAAAGGCGTTTTCAGGACTGCGGGTTGAGAGCGGAAAAGAGCAGGGGCTCTTTAGCAAGATTACCACCCGAAGGGGTATGTTCGATCTGAGACCGTCGGATCTGACCTGACCGGTCCAGATTAGAAGAGAGGGAGAGAGGGGGCGGCGCTCGGCCGGAGGAGGGCGGCGCACGGCGGCGGCCATGGCCGGGCAGAGCCAGTGCTCGCCGGCGCAAGGGAAGAAGGGGTTCGGATGCTCGGTTTCCAATTCCGGAAGCACCAGGAGAAAGAGGATGACACCGCGAGCACGCCTAGGGCACTGGCCGGGCACGGAGAAGGACGGGGAGGACCGACGGCGGTGAACCGCGGCGGCGGACGCTCTGCGCACGGCGGCGCGAGAAGGTTAGGGGCTCGGGTGCCCAATCCGGCCGGGAAAAGGGTCGGGGAGCACGAGGAGAGCACGTCGAACTCACCTACGCGACTTGCGGGGCTTGGAGATGACCGTGGGTGGCCGGCGACGAGAGGCAGCGGTGGCAGCTTCCCTATGCACGGCGGCGAGGTCACCCAGTGCACCAAGGAAAGGAAAAAGGGAGCGGGGAGGTGTTCCACACGTACGCGAAGTCGGTGCGACGCTTGGCGAAGTTCTCGGAGCGGCCGGCGGTGCGGAACGGCGGCGGCGCTCTGCTCGGACGACGGCGGAATGCGGATGCGGCTTGCGGGACGATGGGGCGAGGACGAGAGGGGACGACGCTATTTATGGGAGCAGCGGGGATAGGCCGACGCGGTTACGCGCGAGAAACGCGCGCGGAGGCGGTTGCGGGGCGTCCGCGGACGCGGTGCGGCGCGGCGAGGCAGCCATGTCCGGCTCGGACTCAAGGAAGAAGAGAGGGAGGAGGCTAACGGGCAGGCCCGACGTGTCAGCGGGAGAGAGGAGGGGAGAGAGGCCGTGGTGCGGGCGAGCTGGGCCGCGGGCGAGCTGGGCCAGCCCACTGCGGAAGAGAGAAGAGGGGGGGGGGGGGGGAGGCAGCAGGCCTGCTGGGCTTCTCGGGCCAGAAAGAGAGGGAGAAAGAGTTTTCAATTTCTCTTTTTCTTTTTCTTTTGTTTTCCAAAAATGGATTTTCAAAATTGAGTTTTGAAATATTTTCTAGGGTTTTGCAAGATCAACCAACACAAGAAAATGCAGAGACATGAAATGCACAAACAAGTTAACCCTAGCATGATATTTAATTTAGTTTTTATTTATTTAATTCTATGCTTCACAATAATTATTTGAATTAAATCAAATTTAATTCGGATTCAAATCTAATTTCTATTTTCAAATTTTTGGGTGTTACAAATCTACCCCCCTTAAAAGAATCTCGTCCTCGAGATTCGAAGAGATTAAAGAGAACGATAAGGTTATCTTCAAAGATTTTATCTGCTTGGATATGAGACTCTGGTAAGAGAGCACATCTTAATGACCTTACTCCTTGTAATTCTTTCAGCTGTTTCCAGAATCTTAACTGGGTATTCCTCATAGGTCAAATCTTCCTTAATTGTAAGTTCCTCCAACGGTAACTACTCTTTGGGTATTCGTAAACACTTCTTGAGCTGGGATATGTGAAACACATCGTGAACTCCCAACAAACTTTTTGGTAACTCTAACCGATAAGCAACTTCTCCACGTCTCTCAAGAATCTTGAACGGACCAATATATCTGGGTGCTAACTTTCCTTTTATATTGAACCGTTTCACACTTCTCATAGGTGACACTTTCAAGTAAACATAATCACCTACTTCAAAAGACAAATCTCTTCTTCGGTTATCAGCGTAACTCTTCTGTCGAGACTGTGCTATCTTCAGATTATCTCTGATTACTCGGACTTGTTCTTCTGCATCTCTCAGAACATCTGGTCCAAACACTTGGGTTTCTCCCATTTGATTCTAGAACAACGGAGTTCTACACTTCCGTCCATACAAAGCTTCAAACGGTGCCATCTTAAGACTTTCCTGATAACTGTTTATATGAGAACTCAGCATAGGGCAAACTCTTGTCCCAACTGGTACCATACTGCAAAGCACAAGCTCTCAACATATCTTCTAGCACTTGATTTGTTCTTTCTGTCTGTCCATCTGTCTGAGGGTGATAGGCTGAGCTAAAATTCAACACGGTTCTGAGGGACTCATGCACTTTCCTCCAAAAATGCGAAGTGAACTGGGTTCCTCTATCTGACACAATCTTCTTTGGAACTCCATGCTGGCATACTATTCTTTCCATATATAACTTTGCTAACTGTGCTCCCGTATAAGTGGTTCGAACTGGCAAGAAGTGAGCTACCTTAGTAAAGCGATTAACTATGACCCAGATTGAATCATGACCTTTCCGAGTAAGCAGTAACCCCACTATGAAATCTATACCAACTTCGTCCCACTTCCATTCAGGTATCTTCATCGGTTGCATAGTCCTGCAGGTCTCTGATGTTCTACTTTTGACCCTCTGACATATATCACATATTGCTACATACTCTGCCACATCACGTTTCAATCCAACCCACCAGTACTTCTTTCTAAGATCTAAGTACATCTTAGTGCTTCCAGGATGTACCGAGTAGGTTGACTCATGAGCTTCTCGCAGAATTGACTCTCACATAGACTTGATGTCGGGGACACAGTTCCTCTTTCCATACCACAATGTACCATTATCATCTAACCGGAAACCTGGTGACCTTTCTTCCTTTATATTCTCAACTATTATCTGAAGATTCTGATCCTGCAACTGACCTTCACGAATCTCCTTCTCTAGTGTAGGCTCCACTACCATCTCCATAGCATTAGCAACAATGCTCAAGTTGAGATGCTCCAGTTCAGCACACAACTCTTCAGGCATAGGTATTGTCCGAATCTCATTAGCATAACTCTTCCTGCTAAGAGCATCAGCCACAACATTGGCTTTACCAGGATGATAGTGAACATCTAAGTCATAATCCTTGATAAGCTCCAACCAACGGCGTTGCCTCAAATTCAGATCTGATTGCGTAAAGATATACTTCAAGCTCTTATGGTCGGTGTAGATGTCGCACTTATGACCAATAAGATAGTGTCTCCATATCTTCAATGCATGAACCACAGCTGCTAACTCCAAATCATGAGTCGGATAACTCCACTCATGCTTCCTCAGTTGTCGCGAAGCATACGCAACAACTCTTCCTTCTTGCATAAACACACAACCCAAACCAAGACGAGAGGCATCACAATAGATAGAGAACTTCTGACTCAAATCTGGCAAGGTCAACACAGGAGCTGTAGTCAATCTCTTTTTCAATTCTTCAAAGTTAGCCTAACACTTCTCTGACCAAACAAACTTGGCATCCTTCTCAAGCAACGCGGTCATAGGTTTAGCTACCTTAGAGAATCCTTCAATGAACCTTCTATAATATCCAGCTAAGCCAAGAAAACTACGAATCTCACTGACATTGGTTGGGGTTTCCAATTCAGTACATCTTCCATCTTACTAGGATCAACTGATATACCTCCATTAGACACAACACGGCCAAGAAAGGAAACTTCTTTCAACCAAAATTCACACTTACTTCTTTTAGCATACAACTGGTGCTCTCTAAGCTTCTGTAATACCAATCTCAAGTGTTCAACATGTTCATCATCATTCTTGGAGTAGATCAGAATATCATCAATAAATATCACCACAACTTATCCAGATATTCCATAAAAACCTTGTTCATCAAGTACATAAAGTATGCGGGTGCATTGGTAAGACCAACGACATCATCGTATATTCGTACACCCCATACCTTGTAGTGAATGCTGTCTTGGGAACATCTGAAGCACGGATCTTCAACTGATGATAACCAGACCGAAGATCAATCCTGGAGAACACACAAGCACCCTTCAATTGATCAAACAAATCATCGATTCTGGGCAAAGGATACTTGTTCTTGATAGTTACCTCCTTTAGTGACCGATAGTCAACGCACATCCTCTGGATGCCATTCTTCTTACCAAGAATTACTGGTGCACCCCAAGGTGAAGAACTAGGATGAATAAAACCTTTATCCGACAACTCTTTAATTTGTTTCTTAAGTTCTTCTAATTCTTTTACTCCCATCCTGGCAAATTTTTCGGGAATACATCTGGAAATTCATCCACAACCCTCTCTGTTGGGTTGTCATTCTCCTCAAGTTGGTTGACGGCGACTGTCGATGAAGGTTGCATAACCACATCAACACTAATCCTGAACAAAGGTAGATCATCCTTGGTAGTGACTTTTTCATCATAGGGATAACCGATTCTTCCAAGCAAGATGATAGAGAGTTGAAACCTTTGTCTTTGTAACTTCTTAAACTCGGCTACCCCCCTTAAGAAAAGACAACTAAGGGACTCCAACGGGTAGTTTGCATCTTCTTTTGAGTTAAGTTGATGGTCATCAAGAGGTTCCGACATCCCAAAGAAGTTCATGTGGGAGGGTATGAATCCACAACTCGATTTTCTGAGCGGACAGGAAAACAACAACAGAGTAAAACGATCATACTTGTTCCGTTAATCCGATGAAGTTGTAGTTTAGACCATTGGAAAGGTTATAAAATTATCTACAACTTCCTTATAACACACTTCCCCAGATTCTAGTGTTGAGGTAGTCGAAAACAGCAACCAACCGAAACTGTTCCAGGCTTCAAGCAACACAACTGTCTCCTTGTGAATTTTTTATCTCTCAAACCATAACAGATTTGAAGGTGATTCTTGAAGTCAGCGAAAGGTGCAAAAGCCTACTTTTGTCCAGAATTTCATGATTTTCTGGACTTCCCCCAAACAAAGATATAAGGTGATAAGGACAAGATGCTCCAGAAAAGTTATGATAGAGACAATAGGAGATGAGATGATAGCGAGAGATTGTGACAGGATCGGGAAACAGGAGACAAGAGAACCCAACTATTTACAGCCTTAGGTCTATAGACTAAATGAAATTGTGGAGAAACCCCACAAGATCATTGCACTCATTACAAAAACTCAAATCATGCATTATCATAAAGACAATCATCCAAACACTAAAAGTTCACAAGACACACAAACTTGACTCGACTTTGCTACTAACGTTTTATTACACAAGGGCATAAACTTCTATCTCTTAAACACGGTGCGTCTGCAGCGACATCCAGGGTAGCATCTCTTGCGTGGGGTAGAGCGGGACACATCTTCTACTATGTTGATCTTTGGTAATCCAGCACAACTTCTCCAATCATCAATCTCATCAAGAGCTTCTTTGTAGTGTTGCCTCAATTCTGACAACTCTAATTGACTATCTTCCAACTTTTGGTGGAGGGCTTGGATTGTCAAGGCCATCTCCTTTACTTGTTCATTCTGCTCTGACTGAGGGTCATCCATTACACACTGAAAACTTCCTGGTGGACGTCGAGGAAAGTATTTCTGCTTGACATCTTTCAGGTCTTCGTAGTGTTTTCCAAGGTATACCAAAAGAGCTTGATGAGCAACATCCGATATACCAGCTTGCATACTAAAACGATCTGCGAGAGATGTGTGAATGGATTCCACCATCCTTGAACCAGTAGTCAGACTACGCATTGTGACATGTGCCTCGATGCTCCAATGGCTCTCATACTTAGGATGAGTCCAAACAGTGCATTTATACTCCACCATGGCTTGTCGGTTAGGGTAGTGGTCTTGCAACACTTGCATGAGTCGAAGGTGGAAGAAAGCTTCACTGCTATACAACGTAGTAATGTACTCCTTGTGCCAACAAGTGTGTTGAATCTGAGCTTCCGTGAAGGCTTGCCTTCCTTCACTGAGACACGGTCTTCCAAAGTTGTTGCAAGTAGCTTTCTCATGATGAACCATCTATTTGGATAGAAGGGAAAAAGATGAATCAATACAAAGTTCTTATAAAAGAATAGAGAAGGAGGGAGCATAATTTTAATAAAATATCAGGGTTAGAGGTAGAGCAAGAACTAGATAAGGTTAAGAGCTTGCTAAAACTACCAGTTCTATCTAGGCTTGCGTCCTACAGTCAGCATTGCTTTGATACCAATTTGTCACACCCAGTTTTAAGAACAAAACCAGATTTACACCATATGTGAGCCCAGGAAGTCAAATCTCACATATAGCCACAAATTGAGGTGATATCAAAAGACAATACTTAAATACATAACATATAAGGTCAAAGGATAACCTCAACACAGTAAACAGCGGAAAGACGACTCCGAACTTCAGGCGAAGGCTCCGACTTCACAGGGACAACTGACTGGTTGATCACAAGCCTAACTCCTTTAACTGTTGCTCTTTGCAATCTGATATGGTTGATAAGGCAAGGGTGAGCACTTAAAGTACTCAGCAAGAGTAACACAGGGTTATGAAGCTCAAAAGGCTGACACTGTCTTACTGCGGTTGCTTTTAACTTGGTCAAGTTTTAACAACAATTAGCTTTAGTTATGCTTAACCCAGTTGGTAACCACATGATCATTAATGAAACAATCTCATATTTCACATCTCCAAACTTACCATCATAAGTTGTTTAACAACATGAGTATCTAACACTGTGAGTTTTCCAGGCCGCTCGTGACCGCGAGCACGGCTATCATGATAGATTTACACTATGCAGAGGTTATACACTTTACCCACAAGCCGTGTTGCCCATATGCCCGGGTTTGCAACTCCCAAAACACTTCCAAGGTGAGCGGGCAGGGTACACTATGAAGTCTTTCAAAAGTCTTCCCAACATGTTGACAGACCCTACGGACCCAAGGGCAAGGGGTATGTAAAGCCCCTACTCGATGGTACCTTTCGAAGCGGTAACCACCCTAGGACATTCCCTACAACCAGCTCGGCAATGGTGCCTTTCATGAACTGCCAACATGCTAGTACGAATCTTCATACTTGACTAAAGCCAGAGCCATTATAGCACTCATGGTTGCATTTAAGTCCCAGCTTTTGCCCTACAGTGGGGTCCTATTCCATGTTGCTATAAAAGCCAATTTTATCTCATTGTTGCATATATCATTAATCAATATTCGATTCAATATTCATCATGTAAAGCATAGCAGAGCTACACATATGCATAGAAACCCATGGTGACAAGGTACAAGGTAACAAGCTATGGTGTAGATCTAAATAGTAATCAATTTAGACACATGCAATATGATTAGATGAATTAAAGTGAATAGGTAACAAGGATGATCCCATGTTAAACTTGCCTTAAACTCTTAGATCCTTTCTTCACTTGATTCTCGATCTTCTGATGACTTCTTGATCTCCACGTAAATCTCACCGATTGGACAAGATCATAAACACCACACAAGCATCTGAACAATCATACAAAGCATACAATATATCTACTTCAGAACAATACACCAATCAATGAAAAAGATTTAAAAGAAGTCTACGTATTGCTACGATCACGCAGACGCGAGAATCAAGCTAATCGGATCTATAAAGGAAAAGAAACGTCTACCGAAGATTAGCTTTTATAAGATAATTAAACTTCATTTATTTTATTTAAAAATCATATATTGGATACTTCAGAGAAATACCCAAATTAAATTAAGTCATATTACTTTGCTTTTGTAAAAACAAGATTAAACTGAGTATGTTTTGTTTTATGAAAAGCCGAGGTGGAAAACCCTAATTGATTTTAAATTGGAAAACCATTGATCATATAGATTAATCAATTATCAGTTTATTTCAGAGAATAAAACATATTTAATGTTGTTACTAACAGGTAGATCTTATCGTTGCGAATCCAACGAAATTCGAACGGGACAAAACGGATCTAAAACGAAGAAGATATAGATTAAACAAGATTTTGAAAAGGGCAAGATTAATGCATTAAAGAATTAATTTACTTTGATTTTCAAAAGTAATTAACATAGATGAAACCTATACTACTGGATAGAGCATAAAACTACGAATCTAACGCAACTTGAACGGATTGATTTGGATTTAAAACGAGCAAATTATAGGCATTTAAAAATCAGTGGCAAAACTGTAAATAGGAATTTTCTTTTATTTTCGAATTAAATCAGGTTTAAAGGAGATTACGCTTTCCAGAGAGAGAAAGCGCGAAGCTGAAAGGCGTTTTCAGGACTGCGGGTTGAGAGCGGAAAAGAGCAGGGGCTCTTTAGCAAGATTACCACCCGAAGGGGTATGTTCGATCTGAGACCGTCGGATCTGACCTGACCGGTCCAGATTAGAAGAGAGGGAGAGAGGGGGCGGCGCTCGGCCGGAGGAGGGCGGCGCACGGCGGCGGCCATGGCCGGGCAGAGCCAGTGCTCGCCGGCGCAAGGGGAGAAGGGGTTCGGATGCTCGGTTTCCAATTCCGGAAGCACCGGGAGAAAGAGGATGACACCGTGAGCACGCCTAGGGCACTGGCCGGGCACGGAGAAGGACGGGGAGGACCGACGGCGGTGAACCGCGGCGGCAGACGCTCTGCGCACGGCGGCGCGAGAAGGTTAGGGGCTCGGGTGCCCAATCCGGCCGGGAAAAGGGTCGGGGAGCACGAGGAGAGCACGGCGAACTCACCTACGCGACTTGCGGGGCTTGGAGATGACCGTGGGTGGCCGGCGACGAGAGGCAGCGGCGGCGGCTTCCCTGTGCACGGCGGCGAGGTCACCCAGTGCACCAAGGAAAGGAAAAAGGGAGCGGGGAGGTGTTCCACACGTACGCGAAGTCAGTGCGACGCTTGGCGAAGTGCTCGGAGCGGCCGGCGGTGCGAAACGGCGGCGGCGCTCTGCTCGGACGACGGCGGAACGCGGCTGCGGCTTGCGGGACGATGGGGCGAGGACGAGAGGGGACGACGCTATTTATGGGAGCAGCGGGGAGAGGCCGACGCGGGTTACGCGCGAGAAACGCGCGCGGAGGCGGTTGCAGGGCGTCCGCGGACGCGGCGCGGCGCGGCGAGGCAGCCGTGTCCGGCTCGGACTCAAGGAAGAAGAGAGGGAGGAGGCTGACGGGCGGGCCCGGCGTGTCAGCGGGAGAGAGGAGGGGAGAGAGGCCGCGGTGCGGGCGAGCTGGGCCGGCCCACTGCGGAAGAGAGAAGAGGGGGTGGGGAGCAGCAGGCCTGCTGGGCTTCTCGGGCCAGAAAGAGAGGGAGAAAGAGTTTTCAATTTCTCATTTTCTTTTTCTTTTGTTTTCCAAAAATGGATTTTCAAAATTGAGTTTTGAAATATTTTCTAGGGTTTTGCAAGATCAACCAACACAAGAAAATGCAGAGGCATGAAATGCACAAACAAGTTAACCCTAGCATGATATTTAATTTAGTTTTTATTTATTTAATTCTATGCTTCACAAAAATTATTTGAATTAAATCAAATTTAATTTGGATTCAAATCTAATTTCTATTTTCAAATTTTGGGGTGTTACACCCTCAATCCCGCGCAAGGGATGAGTGCTCTCTACGGGCTGGTTCTTCGCCACTCCGGCTCGGTGAACCGCCCATAACCGATCACAGAAGGTTGGAGAAGGGACGCCAACAATCTTCAAGGCGATCACCTTCCTCCGATCACCACCAAACCATCTAGGTGCTGTCGAACACCAAGAGTAACAAGCACAAGACCTTCACTTGACCATGACAAGGCTAGGAATGTGGATGGATGCACACAAGTCACTCCTAATCACTCTAGGAGGGAAGAACAAGATGGAGTCTCTCAAATCTCTCCCTCACTAGGCACTTGGCTCTCCAAGAACTCTCTCCAAGGTTCTCCATGTGTAATAATGGCCAAGAGAGCTGGTTTGGACGAAATGGGCGACTATAAATTGTCCCCACCTCCAAAACTAGCCGTTTTCTACTTTTTCTCTTTTCTGCGTAGGCGTCGGACTAGTCCGGAGACCAGACCGTCGGACCAAACAGAGTGGTCCGGCGCCTTTCCTTAGTTAAAACTTCATCTGAAATAGGCACCGTCGGACTACTTGCCTTAGTACGACGCCCTAGTCCGACGCATTGGGCCGGAGCCAGGGTGCTCACTGAGTTGAAACTGACTTTCACTTACGAGCATCCGGACCACTCTCCTTGGTCCGGAGCCCTGGTCCGACGCGCAGGTCCGGAGCCAGGGAACTTACTGAGTTGGATCACACTCTGTCTGTGAGCGTCGGACTAGTCGTCGGCCAAGCCGTCGGACTTGTCCGGAGCCTTCTCTCTGGCTAACTGTCTCTGACAAGGGGCCGTCGGACCTTTCGCCCATGGTCCGACGCCTTCCAGATAGGTGGTCCGGAGCAGACTTACTCAGAATTGGCGCCTGAGACAGAGCTGTCGGACTACCTTGCATGGTCCGACGCTGCCTTGGCAAACTGGTCCGGAGCTCTTTTCTCCCTCTTTTTCAAGTCTTTTCACTAAGTCTTCTCAAGGGGTTTTGCTCCTACCAACTCAAGAGCTATTAGCAGGGTCTCTAGGACTAGTTGTGACAAGTGTGCATACACCAACTTTCCCAAACTTTCCTAGGTCAAGCTACTAACCTCATACCCTCCTTTATAGTACGGTCAAAGGAAAAACAAAGTCCTAGCTATAATTAGTGTCCTTCTCAACCTTATGGCACTAAGGACAAGCCTAGTCTTCAACTTGCATCTCCATCCTTTGAAACCGAAACGATTTCCATCTTGGGGGCATGAATACCATTAAGCCCATTCAATTAGCATCACTTATGACCTAACTCAAATGACTTTGCCTCTGCAAAACACACATTAGTCATAGTGACCTAGCATTGTCGTTAATCGTCTAAACACAAGGGACCATGATTCTTCAATCTCCCCCTTTTAGGTGATTGACGACAATACAAGCTCGAGTATAGAGATATGAGAGAATTTTGATAAGAGAAAACATGACTTGATATGATATAGGCATGGGTTAGTGATAAGAAAGACAAATACATGCCTAAACCATTCAAGCCATGACAAGCACAAAGAATATGAATTGAGAATAGTACTTGATTTCAAAGGATATGCTATAGCCAAAAGATCAGAGATTAGCATGGAAGCAATATAGCACAACCAAATGACATGATATATAACAAGAGTTTTCACACATGTCACACAACCATCAAGTCTCAACCATCACACACATATAATACAATGCATAAAGACGGTAAACGTGATGCATGATGCGATAAATAATTAACACATCAAAAGAACGAATCCTACTAGCTCCCCCTAAAGCTAGACCATACTCGACTCTCCCTCTCCCCCTTTGGCATCTAAGCACCAAAGTCTAAGCGTCTGGAGGCGGAGTGGAAGCAGCAGCGGCACGGTCAAGTATACGAAACTCGTCGAGGTCATCGTCATCATCCTCTGAGTCCTCCCCCTGAGTCTCTGAAGCTGGAAGCGGAGCGGTCTTGGGGATAGGAGCTGATGTGCCAAATAACACTGCTGCCGAAGAGTCTGGAGCTGGAGCTGGGGCAGGAGTAGGAGTAGGGTCATCTGCCACTGTATGTGCCAGTGCCTCTGAGCTGCGGTGTCCGGTTGAGCCTCAAGCACTGACTCAGCTGGTGTCTCAGGAACCAGTGGCTGCTCAGGCTGAATGGGAGTAGTCGTAACGGCTGTGGCATCGGTCACGATAGCAGCTACAGGTGGAGTAGACACTGCTAGAGCGCGACTGTCGTGTGTGGCCTCGGAGGAAGCAACTGAAGAACGGTGTTGACCAGCTGTTAGTGTAACATCCTCTGCCTGTAGCTCTGCTGCTATCTGCTCTCCAGTGGGGGATGGCTGCCCGGTAATGTCGCTGAACGACGCTGATAGGTCACGAGCAGTCAACCCAAGTGTAGCTGTCATCAGCGTGAAGCCGGTAGTAAGTGGAGTGAACTGCTGCGACGGGACTGTATGGCTGGGGTGGGAGTGACAGAACCTCCGGCTGACACGGACGGGGCGACTGAGGGGCCATTGAGAGGCCAACTGACTGCTGAGAGCCCACAACGGGGCCAAGAGCTGGAAGATGGGCCGCGGAAGGACCAACTGACTGGGACGGCTGCGTCTGACTCATCATCTGGATCTGAGGTGCAGCCGGGAACTCGAGAGGAGGAGCACCAGTCCATTTCATCATATGGGCCATAAAGGCCATGTTCTGCTGCTGGATCTGCTGAGACTGCAACTGCATGCGCTGAGACTCTAGCTGCATAGCAAGCATCTGATGTTGCATCTCAAAGTGTCGCTCCTCAGACTGCCTCTGTATCTCATCCTATCGCTGCTGGACCTGGGTGACTGCAGTGACTAAGGAACTTTGCAGCTCATTGAGACGGTCAAGAATTTTTAGCATCATGGTCTCTGTAGCTGACCCAGAACCACCAGCCTCAGTGTCGTGAGCCCGTGGGGGCATAGATGGAACTGGCTGGAAGTCGGCGTCTGAGCTGTCGGAAGAAGTGTCAACAAAGTCACCCTCTGCCTCCCCAGTCTCTAAGTCATGAAGCTCCTGCTGCTCAATACCTCTGATGACATCATCCTGTGCATCAACATCATCTCTGTCCGTTGGAGCAGTCCTCTGTCTGACTAGGCGAAGCACCTGGTTCCCGAACCGACTGTCAATAGAGGATAGGACCTTGTATGGTGGAAACGAGGTCGGGGACTGGTCTAGCAAGGTGCGGACTCCGGGGTTGGTTCCCTGAAGCATCATAGCTATGATGGAGCAAATCCAATGAGTGTAGGGAAACTGCCTGCGGGCCCTCATGCCGTCAGAAATCACATCCTCAATCTCTGACACTAAGAAATCCGCTATGTCAAACGGTGTCTGTGAGACGAGGGCCTAAAGGAGGAACTGCTGCAAGTTGGTCAAGCCATCCTTGTAACCTGTGCGAGGCAGCAGTGTACGCCGTAGAACATCATTCAGACAGCGAACAGTGGGGCGGAGCTCTGCCGAGGTACGTTGAGAACCCTCTGTGAAAGGTGGCTTGAAGAGAGGAGCAACCTCCTGAACTGTCAAAGAGCGGCCACCTCGAGCTCAGTGAGGCAAAGAGACTCCTCTGTAGCAGTCATAGTGTAGACAGAGCTCGCCGACGGTCTGAGTCAGGTGAAGTACCTCTCTAAGCTGAGTCATATATAGCCGGTGACGCTCTCCTCTGAAGGTGTACTGAATGAAATTATGCTCTGGATCAACCCATACTGAAGCATAGAACTCCTGAACCCACCTCTCAATGTAATTTCCGGAACGACCAAGGAGGTTGGCGAGTCTCGGAAGATACGTGAGGAAGGGTCGAATCTTCTCTCCAGCAAGCTCCACTAGACTCTCCAACGAGCAAACTCTGTGTGGTCGAATCTGAATGCAAGATAGCTGAGCTGCCCTATAGAAGTCCTCCATGAGAGGTGTGTGCCAACCTAGTGAAGCTCGAGGGTCACGCTGATCGGGGGTACCACCTCTCAAGCTGTACGAACCAGAGCTTCTTCACTTGCTTTGACGTGATGTTCCTCAGATCAAGATGAACTGACGCTGAGGCTGTAGTAGGAGCTACTGAGGAACTCTGAGGGGCACTGTCACCTGGCGGTGGAGTAGACTGAGCTGCCTGGGAGCGAGTGACACGCCCCCAGGGCATAGGTGCCAATGGTGTACCAAGTGCCTCGGTAACAAGCTCTTGCTCCTCTGGAGCCATCTCTGTATCTGACTATGCTGGAGGTGTAGACGGTAGAACTCACGGAGGGGTGCCGATACAAACTGTGCCTCGGTGACCACCTCGCTTTGCGCGATCCGCTGCATCTGCCACTGCCTCAACCTGCTCGGCCTCTGTAAGGTTTCGCTTATTTTTCTTTGGCTTCTCAACCATCTTGGCCTTCCCCTTGGCCTTAGCAGGACGCCGAGGGGGAGGCGTATCATCACCAGAACCTGCAGGAGCTGCCTTGCCATGTGCCATCACTGACAATCACAAGAAATACTACCCAATTGACAAGAACCACTACCAAGTAACCACTGCCAGAAACCCACTGTCACAAGCAACAATCACTGATCAATCAACAGTTGTCAAGATAGGCTTGCCAACCCACTGGACTGAACCTTCTGAGGCTTTGCCTCAATCCATACTTGCGAGCTTTGCCCCGAGTTTTCACTGCCACTGATGCTGCTAGAAAGAATTAGATAAAAGTTTATATAAGCATATATAATTCTAGAGACGAGATACCGTATGGAAGCAAGCACTTAGATAAGAATTGAGTGAAATGTGCCATGGTACATGAGGTAAGCGATCGTATCTAATCAAGGCAAATCAAGCTCGGAATCACACTTCACAAGGGGTTTCACCAACTGAGGATTACAATTAGTGACAAGTATAAGTGATTTGGATTGGAATAAAAGTGTCAATGAGAGTGAACTAAAGTATGATTTGATCAAGAGCTAGACAAAACGCTAAAGCCGTGATCAAAGACATACCCTAGAAAGACGACGAAGGTAATGACGGCCACGAATTGACTTCAGCAACGGACGAACACGTCGACGACACCCAAACCTAGGGTTAGGAAAACCCTAGGGGGTGAGAGCTTTGACTTGATGAAACTAAATGGGGGAACCCTAGCTTGGGCAATGCGTGGGGGAGTGGAGGAGCAGTGGGGGTGATGGAGATCCCTTGGTCGCCGGCGAGGGGATCTCGACGGCGAGGCGGTGGAGGTGGTGAGGCAGTGCTGTGGGTGAGCTGGAGGAGCAGGGGGGGTGTAGGGCTGTGCGGTGGAGGCGGCAGCACGGCGCGGAACTTCGGCGACTGGCTCTCCGGCGGCAGGATGGAGGGCGGGGCGAGCGGGCGGCGGAGCGAGGGTGATGCGGCAGCGCGGTGTACGGAAGGATGAGAGACGCAACTGCCAGAACAGAGCTCACTGCGGGGGGTTACCCGCAAAAATTTGAAGCGTCAGACTACTTTGCTTAGTCCAGAGGGGGATCCGACGGAGGTGTCCGATGGTATTTAGAAGAAAAAGGAAATTGAGCAGTGAGTACCCAACCATCGGACCAGCGCATCGGACGGGACGTCGGACCATGGAAAGAGGTCCGGAGTACATTGACTGAAAGGTTTTACGCTGACCGAGCATCGGACCATTCGCCTATGGTCTGGAGGACCATCGGACTGATGGTCCGACGGGATTCTGTGAATTGGGAGAATTTATGCAGTGAGCAACTGAGCTCCGGACTACATGGCGTCGGACCATGCAGAGTGGTCCGGAGGGTGGTCCGGTGCTTGATTTTCTTTGAATTTTCCTGTTTTTCTCTCCAATCTTTTCTCTTAGCCAAGTACCGACACAAAAGAGCAGAAAGAAACACTTGTTGGACCTGGCATAAGAACTGTCTCTCAAACCCTCAATTTTAGAAGTAGTTTGCCATAGGCTAGAATTAGTTTTCTTAATAAAATAGTTCAATAAAGCTCCAAGGATCACCATAGGGGCACAAGAGGGTTATTAGCTGCAGCTAGAGCTTTGAATGCTCCCCCTAAGTGACGAACCTAGAGGATGATCAAACTTAACCGAAAAGAAAGCAACAAGCAACACACATGCATATGCTATGCAATACGGAATTTGAATCTAGGTTGCTTGCAAGTTTAAACTGCGGCTAAGCTTCTTCACTCGCTTTAAGGGCGGTTATCTTAACAGCGTTAGCCAAGCCTATGTGCATTACTAAAGATTAAACATGTTATTATACATATGAATGCATGGTTCACACAAACTCATTTTTTAGTGAAGTTGGAGTGATCAAGCACATTCAACTCGCTTCTCAACCTACAAAAGGTTGTTTCATCGAGTGGTTTTGTGAAGATATCCGCCAATTGCTCTTCGCTCTTAACTCCAACTAGTGTGATGTCTTTCCTAGCCACATGATCTCTAAGAAAGTGATGGCGAATATCAATGTGCTTGGTGCGAGAGTGTTGAACCGGGTTATTAGCAAGCTTTACGGCGCTTTCGCTGTCACACAAGAGTGGGATTTCTTTTAAAACAACATCGTAATCAAGAAGTGTTTGGGTCATTATAAGATTTGTGCACAACTTGCTCCCATGGCAATGTATTCCACCTCGGCGGTAGACAATGCCACACTGTTTTGCTTCTTAGAGGACCAAGAAACAAGTGATCTTCCTAGCATGTGGCACCCGCCGGAGGTACTCTTCCTATCAACCTTGCACCCGGCATAATCCGAATCGGAATAGCCAACTAGATGGAAGGGTGCTCCTTTGGGATACCAAAGGCCCATGCTAGGGGTGTGCCTTATGTACCTAAGGATTCTTTTAACCTCACAAAGATGCGACTCCTTAGGGCTTGCTTGAAACCTAGCACACATACACACAATAAACATGATATCCGGCCTAGATGCGGTGAGTTAAAGTAAACTACCGATTATAGAGCGATAGAGAGTTTGGTCGATTGGTTTACCTCCCTCATCAAGATCGAGATGTCCATTAGTAGGCATTGGGGTCTTGATTGGCTTGCAATCCTCCATCTTGAATTTCTTGAGCACATCATGAGTGTACTTCTCTTGAGATATGAAGGTGCCCTCCCTCAATTGCTTCACTTGGAAGCCAAGGAAGAAGGTAAGCTCGTCAATCATCGACATCTCGAACTCTTTGGACATCAATGCACCAAATTCCCTTGAATGATCTTGGTTTGTTGACCCAAATATGATGTCATCGACATACACTTGGCAAACGAAGATTTCTCCATCAAGCACCTTGGTGAATAGTGTGGTATCAACTTTCCCAATCTTGAAGCCCTTCTTGAGTAGGAAGTCCCGAAGCCTCTCATACCAAGCTCTTGGAGCTTGCTTCAATCCATAGAGTGCCTTGGACAACCTATACACATGATTAGGACAAGTTGGGTCTTCAAACCCGGGAGGTTGTGAGACAAAGACAAGTTCATTAATGAAACCATTTAAGAAGGCGCTCTTCACATCCATTTGAAAGATTTTCATTTTGTGATGTGATGCATACGCCAAAAGGATACGGATGGCTTCTAGCCTTGCAACCGGTGCAAAGGTCTCCCCAAAATCCAAGCCTTCAACTTGGGAGAAACCCTTTGCCACCAATATTGCTTTGTTCCTCACAACCACGCCTTGATCATCTTGCTTGTTCCTAAACACCCACTTGATGCCAATGATTCTTGCTCCTTTGGGCTTCTCTATGAGTGTCCACACTTCGTTCCGGGTGAAGTTGTTGAGCTCTTCATGCATGGCATTCACCCAATCCGGATCCACAAGTGCTTCTTCCACACTAGTAGGCTCAACAAAGGAAACAAACGAGTGATGCTCAACATAGGAAGCAAGTCTAGAGCGAGTCATAACTCCCTTTGATGCACTCCCTATGATTTGATCATGGGGGTGAGCTTGAAGGATTGGTGTTGATATTCTATTTATCTCTTGAGGAGGGGGATGTGGTGCTTCAACATTTTGAGCTTCCGCCTCGGATTGATCTTGAGGTATGTGAGTGTCTTCTTGAGCTTCCCTCACTTGTTCTTCTTCATCAACTTGAGGCGTGCGGGGTGGAGGAGGTGCTTGATTTGCTTCATCTTCATCTCCTTCCACCTCTTGCGGGTTGATAGCACCAATTGGCATGTTCTTCATAGCCTCCCTCAAGGGTTCATCACCTAGTTCACAATTCTCAAGTGCTCCTTGGGAGCCATTAGTTTCATCAAATTCCAAGTCATACGTTTCTTCAACTAAGCCGGTAGCTTTGTTAAATACACGGTATGCCTTGGACTTAAGAGAATAACCGACAAGGAAACCAATGTCACATTGCCATTGGAATTTACCCAAGTGTTGGCGCTTCTTGTAGATGTACACCTTGCAACCAAACACCCGGAAGAATGAAATATCCGGCTTCTTCCCATTAATGAGCTCATAGGGGGTCTTCTTCAATAGCCTTTGGATGAAGAGACGGTTTGCTGCATAGCAAGCGGTGTTGATGGCCTCTGCCCAAAACTTCTCGGGAGTGTTGTACTCATCAAGCATAGACCTTGCTAGAGTGATAAGTGTCCGGTTCTTCCTCTCTACTACACCATTTTGTTGTGGAGTATATGTAGCGGACACCTCATGCTTGATTCCCACTTCATCACAATAGTCTTCAATCTTTTTGTTGATGAGTACTTATTGTCACTTCTAATCTTCTTAATCTTCACATCAAATTCATTTTTAGCTCTAGTTGCAAACTTCTTGAAGATGCCTTGTACTTATCCCTTGTCTTGAAGAAAGAACACCCAAGTGTACCGAGAGTAGTCATCCACTACCACCAAGCAAAAGAGATTGCCTCCTAGACTTACATAAGTGGTAGGGCCAAATAGATCCATGTGAAGCAACTCTATGACTCTTGAGGTTGACATGAAAGCCTTGGTTGGATGAGTGTTTGCCACTTGCTTGCCGGCTTGACAAGCACTACAAAGTTTGTCCTTCCCAAACACTACATCCTTGATTCCTCTAACCATCTCCTTCTTGACAAGTTTCTTCAATGTTTACATTCCCACATGAGCTAATCTTCTATGCCATAGCCAACCCAATGAATTCTTGGAGAATAGACATGTTTACAAGCTAGCCTCATTGGAAGTGAAGTCCACTAGATATAAGTTGTTGTGCCGAAAACCCTTGAAGATCAATGATGAATCATCCACCTTGGTCACAACAACCTCATTTGGAGTGAAGAGACATTGAAATCCGAGATCACAAAGTTGACCAACCGATAGCAAGTTGAAGCTCAATGATTGCACTAGCAGGACATTTGAGATTGATTGATCTTGGGAGATAGCCACTTTACCTAAGCCTTGAACTTTTCCCTTTGAGTTATCCCCAAAAGTAATCTTGTCTTGATTTGTACAATCCTCATCAAGTGTAGTGAACATCCGGGGGTTGCCAATCATATGTTGAGTGCAACCACTATCAATTACCCAATGGCTCCCACCGGTCTTGTAGTTCACCTACACACAAGCAACTTGGAGTTAAGCTTGTTGTTTGGGAACCCCTTAGAGCGGGGCCCCTTTGACTTGTCAACCAACTCCTTAGCAACCCAAAGAACCCTAGGCTTGTTCTTCATTGGTGGTCCAAGAAACACCACAAGTGGTCTACCCTTGGAATCTTTGTTGATGACATAGTGAGCATCATGAGCAAATGACCTAGTGTGCTTGGGCAAGGTCTTGTGAGGTGGAGTCATGCAATCATAGGAAAAATGACCAACTTGTCCACACTCAAAACATCTCCTTGGCTTGGGCTTTGGCTTCTCTTGATTGTAGCCATTGTACTTGTTCTTGTAATAGTTCTTGGCTTCAATCTTGACCTTGGCCTTCATCACTTGATTTTCCTTGTACCCAATATCGGTCTTGTCATTCTTGATGACGGTGTTCATCAAGAGCTCACTTTGAAGGTTGTGACCCTTGGTGAACTTCTCAAGGCCACTTGTAAGCTTAGTCTTGTCATTCTTGAGCTTGACAATTTCTTCTCTTAGAGAGTTGATCAAAGTGATAGCATCTTTGTCTTCTTCTTGAGCTGGCTTGATGACAATAGGCTTGTTAGACTTGAGGTTGATTAGCTCTTCCTTGAGCTTTGAGTTCTCATCCCTCATCTTGACATAGTCATCATACTTGTCGGCTTCAACAACCCTCTTGCCCTTGCACTTAGCACTTTGCTCAAGAGCCACATCATCAAGCTTGATTTCACAAGAGGTAGCACTTGCACACTTAGCACACGGGTTAGTAGCAACATGTGTAAGATCTTAGGTAAGAAATTCATTTGCTACCACTAATGTGCCATGTTCTTCCTTGACTTTTTTGTAGTCATCTTTTAGCAAGTTGTACCTTGCTTGGATCTCTTGTGTTGACCTCTCAAGCTTATCATGTTTCTCATTAGCTTGCTTGAGTGAGGCTTCGAGCTCCCTAGTGCTAGATGTGAGAGTGTTAGTCTCAAGCTTCAAACCATCATTAGCACTAGTCAAGGTGTCAAGCTTAGCATGGAGGTTCTCTTGCACTTCACTTAGTTGGGAAATTTTAGCTTTGGACCTAATGATGATCTTTGAGTACTTGTTGACAATTTTTATCATTTCATCATAGGAGGGTGACTCAAATTCATCATCACTATCGCTTGAGCTACCACTATCATCATCACTTTCCTCTTTCTTTACCTTCTTGTCACCCTTAGCCATGAGGCATAGGTGCGTAGAGGAAGAGCCCGATGAAGGAGGAGGAGGTGGCGGTGGATATGAAGAACCAATCACCAAGGAGACCACCTTCTCATCATCACTCTCCTCATCGGAGGAGTCAACTTCATCATCGGTGTCGGTGAGCTAATCACCAACAATGTAGGCTTTGCCATCTTTCTTCTTGGTGAAGTTGAAGTTCTTCTTCTTCTTGTATGGCTTTTCTTGCTTCTTCTTCTCACCATCACTTGAGTCATCCTTGTCACCCTTGTTGTGCTTGAACTTGTTCTTGCTCTTGAAGTTCTTGAACTTCTCTTTCTTCTCTTGTGGGCAATGATGAGCCAAGTGACCAATAATGCCACAATTGAAGCACTTCATTTGAGAGATTGGCTTCCTTGAAGAGCTTGTGAAGAACTTCTTCTTCTTTGAATCAAAGTTGATTCCATTCTTGTTTAGCTTCTTCAACATCTTGGTGGTCTTCCTCACCATGAGGGCGATGTTGTCTTCATCTTCTTCACTTGAGCTCTCAACCACCACTTGGTACTTGACTTTCTCTTTAGTGGAAGATTTGAGAGCCAAGTCCTTCTTCTCTTCCTTCTCTTTCTTCTTGGAAGAGGATGTGCCACCATCATTTATCTTCATGTACATCTCATGAGCATTGAAAGGCGTCGGACTAGTCCGGAGACCAGACCGTCGGACCAAACAGATGGTCCGACACCTTTCCTTAGTTCAAACTTCATCTGAAATAGGCACCGTCGGACTACTTGCCTTAGTTTGACGCCCTGGTCCGACGCATTGGTCCGGAGCTAGGGTGCTCACTGAGTTGAAACTGAGTTTCACTTACGAGCCTCCGGACCACTCTCCTTGGTCCGGAGCCCTGGTCCAACGCGCAAGTCCGGAGCTAGGGAGCTTACTGAGTTGGATCACACTCTGTCTGTGAGCGTCGGACTAGCTGTCGGCCAAGCCGTCGGACTAGTCCGGAGCCTTCTCTCTGGCTAACTGTCTCTGACAAGGGGCCGTCGGACCTTTCGCCCAAGGTCCGACGCCTTCCAGACAGGTGGTTCGGAGTAGACTTACTCAGAACTGGCGCCTGAGACAGAGCCGTCGGACTACCTTGCATGGTCTGACGCTGCCTTGGCAAACTGGTCCAGAGCTCTTTTCTCCCTCTTTTTCAAGTCTTTTCACTAAGTCTTCTCAATGGGTTTTGCTCCTACCAACTCAAGGGCTATTAGCAGGGTCTCTAGGACTAGTTGTGACAAGTGTGCATACACCAACTTTCCCAAACTTTCCTAGGTCAAGCTACTAACCTCATACCCCCCTTTATAGTACGGTCAAAGGAAAAACAAAGTCCTAGCTATACTTAGTGCCCTTCTCAACCTTATGGAACTAAGGACTAGCCTAGTCTTCAACTTGCATCTCCATCCTTTGAAACCGAAACGATTTCCATCTTGGGGGCATGAATACCATTAAGCCCATTCAATTAGCATCACTTATGACCTAACTCAAATGACTTTGCCTCTACAAAACACACATTAGTCATAGTGACCTAGCATTGTCGTTAATCGCCTAAACACAAGGGACCATGATTCTTCAAAACTCTTATAATTATTTTATATTTCATTAATTCTCTCTTCTTGCACTTCTTAAAAATAAGGATTTTATGTCATGGACTATGTTCTTTAGTACTACAATAGCATCAACCATTATTTTAAACATGCATGATATTTTATATGCCACAGAGCATGGAGTAAGATCTTAGATAGGGTAGTAGTCCTAATCTCAATAGAATTTTATTGATCGACTATCTACTCCAAGGTATTCTTAATAAATGCCAAAAGAATATAGAAATAACTGTTCTCCCACATTTCTCGTGATGATTGAATTTTACTATCAAGGAATTATATTTGCAGTTATAATTATACTATCAACATAGTCATATCAAAAAATTGAAGTTAAAATACATAAATATCTCTAAAATAACAACCTATATAAATTATATGTTATGGTTACTAATATGGTTTGAAATAATTTGTTAGTATCATTAGTATATGAGTTATCTAAAAAATATTTTTTTATGTGAAGAAATATAAATATATATTTTATTGCTTCTGTATGTTATCGTTATGCATATATTTACTTTAACCAATCTTACTAAATGATCGAGGAGGGGTTGATAATTTGCCTATTCTATTTGTTCTCTAAACATTTTATAAATCAGATGTTGATAATTTAGATATTATTTGTGGGGTATTTAATTTTTCTAATAATGAGATGAAAATTGAGTTATGTAAATTATCCATCATAATATGAGGAAGTCAGTACTTCAATGCAAATGTATGTCTACATTAGATCATGTTTATTAACAATATATGTGGATAATATATATAAATTAGAGTCATGAGTTAGTTTATATTGTTTTACACAATGACAGAAATGGATAGTTATTTAGAAAACATAATAGATCTATTAATTGTTATTATCATATTAGGTCATACCTAATTGATGGTAAGATTTTTTTTATTTTTATGAGAATTTCGATGATTTCTCTTCTGTTTCTAATCAAATCTTTTAAGGATTAACATGCACGCTCAAGTGAGAACATCTAGTTGGAATTTATGGTATTTATATTTTTTTTCTAGTGTGATATATTTAGTTGAAATCTAGTCTTAAAGTTATATAAATTTTTGATACAACCTATTTTGTGTCTTCATAAATCTATAATTTATCTTTTAACTTTTAATCAAATTGTTGTATTTTAATTTTCAGATGTTAATTAGATATTCTAGTATTATTTATATTTTATTAAAAAAATATTAAAAGAGTCTATATCTTAGTAGTATTTTTTCCAAATAAGTTGAATCTCAACATGCATCCTCAAACTAAACATGTTGAATTTGGTATATCATAACATTATATGTGTTTACTATTATTTATATATAATATAGTGCATAAAATTAATAATATTTATATGACATAATGTTTCAGTAAAAATAAATAAACTTATTTAAAATAATAGCTTATAAATTGAGCATGGCTTGTCAGGATTTTCTTTCAATATTTTTTTTTGTTTAATAGGTTAATAACGACATATCTACTGCCTTTAACGCCAAAAAGGAATAATTAACCAAGTGAACCATAGTTGGTGGGGCCCAATGATGGGTGTACTTTTTAACCTATTGTGACATGTCTGGTCAAGATTTTCTATGTCCTATTAATATATCTAGCTTTTTGTTAATAATAGATTAACTGACTATACACGTAATTTTGACACAATGTTAAAGGGCTTCTTTAATTATATTCTATAATGGTCAAGGTCAAGGTGGATAATTTAAATGCAAATTTAGGGGCTATTTCTAATTATTTTTTATAATAGCAGATGTGGATAATTTATATAAAAATCTAGGGGGTTATTTTGAATTATCTATTATAATGGCAGAGGTGGGTAATTTACATGCAAAATTAGGGGGTTACTTTATGTATTTTTCATAATGGCGTAGTGGGTAATTTTTAATAAACTACAATAGATGCAATGGCTAATATCTTTGATTATGATTATAGTCTACCAAATCAAAGGCCGGATGTTTCTGATTATTGTGAGAATTTGTAGGATTTATCTTTTTCTTAGCGCGTCTGGTGAGAATTAACGTGGTGCCTCCATTGAGCCTCCAATTAGTAATAGTAAGATGGGAGGTATGCACATTGGAAGCAATCCAACTGGCGCTTGTTGAGAATAATTGTGGAAGTAAAGTAATCACAACTACACGTTAGTTTGATGTTGCTGAACAAGCTGATGAGGTTTACAAGCTAAAGCCACTTTCCTCTGATGACTCCATGAAATTATTCTATACAAGGATATTTGGTGCAGACAGAAAGTACCTTGATAACCAACCAAATGATGTTTCTGCCAAAATTCTAAAGAAATGTGCTGGTATACCATTGGCAATCATCACAATGGCTAGCTTGTTTGCTGGTAAACCAGAGTGCACATGGTCTGAGGTCTACAACTATATTGGTTTTGACACTAAAGATAATATTGAATCTGAAGATACAATGACAATACTTTCACTTAGCTACTATGATCTGCCTCCACATTTGAGGACATGCTTACTATATCTAAGTACATACCCAGAAGATTATGAGATCAGAAAGGAACCTTTGATAAGGAAGTGGATAGCTGAAGGATTTATTGATCAGAAACAGCAAGGAACAAGATTATTCGAGCTTGGTGAAATATATTTCAATGATCTGATTAATAGAAGCTTGATCCAGGTAGGGGAGATGTGGGGCGACAGAGTATCTAGCTGTTGTGTTCATGATATGGTTCTTGATCTGTTGCGTAAGCTTTCATCTGAAGAAAACTTTATTGCTATATTAGGTGGCAATGTTGAAGGAATACCTGCACTGAGCAATGCCCGCAGGTTAGCCCAGCAAAATAGAAAAGTCGAGCACATTATTTCTGAAACAATGGTTACTCCGATGCGAAAAGTGAGATCATAAACTGCATTCATGTCTTGTATTGATAATTGGGACCAGTTTTTGAGATTTAAACTTTTGCGTGTGCTACACATAGCAGGCCGCATGTTTAAGGAAGGTTACCATCTTGAGCATCTTGGTGATTTACTTCACTTGAGGTATCTTGGGATTAGCATATGGGATTCTAATGATCATCTAGAGCTCCCGAAACAAATAGTGAATCTAAAGTTACTGCAAACACTTGATGTGCACGGAATATTGTTGCCAGCA
Source organism: Microstegium vimineum (assembly GCA_022036555.1). Lineage (NCBI taxonomy): Eukaryota > Viridiplantae > Streptophyta > Magnoliopsida > Poales > Poaceae > Microstegium > Microstegium vimineum. The sequence continues at coordinate 5,384,114 of CM039132.1, forward strand.
AGCATTGTTCAGCTAACACAGCTGGTTCGGCTAGATGCTTATAATTCAAAAGCGCCCGATGGGATTGGGAACCTTACATCTCTAGAGGAGCTAACAATAAGAATACATGGCAATTCTGAGAGTGAGAGGTTTATGAAGGAAGTAGGCAACTTACAAGAACTGAGGGTACTCAGATTTTCCAGTGATGGGATGGACAAGAGCACGCAAAGGCATTTTTTGGAGTCCCTACACAACCTCAAAAAGATCCAGCACATATATGTGGATGGTTGTGTTTCAAAAGCAGATACAGCCGTGTAGGAGGCCGTAGGCTTTGTCCTCCCACGGTCACTCTGTTATTTGAGATTGTTCACTCAATTCTCTAAGCTGCCGTCATGCATAAATCCCTCACGTCTTCCCAACCTTTCGAACTTGGCACTGCAGGTGACTACTATGGATGAGCATGATCTGAAACTCCTTGGTAGGTTGCCAGTGCTCTGTCATCTCAGGCTCTCCACACAGTCCACAGTAACAGCATGTAGTATTAATGGCGGTGATTGCTGGTTCTTCCAGAACTTGAAGTACTTCGGTACCTCTGCAATGGTCCAGTTTGAGCAGCAGCACAATGAGGGGCAGACAAACATTTCATTTCATATGTGGAATGGAGAAGGCGATATGCCCTTTGGCTCCGGAAAAAACGACTCCAACAAAGCTGTACCCTGTGTCGTGATGCCAAATGTTGAAATCCTTGGATTTTGGGTCTATTTACGGGCCTTAAAGGTCAACAACGGCGACTGCAGAAATATTGGCTTGGAGTACCTGCCTTCCCTTCAGCAAGTTGAAGGGTCGTACGACCATGATGGCATGTCTGCAGAGGAGGTGGATGCAGCATTGGATGTGCTGAGGGACGAATGTAAGGTCCATCCAACAATCCCACACTAAAAATGGATAGGTCGCCTTGGGATGAGGTACGATGAATATTTTCCAGTTCCCATCAAGTTAATATATCTTTATTTATTTATTTATTGGTACAATTATGTCTCCTTTTTGCATATATAGACCACTCGTTTGTCTCTACTCAGCTAATCCTTAGTTTAACTAATGCTATGTTGTAGGTCAAAGAAAGAGAAGTGTCCCAAAAAGCAAACGAGAAGGACCAGGAGGAAGCCAACGATATATCACAGACGGCTGACGTTGACGTGGGAAAATTAAGCCTATCAAGCCCCTGAACAGAATTACAATTTGAATCCAAACCATGGCTGCGTGCATATGTACGGACTCTCTCTCTCCACACCCTGCTCTGTCTCAGCAGATGATAGTGTTTCTTCCCGTGCATGCCAACCATTCTACTTTTAAATTTTGGCAGCCTCTGACATTTATTTTTAGATTCTGTTAAACATTTTTGCATAATAACATTTCGATTCCTGGCTATAATGAATGAATCTAAGAAACTTGGCTGCCTCTTATGCACCATTAATTCTAGGGCATGTTGGCTGCATCAACTCTGTTTCTTGCCAGCCGTCGGGGCTCTGTTTTCTACTTTCCTATCTGTTGAGCTGGCACAATGGTTGTTGGTCCATCCGTTTGATTTGTACATCACTCACATGTTTAATCTGTCAGTTACGATATGTCCTTTTTGTGATTCTTCCCTCAGTATAAAGCATTTAGTCATCAGATCATTTTTGGTTGTAAGCTTATGGTTCACAGAAGATTCAATAAAATTATTGGCCATTTTATTTCCTCTCGCAGATTGGTGTTCCTGATCGAAGTTTCGGCTTGAACGGTGGCACAACTCAAATGGTGTTGGCTTCTTTGCACGCAAGACTACATCAGCTCATCCTGCCTTGTGACGCAGACAGTGTCATCTTATTTCCATCCTAAATAAACTGTACCAAAGTTTCAGTGCAGTGTCACTTAGAACCTGCAACATTTTTATTCATGCTGAACCGCTGGCCGGTTGTTATTTCCTTCCCTTTCTATGGTTCGTACAGCCTAATAAGCGTGGAATATATTTATGTTGTGTAACGTTTGTGGAGTATGATGTGTTGCTTTCATTGCCTCAAGGTCCTAATGTTTAGTGTGAGATCTTTGCATGCTCTAGTAAGGTGTAACCATACTAGAAATCTGCGAGAGGCTATGAGAGATTTCTGGTCGTTGCCAGACGAGCTACAGTGCTGAAACTATTACCTTGGAGGACCTTCTGCAGGTGTTTACTCCACTTTCAGTGGATATATGGAGGCGCAATGGATCACCGTCCTAAGGTGGGCCTAATAGAGCAGCAGGTAAGGAATAATATCACTCATAGCTGCCGATATTACACGCGTGCAGCAGGCTCTGTATCTTTCCTAAGGCCCTGTTTATAGTTCCCTCAAAAATCCAAAATCTAAAATCTTAGCTATTTTGGATTTCAAAATCCAGAATGCAAAATATTTCAATGAACTATTTAGTTCCAACTAAAATTTAGTTTATTTTGGATTCCAATTATGGGGATTGTGAGGATGATACAAAAACCAATGCAAAGTTTGGCTTATTTTGGCCTCTTGAGTCTAAACTACAAAATAGAAAATGTACCACTAAAACCTAAATTATTTGGATTCCATGGGAAACTAAACAGGACCTAAGACGACTTTGGCTAGAACTGTGTGATGTCAAGCATAACTGCAAACCACACAACCTGTTACCTTTCTTCCAAGTAGCCACCGGCGTAATCTCTTGCAGGTACACATCCAGAGGCACAACCAAGTCGCTACAGTTAGGAGAGACTGGGAGGAGGCTCGCCGGCGGCTTAGTCATGGGATGGGCGGGGGACGGCGCGCCAGAGGGGATGGGGTTGTGCCCCACGGAGCTAGGGACGACGAGTCCACGCCGGGACCTGCCGGAGCCACGAACAGGGCTCGCCCACGTGTGCCATACTGCCATGGACGGAGCCGCTCCCCTGCCCGCCAGCCTGTGATCCGAGCCTCCGAGGTCGTGGGGTGCTGGTGAGCTCGGGGCGGTGGCGGCGCTTCGGCCTAGAGTCCGACGGACCTCGTGGTCGCGGGGAGCAACGCGCCTGGGGTGGAGGGCGGCGATGGCCTGGGTTGGAGCGAACTCACCGGAGGAAGCCGACTACGGTGGAGGGCAACAGTGTTTGATCCCATCGGACTTCCTTGGACTCGCTTGCGAGGAGCTCGCCGGAGGAAACCGCCTGGGATGGAGGGCGAAAAAAATTCTCTGCAACAAGGCTGCACAGGATGCTGCGTGCGACGCGACCTTGATGGACACCCGCCACCATGCACTTCTCATGCGTAGATGTTGTAGAACTCGGGAGTTAGCAGAGCAGCTGTAGAACTGGATTTGAGTGTTCCCTTAAGTTGTCTTCAAAATTTTGAAATGCATTATATTACAGGACCAAGGGAGTATTTGGTGCGCTGGGCCTATGATAAGTGGGGCTTAACTAAAAATTAGACATGGTCCTAGACCACATGAGTCATAGGATGGGGTCACACCTCTTATTAAAAAGTGACATGTTCCACGTAAAGTTACGTGCTTTCGAGTCATGCCTATCTTCTCTCCACGACATGTTTGCTAGACAATTTAAAGTTGGAAGAGCATGGAAAGGATATATTAAAATGGTTAGGATAATTTAGAAATAGTATAGCATTTTTTATGTAAAATGTCTTCTATATTTTAGCAGTGAATTACTAGAAACTCTTGGAGATGACCTTTATTCATTCTAATATTTTTTAGAAGTTGTAAAATTCTAAGTTTTTGGGAGGAAAATATTGGGTACTTTTGGAGATGCTCTAACTGGAGTAGTTAAGATGCCAAATAAGAGCATCTCCAACAGTTTGCTAAATCATTTATTATCCTTTAAAATTTGGTAAATCAATAAAAAAACACTCTCCAACAGTTTGTCAATTGGACTTGCCAATTCTACACGCTTGCCAAAAGATTGCATTGGTTTGTCATTTTTGTGAGCGCGCATCGGCTTGTCATCCTCTCGCCCGCGAGTCCTCTGCTTGGTTTCCCGCACGCAAGTTTCCTTCCTTTTTAATCTTCTTTTTTGATTTGGCAAGTGAGAAATAACAAATTGTTGAAGATGACCTCTTTCTAACTTGGTAAATTATTATAGCAACATGCTAAAACACAATATTTGACAAGTGAGAAATAGCAAATTGTTGGAGATGCTCTAACTGGCCAAAGGAGATAGGTGCCAAGCTAAAATTTGGCATCCAACCAACGATGGGAAAAATGGGTCAAAGGGCCAAAATACGACTCGGCTGGCTTGGGCACTATACTAATCATATCCTGAAACAAACCATAATAGCAGATAAGCACACAGGTGGCTAGTGCTTGACCTGGCTTCAGACCAGACTGTAGTTGGCTGCACTCTGCATGCTTAAGATGGTTGTGTTGGTTCAGTTCATCAGGTTTGAAGCTTGACCTGTGCGCCTCAAGCAGCTCTCAGCGCACACTAGTACAAAAACAGACTACACAGTCGGTTCACAACCTATTTCTACAGGCGTTTTTCAACGCCGACTGCACTGGGGGCTAGTAGAAATGGGACATTTCTACAGGCGGTTGCTTAAGAATCGCCTGTAGAAACTCATTTCCACAGGCGGTTCACTAAGAGAACCTCCTGTAGAAATGATTTTCCAGTTTTCATTTTTGGTATTTATATAATATTGTATTATTTAATATATACATATATATTGTTATTGAGACTACTAAACCCTATTGGATGGTGTTCAAATATATAGCAACATGTAAATTAAATATCTCATACATACATTTCTTTCTTCAAAGTACCATGCTCGCAATAAAGTTACAAGTGTATGACACATTATATACATGAGTCTCACGCTCACACAAATAAAGTTACGGGTCTATATACATCAAGAGTTTGGACTTGTCCTCTAAAAACCGGACCGAGTAAGATTTAGGCTATAAACCTCTGTTAGTGCTTCGTACTCGGGCTTGGCTAATTCACTTTCATAATAATGATATTTCCCTACACTTGAGATGACTTATTTGATGAGGAAAAGGCACACGTCCTCGACTATGTTGTACAATGCCTTTTCGTTGATGGTGGTCGCCTTGACTTTTTTCGTGGAAGCTTTCTTCTTAGTCGTTGTGTCGTCTCCTCCTCTCATGTGCTCGCACACGTAGTATCCATAGATGACAGATCCTGCTGGTTGCTTGTGGCACTATAAAACAGAAAATTAAAGTGGTTATTTATAGATGCTCGCACACGTAGTATATCCACATAGTACATGTATGATCTGTATTCATAAGAGTAAGTTTTCACACTTACCGGCCAGTCATAATATAACTTCCAATGGCTCCTTTTCTTTTTTCTTCGATTCAACCTTTCCACCGTGCATTATATAAAACCGCCATGCCCTACGACCTCGAATACAGTCACCATGTTAATTATTCTTAAAATCTCATAATGCAAAAGTATACGTGTATATCTCAACTTACATCTCTAGCATATCAATGAAATGTGCATAGCTTGATGATGGGTAATTTGCAGAGTCTAATACCAGCACCCTTCCTTTTTTAGGATAAATGACGACGCAGATCCAGTGGTCCCTGCATGAATCAAATTCATGATACATTTGTGAATTGAAATATTATGTAGTTTGATCACCCAAAGTTATATGATGCCACTACCCAAACTCATATACTTATCCAAAGTTGTACGGTGCCACTATCGATTTCCTGTCTTGATACTTTTTCACACACTTTGAAATGTAGAAGGAGTACTTGGCTTCAAATTTAAACTTTAATTGTCTCCTTTTGGCGGCCCATGCTTCACCTTCTAAGACTCTTAAATCGTCGTTGTTCACCCCGATTCTAAAGGTGTGCCTTTCTTCGCATATATCAATTGGGTTCAGATAGGCAATCCTTTCCCCGGCACAATAATCGAGGTTCGGACCATAAGCCTGCTCCTGCTCATCAAATAGCATTCTACAAGGCACATGCATATGTCAGATATTGAACATTGATACAACTACAATGCATGCCAGTTATTCAACATTGATACAACTACAATGCATGTGTAACTATGTAACACTTACAATGCAAACGTCGTTATTATCTGTACGTCTAGTCTCTCGAGGTTCATCATCAACCAAATGTCTTCAAAGCTAATCACAGACAGATTATGATCACATTGAAATGCCTTATGTGGTATAGACACGTTGATGGCGTGAATGCCAGCAACAGAGGCTCTCATGTACCAGTCATGCATCCTTTTTACATTGTTTGGGACCTTTTGGAGTTTCTCCCAGCTTAGTAGAGGCTTTCCCACTACATAGGTTTTAGGCACGGACTTGTAGTATTCCCAAGTTGGCACCTTGATTTTGCAGGGAATCACCTTAGGCACCGGCTGCGCTGACTTCTTGAGCTCAGACAACTCGAGGACTTCACTAGTGCGTTTTTTCCCAATTACTTTCAAAAATCTGGTCGTGCCAGCTGTTTTTTTTCTTTGGCTCGAAGGGGGAAATCAACTTGGGGATAGGAAACTTCTTCTTTGGCGGCGTTGGTGGTGGAGATGGCAGAGGTGATGTTTGTGGAGATGATGACTGTGGCGGAGGTGACGGAGGTGGCAGAGGTGACGAAGGTGGCGGAGGTGATGAATGTGGCGGAGGTGACGGAGGTGGGCTCGCAAGAGAACCGATTGGTGATGGTGGTGGGTTTGGAAGAGGATCAGTAGGTTCTGATAACTCCTCAACTGCTATCTCTTGCGAGGACGGTGGCGGCTCACTCAGCTGGACGTCTCGCCGAGGCAAAAGAATGAAATTGTTTATAGCCTGTCCGAGTTTCTCAATGTCCTCGGGATCGGGGATGTCTAACATCTCGTCCACATATACTTGGACCACGGTCGATACTTCTACTCTGCAGTAGTCTTCGGGAATGTCAGCACCGTGGTACTTGCGTCCTGGGATCGCTTTGCCCGTGGCTACTTCCCTTGTACGACGATTGTTAATGTCATATTTATGACTAGGGAGCAAGCCACGGGAGTAACAATGTCGTCAATCGGATATTGAATCTTATTCCCTGTAGACGCGACACTACTTGGTACCTCGGCAACGATCTGCTGGGACACCACTGGGACTAGCTGCATCTGGGGTGTCTGAGTGCTTATTTGTTGATTTGACACCGCACTCGCCAGTTTCTGCATCAACTCAGGAGGAGGATCATCTAGCAATTTCTACATAAACTCTGTGAACTCTTTCTTAGCCTCCTCCTTTAAATAGCTAGCTATTTCTTCATTGTATCTATCACGTTTCATGTACTCACCTTCCCACTGAGGGCCGAATCCATCCTTCCGTCCTTCTTTGGATGAGACGCCTCGAACATGGCCAGGATGCTCTGAGTTACCCAAGCCCTCACTAAGGATGTCCCTCTCTCTTCGTGGCTTGAATGTACCTTCCTGTTGCTTGGCTGCCATCGCAAATATGTTCTTTGCTACTGCTTCAACCTCAGGGTCATCAAAGGACAAACCGTTGTTGGTTTCCTTTGGTTTTCTAGCCCTAATCCAATTCGCGGACCTTTCACCAACTTGTTCGGACAGCGCCGGTAACCCTTTCGCCTTCTTAGCAGCCTCTTCTTGTTGCCATTTGGGAGCCTGACGCTGATAACCACCTGAGCCTAGATGGTGGTGGTACTTATTCTTCTTTGCGAGAGCGGAGTTGGCTTCGCTCAGAGATACGAATTCTGGCTCTTTCCTTTGCTCTACAAAGACCGCCCACTGGCCTTTAGTAATCTTATACGTTGTTGTAGGGTCCAATCCTTTCTTGGCAAATACATTGATGCAAATACATGGGACCCGGTGCCTCTATCTGTGGAACCAAGTGCACCACAAGGTGAACTATAATATCGAAGAATGCTGGAGGAAAACACATCTCGAACTGTGACACTGTCTCCGCTGCAAATTCCTTAAGAGATGTCAACTCATCACGGTCGATCACCTTCTGTGAGATCCTGTTGAAGAAGTAGCACAACCGTGTGACTACAACCTTTATCCACACTGGATTTATAGCCCTGATGGCAATAGGGAGGAAAGTAGTCAGCATGGTATGATAATCATGTGAGATGTAGTTGGTGAGTGTAAGGTCTTTCATTGACACAATACTTCGTATGTTAGAGCAGAATCTAGATGGGACCTTCAGATTCTTCAACCACACACACATCGAATGTTTCTCATCATTGGTGAGGTTGTAGCTTGCTGCCGGGAGATGATACTTCCCATTTTCTTGAAGAACAGGGTGGAGTTCTTTTTTTATGTCTAATTGTACCATGTCCAGACGTGACTTTAGTCCTTCCTTTGTCTTGCCCTTTATGTCTAGCAAGGTTCCAATTAGGCTTTCAAACACGTTCTTCTGAACGTGCATACCATTGATCGCATGGCGTACGTCTAACTCAGGCTAGTATGACAAATACTCGAAGAAAATAGATTTCTTCTTGAACGTAGCCCTTGGAGTTGGTTTGACATTCTTTCTTGGTTTTTCGTCTGTTGTCTTCTTCCTGAAAACAAATTTAAGGTTCCTGACTAGTTGAAAACTCTTTTGCCTTTACTGTTGTCTAGTGGGCAGTAGACTAGAGTTCAACGTTATTGTCGAAGTGCTTATCCATCTTCTTCTGGCAGTACCTGTGTCCTTTCGATAAGAAGCGTATGTGCCTCATGTACACTATCTTCTTAGATGTATAGGGACACGTGAGCGGTTTCATCTCTACATACCACACAACCAACCTTTGCCTTGAACTGCCCTGATAATGTGAAGAGAGCAGGGTAATCGTTGATGGTAACAAAGATAATTGCTCTCAACGTGAATGATTCTTGGCGGTACTCGTCCCACATTTTAACACCTGTTTCCCACAACATCTTCATGTCTTCCATTAAGGGCTCCAATAAAACATCCATGTCAACTCCAGGCTATGTAGGTCCAGAGATAAGGATGGTTAGCATGAGTTACTTTCGCTTTTGCATCAACCATGGAGGAAGGTTGTAGATGGTGAGTATCATCGGCCATGTGTTGTGCGTGCTGCTCCTCTCAGCTAATGGATTCATTCTGTCAGTACTCAGTGCAAACCTAACATTTCTTTGTTCCTTTGCAAAGTCTTCATGGTTGTTATTGAAATCTATCCACTGCTTGCCATCGGCTGGGTGCCAGAAGCTTCCCATCGTCTTTGATGTGCTCATTAGAAGCATGCCAACTCATAAGTTTGGAATCCTCTGGGTTAGCAAACAAAACACCTCAATCGATCGACCACAGGCAGGTACCATATCACCAAAGCAGGAATCTTTTTTAGCGCATAAAGTCTACTTCTTCTTTTTCTTTGATCGTGGGTTTTGAACTCTGTTGGGTCTTCTTTCGCTTCTTTCCTTTACACACCACCGAGGCAGCACAGTGTTCCTTTTATAGTCTTTATTCGTTTTATACCTACTTGCATTACACTTTGGACAGCTCTCCATGTCCTTATATTCGTCACCTCGATATAGGATACAGTGATTTCTACAAGCATGAATCTTCTCAACACCCATCGTGAGTGGACTGATTAGCTTCTTTGCATAGTACGTGTTAGCAGGCACTTTGTTTTCCTTAGGAAGCATGTCTGTGATAATAATCAAGAATGCATCAAAGCCAGCATCACAAATACCAAACCTAGCTTTGCATACCAACAACTTTAGCACCGAACGCAATGTCATGAACTCTTTGGTGCAACCCTTAGACTCATCGTACAAAGGCTCTTTTGCTGCCCTTCATCAGGGCCTCCATACCTTTCTTGAAGAACATTGATGGATCTTCTGCATGACGACGCAACATTGCCTCCAGGATTTCTGCATCTTCCGCATCTATATTATTTTGCATCATATCAGTTCCGACGCCTTCAATTCCTCCAGCGAAACATGATCAGGACCATCGTGACAGGTTGTTTGTGTCTCGTGTACTAACTGAAACCCACCGTCAACAAACATATCTGGACCATCGGCGTCAACATTTGCATGGCTAACAGTTGTATAAGCACAGAGCTCTCCTCTCTATGCTTTGTCCAAATCAAGTAATCCTCATAAATCCTCGGCGGACAATATGAGAAAGGATTTGTTGATGGTCATCAAATACTCTCACATTCCTGTAGTCCATACATGGACAATGTATGTGCGTCTTCTTTGTTCTCCAAGCATGGTTCTTAGCGGCATCAATAAACTTATGAACCTCGGGTATGTATGATTCATCTAGCCTTGACAAATTATACATCTAGAATGGCCTCTCCATCGATCAATACCTGATTTTCAAAAGGGAGAGGCGACAAATATTATGTAACCATCTTAATCAACCTGACTTGAAGAAAATAAAGAAAATAAATGAAGATCAAAACCTCCCCCTTAGAGTTTATTAGCCACTAAGTATCATTGAACAACATTAACACAACATTGATCAATGAAAACAAGTAAATATATCTAGCATAAACTAAATTAAAAAGCAAAAATGAAAATGAGCAAAAAATGTGGCTCAAATTGGCATCAACATGACATGAATAAACTAAGAAAACAACCTAGGTATTCTTCTCTCTCACTCATGGTGAAACCCTAGATCCAAAATGTGGCCTCAAATTGAGCAAAAATGAGCTAAATGGGCAATAGGGACATAAACTAACCTTTTTTAACAACCTCCTTCCAAGAATGAAATCAAAAACCTCTCCCCTTGTATTTTGATAATGTCCCCTTTGTCTCTATAATGAAAATCAAAACCTCCCCTTAGATTTATTAGCTAGGGTTTAAGTCCAGCCACTAATAAGTATCACAATTAAATTAATGAAACATAAGTGCATAAAGTGGATGAAATAAATTGGAAATAAAAAAATATAATAAAAACAACAAAAAACTACACTTCCTCTATATATAAATTCTATTTAACACAACATTGATTCATGAAAACAAGTAAATATATCTAGCATAAACTAAATTAAAAAGCAAACATGAAAAATGGAGAGAGGAGAGATGCATATAATCAATTTAATCAACCTCACATGAATAAAACAAAGATAATAGCCTAGCTATTCTTCTCTCTCACTCATGGTGAAACCCTAGATCCAAAATGTGGCTCCAATTGAGCAAAAATGAGCTAAATGAGGCAATAGGACATAAACTAACTTTTTAACCAATCTCTTCCAAGAAATGAAGATCAAAACCTCCCCCTTGTATTTTGAAAAATCTGGACCTCCAAAATCGCTTCTAATGGAAAGTGGCGGCTAGAACTGTAGCTGATCGGGAGGAAGAAGAGAGTGGGGGTCGGGAGGGTGGTTTATATAGGCAGAGTCTACCACTGGCGTTGGCAAATAGGTCCATTTACACTGCGGTGCCAACCGCCTGTGGAGAGTATTTCCACTAGCGGTTGGGGTTGGCCGCCAGTGTAAATGGGCCTATTTACATGCGGTTGGCTGACGGTTGGAAAGTCAGCCCGGGCCAAAACAACACCACGGCGGCGTGCAACCCAAAACCACCTGTGGTGTGTTTTGGGGGCGCCAGCAAAAACAAGTTTTTAGCAGAAGGCAATAATGGAGCCGACACAAGAAGGGCCACGTCCTACAGTGGAGAGGACGACGGCACATGGTTGGAGGAGACCTTGACCTGCACGGCCACCGAGTCGACTCGTCGGCCCCCACTCACTGGCAATGTTCAGTGACATGGTACATCTGCAATCGCTGCTATGGCACATGGGCCGCAATAGTGACATGTCCTCAAATATAAGTATAAGAGTCGCTATAGGAATTATGTTGGTCAAACTTTCTTAACTTTGATTAACTTTATAGAAAATGTGTACAACATTTATATCTCTAAATAATTTTATTATTAAAGTATATTAAAATATCTATCTAATGGTACTAATTATGTACCAGAAATATTAATATTTTATTAAATATAGTTGGTCAAAGTTAAAACTTGTTGACTTTTTGAAAAGTGAGAATGACTCTTTTTTGTGACAAAGGGAGTAACATTTATACCAAAATATATAATGCATTCTATAATGACTACTCCCCGTCCCTAAATCATTGTCGTTGTTGGTGTTTCGTGCCACAAGTTTGACTTATTTATAGAAAATAAGTGCAACATTTGTATCTCCAAATAAATTTATTAAAAGCCTAGATTCAAAGGTCTTTATAACTATACCAATTATGTAGTATAAATATTAATAGTTTTTAATATATATTTATTAAAGAAGTTTTTTGAGAACCGCAAACGGTAGTTATTTAGGGCGGAGGGAGTATGTCAAGATTTGACAATATTTGCTAAAAATGAGACCATGCTTTTGAGGAGAAACTCTTTAATTGGAATACTCCATGGACACATGCGTCATTTCAGTGTTCCCTCAAGTTATCTTCAATTTTTTTAAATATACTATATAGGGCCGACGGAGTATCTGATAAGCTAGGCCTATGTGGGACTTAAGAAAAAAAAATTAGACCTGGTCCTAGGCCACACGAATTAAACCACAATGTAATTGTCTGAGTAGTCTATATGGACAGCTTTTGTGTCAGTCAGTAGTTTATAGTTATTGTTGTTGCTACAATATTTCGGCCAACAAGTAGTCTATAAGACAGGTCCCATTTAAAATAAAAAAAATCTCCATCTCCAATCATGTGCAAGATTCGGAAAGAGAGAGAGAGGGGAATAAAAAAAGTAACAATATTTTTTATTCTATATGGGTAGTCTATAAAAGCTTATGAGTAGCTTTTGCTATGGACTGCTCTCACATTTTTCAGGTAGCTGATAGATACTATTTTATTCACTATGGACTGCTTTGAGCAACACTAGTCCACCAACCCGTGCTCTCGCTCGGGTTAGAATCTTAGTCGACAATGACTAATTAAAACTATTTATATTAATATTTTTCTCACACTAATGTTCTGAAACAGTAGCTATAATATGTACTCAATAGATTATATTCAGTTTCGATAATCATTCAATTATTGTTTTTAAGTATTTTTCATGCATAACCATTAGTTTTTTTACATAGCACCTCTTTTTTTTAATCTCCAATAACATTTAGTTGAAACATTTGTTAAACTATGATAGCTTAGGTGTAGTCTATATTTTTTCAACAATGAACCTAAATGTTGATTCTTTTTTTTTTAAAAAAAAAAGAGCATATAGTTGCTCAGGTACAATGACTATTATTTACAACGGTGCTTATAGTTTACTATTTGATGGCAAAGTGTTTTAGGTTTTTTGTAAGAATTTTAGGATATAATCTTTTTTCTTTCTAGCAGTTTCATGAGTAATATTTTCTAGAAATCATCTTTTCTCTAGCACGATACTGTTTAGTTGAAACATAAACTTAAAGTATAAACTCTTACCACTTTATGTGATATCATTAAAATGTATATTTTATCTTTCAGCTTTTGATCATGTGTCAATTTGAAATTCTATTGCTTATTAATTGTTTATTAAAAAAAATTATTTTTATTTTATTTATTATAAGAATATTCTACATCCTAGGCTACCCTCTTAGTTCTTACAATGACATAAATAATTTTTTCATCATGCATGATGGCAATTAAAATGATTAATCTATAATATTGTATTAAAGTTGCTCAAAACAAATAATCTTTGGAATTAAATTGAAAATATTATATGATGTAATGTTCAATCAAATTGTTTAAACTTTTGGAGGTATGACTTGAAAACTTTATTATCATGAGTATTATTATAACTTAAAATTAAGTGTAAGTGCCATTACTAAATGATCTGTAAGGAGATTTTTCTAGGCTTGATAAGCTTATAAAATAAAGATTTATCCTATTGTATATATGTTTTCTTGTATTCGCAATGGGACATGAGCTAGGTGATTGATGAATATATTTTACGTGATTGGTAATTTTATTCTATTTTTCTTAATCTATAATGGCAGAGGTATGGTGGTTAATTACTTCCAAAATAAAATAGATCCAATGGTTATGGATGATTAGAGTTTTTTATTTGTGGTCAGATGTTTCAGATTAATGTGAGAATTTTTAGCATTTATATTTTTTCTTAGCGTGTTTGGTGAGGATTAACGTGGAGGCTTCGTTGGGGCCTCAATTAGTAATAGTAAGATTGTGGTTGCTCTAGATGATGGGGGTCACACCTCTGATTAAAAAGTGACACTGTTTCACATAAAGTTACACGTGTATCTTCTCTCTTCTCAGTGTGTTTGTCAAAGAATCTAAAGTTTGAAGAACGTGAAAAGATTTAAAGGGTAAAAAGGGTTCCAGATGCAAATGTAAGAGAGAGAGAAAAAATATATAAATACGGTTAGGATAATTTATAAATATTATAAGATTTTGATGTATAATTTCTTCTAATATTTTAGGAGTGAATTATTAGAAACTTTGGAGATAGCCTTTATTATTCATTCGAATATTATTTTAGGAGTTATAAAATTCTATGTTTTTGGCAAAAAATATTATTAGCATTCTTAGAGATGCACTAACAGTAACTAGACTAGTTAAGATCCCAAATAAGATTTAGTCTAACTGGCCAAAGGAGTGGTGCCAACTAAAATTTGCATCCAGCCAAACGATGGAAAGTTGCGTTAAATAAAGGGCCAAAATTCGATTTGGCTGGTTGGGGCACTATACTAAATACATCCTAAAACAAACCATAATCGTAGATAAGCACACTAGTGTGGCTAGTGCCTGGCCTGGCTTCAGACCAGTCGTCATCAGACTGTAGTTGTTGTACTCTGCATGCTTAATACAGTATGCCTGTGTTTGATTCACTTCACCAGATTTGAAGCCATAAGTAGGGCTAACCGCTAACCCAAACCATTAGCCACGGCCTGTGCGCCTCAAGCTCTCATCGCAGCAGAAGGCAATAATGGAGCCGACACAAGAAGGCCCACGTCCTGCAGCGGAGAGGACGACGGCACATGGTTGGAGCCTTGGAGGAGACCTGTGCGGCCACCGAGTCGAGTCGTCGGCCCCCACTCACTGGCGAAGCAGAGTGCACGCGTATGGTAGGTTAGTACATCTGCAATCGCTGCGATGGCACATGGGCCACTTAGGGCACATGATCATAGGATGGGTCACACCTCTTATTAAAAAGTGACATGTTCCATGTAAAATTACGCGCTTTTGACTCACGTATATCTTCTCTTCACTTAGCATGTTTGTTAGGAAATTTAAAGTTGGAAGGGCATGGAAAGATTATATTAAAGTGGTTAGGATAATTTAGAAATAGTATAGGATTTCTGATGTAAATTGTCTTCTATATTTAAGTAGAAAATTTATTAGAAACTCTTGGAGATGAGCTTCTTTAGTCATTCTAATATTTTTTTAGAAGTTGTAAATTCTATGTTTTTTGGGAGAAAATATTGGGTTTCTTTTGAGATGATCTAACTGGAGTAGTTAAGATCCCAAATAAATTTAGTCTAACTTGCCAAAGGAGATGAGTGCCAAGCTAAAATTTGGATCCAACCAAACGATGGGGAAATGGGTTAAAGGGCCAAAATACGACTTGGCTGGCTTGGGCACTATACTAAACCACATCTTAAAACAAACCATAGTCGCAGATAAGCACACAGGTGGCTAGTGCTTGACCTGGCTTCAGACCAGTCATCAGAGTGTAGTTGGGTGTACTCTGCATGCTTAAGATGGTTGTGTTGGTTCAGTTTCATCAGGTTTAAAGCTATAAGTAAGCTATAAGGGCCTGTGCGCCTCAAGCACTCTCAGCGCAGCAGAAGGCAATAATGGAGCCGACACAAGAAGGCCCACACGTCCTGCAGTGGAGAGGACGACGGCACATGGTTGGAGGAGACCTTGACCTGCGCCACTCACCGGCGAAGCAGAGTGCATGCGCATGGTACATCTGCAAAACGCTGCGATGGCAGATGGGCTGCATTAGTGATATGTCCAATGCCTGTCTCTACATCAATGTTCAGTGACCCCATTGTGCCTTGTTTAGTTCTAAAAAAATTTGGAATCTGGACACCGTAGCACTTTAGGTTTTATTTGACAATTATTTCCAACTATGACGTAACTAGGTTTAAAAGATTCGTCTTAATGAGGCCCAATGAGGCTGCGGAGGAGGAGGAGAAATGCGCGAGGCGACGCCGATGGCACGAGCACGAGCACGAAGCTGCCTGGGTACTCTTTTCCGAGTCCGTCTGTCCAAGAGCGCACTCCTCTCGAAAGTGAATCGGTGAGGGTGAGCTCAACGCACAGCCAGCCATGCCTTTAACTTGACGCCTTATTACCATTGCCACCACCACAGTAGCACTAATAAGAATCCACATCCACCACGCTCACATCTTAACCAACCAAGTGAGGAAGCATGAGTGTTGTGACGGGGCACTGGGAGCCTCGTTCGCACTGCGAAGCCCAAAAGACGTCTCAAGAGCTAGTTTTTTTTTTGTTAATTTATTTCATTTTCATTTTATTTTTATTGTTCTCTTTCCTTTTTAACTATTGCCGAATGCACTAGTGGAAAAATCATTTTTGCTGCCACGTCGTTTTTTTTTTCAGAGGCGGTTCACAACTTCATGACGCCGTACAAAAAATTGGGTGGGCCCAACAAGAGAACCGCCTGTGTAAAATAATTTACACAGGCGGCTCTCCTATCTCTACCACCTGTGTAAATACCTATATTACACAGGCGGTTGATAATGTCAGCTTCCTGTGTAAACAGACGGCTGACATTATCAACCGTCTGTGTAAATATAGGGGTATTTACACAGGCGGTCCTCCTTACCAACCGTCTGTGTTTTAAAGCTGCAATAAATTCCCTTCTTCACCTCTAGACAAGAACAATTACTCCCGTGCTGTGTGCACATGGCCGACACAGAGGTGGCGATTCCAAGGGGAGGATGTTTTGAACTTCATTTCTTTGGTGAGAAACTTTCAAAAGGTTAGTTTAGTGTCGTTGCCGCCATTTTTTTTTGTGATTCTTTGGTTCAATTCTTGTATTGGAGGTGCTCTAAATCTAGGTTACGGTTCATAGCTAGGGCAAGAGAGAGAGTTTTAGCTATTTTTTATGTAAATTCATAGTAAATTGTATCTTGCTCGGATTATAGAAAATAAATACTTTTAGAATTCTTGTGAGTAACTATTAAAGAA